>JNEU01000906.1:0-339914 GCA_000697475.1 Lichtheimia corymbifera B2541
CAAAATAAAAGCCGGAGCTAAAAGAGAAGATGAGTCCTTTTGAGATGATGTTCAACCGTCGTCACTGCTAAAGAATCGTGCAAGCATTTAACACTTATTCCAAATATAGCTCATGCTGCATGAAAGGAACAACATTGCTGACACTGGAAAAAAAGGTAGTCGAGTCGAAACCCGCTGGATGCTCTCATGGAAAATCAGAAGGAAAATTTAACCTCACCTTACGCCCGCAGATCACAATTAGCCATAAAAGACGGCGACGGCCGGATACATGGATTTTTTTCTCCAGTCATTATGAAGTTCATACCTCTCCTCTCTGTTTTGGTCTTTGGTCTCTCTGCTGCTAATGCGGAAAAGAAGAAGCCGATCTCCTATTCTTGCCAGATCCTGGCTCATACCCGCCAGAGTATAAAATTAAGCTCGACCTCCGCACGAGTAAGACTAGCTACGAGATTATGTTGAGTACCAAAGAACAAAACTCGGTTGCTGGTTACTCCGAGAGATCAAGCGGCACGGTGGATTACGACAAGCCTCTAGATGGTCAATATGGTGCGACTATCAACGACAATACTGCGAAAGGCACTGGCAAGAAAAAATTGATCCTCGATCTTACCAGACCTGGAGCAAAGTTCCACTATGAAGGAACAAGCATAGCAGATGAAGATGTCGACAATGTGCCAGCTGATGGATATGTCCGCGCCATCAACTAGGATGGTTATTAAAAGGCCACCCCATTCCATTATAACCGAAAATGCATGCTTTTTCAAAAAGACTACGCTAATAAATTAGTTCTTTGTAATCAACAAGCATCGGTTTGCATTTCATGGATTGATTGTTAGCTCAATAAGAAAAAAGACAAAGATATTACACATATAGACATGCTCGATAGTAATATCATATATTGATCAAACAACGTATATAAGATACAATGCTAATGTATCCGGAGGGTTTCATCTTTCTGAGGAGGAGAATATAGCTGTTATCATAAATGATAAAAAGTATGAATGCATAGCCATGACCAATACGTGAAATGAGTTACAAGTGCCTGGAATCGATTAGCTACAGCAGCCAAGAGTTTATTACACGCTTTGCTAAAACACGACAGTCAATAACTATGTACTTTGCGCATAATGAAAACAATCGCCATCTAGTCCTTGCAAGGGTATCCGTCTTGGTTACGATAGAAGCGAGAGGAGCTGTAACGGAAGTCGTCATCATTGATCTCGCGGACATATCCATCAGCTGGCAGATCTTCGACATATTCATCGGTTACGCTTGTGCCTTCATAATGGAACTCTCCTCCGGGTCTGGTAAGATCGATCCTGAAAGTCTTGTCACCGCCTTTCGCATCATTGTCGTTGATAATTGCACTATACTGACCCCTTGGAAGCTCGATGTAGTCAACCACACCGCGTGTTTTCTCGGGATAACCAGCAAGCCAGTTTGGTTCTTTGGTCCTCAAGATAATCTCGTGACTAGTGCGGCTCCCAAGCAAGTTGGCATGAATTCTATATTCCGGCGGGAATATGCGAGGAGCTGGGAAGAATTGGAGAATGGCTGGTTCCCTTTTCGCATAAGCAGCAGAGAGAGCAAAGGCCAAGACAATAGAGAGGAGAGAAATGAACTTCATGATGACTGGAGAAAAAAAATCCATGCTGCTTGACATCGCCTTCTTTTATATTAGATTGCACGACCTCGGTTCTTCCCGTCAAAACTACTATTTGTGATCTTGTGGGCGTAACTGTTTTTTGTTACACTTGCCTTGGTTTCGCTGTTTCATCCTTTACCCTGGTCCAGACAGCATTCAGTTGCAGTTGGCACGCTTCTTCACTTTCATGATGTCACCAAGCGCTGTCACCACGATCATCTTCATGCGGCGTATGCCATATTTGGATTTGAAACGTAAAATGGTTGTATGGTGAGACGAACACGTCCTAAAGGCCACTGTCTTTCTGCTATGAAAAAAAGCAAGCAAAGATACAGGAATACTGTAACGCAGCATAAAGCTGGATACATGGTATTAATTAGCCAATGAATGCTGTAAGATAATAAGAAGAAGGGAGACGTGTATTAACGACCTTTGCTTGGAATACTATCTTAGCTTGACACGCGTCGATTGACTTTGCGTGAAAGCAAATCCGTTCAGGTGACTAGGCCAAAGCTGATGAAAATCTCATCAGGACCGCTTATCGCGACATCCCGTGGGAAATGGGAAAATTTGACAGCATCTTGGCGACTAGCTTTGATAAGAGACATATAAACAACAACCTGGAACACATTGCTAAATTGTGTAGGACACCGTGCGTATCGTTGTAACTTTCCTTGTACAAGACAAAGCCGAGTATATTTAAGTTTGTCTGATTGGCAACCGAACTCATATAGCGAACAAATGATGCCCATGATGAGAGAACGGCGAGTGTCTTTGGAGATGATGGTGAGAAAAGTTATCACAGAAGAACAGAGATGGATTTGATGATGTGCGTCTATATGCTCCCTGGGATAGAAAGGTCGCTGATTTAGTCAATGGATAAGGTTTGTTTTAAATGCACCCTTCTATCCATTTGATCATCTCATTTCCTATGAACACAATTTTCTCGTCAGGTCAACCTGCTCTTTATTGTATCAGCTGAGGGATATATTCCTTACAAGTCCGATAAAACCACTTTTATTGTTACATTATCTAAGCTATAATCCACAACAAGCAACAAGAGAGCAAAGTCCTATAAACACCGCTTCTAACCGTGGTCATGAGGGTCATCCAAAACACAAAGAGAGAGGGATCTTGCATGCTTCTTTCCAGATATCAAAGATTTATGATACGAGGAATTCGTCAGCCAGCATCTTGCCAAAAGAAAAGTAATACCATGCTTGTCTGTGTTGTCATTGCCGTTACTGGTGTCGCCGTGAATATCATTATCAATCATAGTCGTGAATATCATTACATGGTCAACGCCATCCCTATAATAAGAAAAACAACCATGCAAAATCACATGCCCAAATCAACAATAATCCGTGGTATCAAGGACACCACTTACTCCTCAATGCCCAGACATTTAGTTTTTCTCATCCATCCTCTCGCTCCAAAGGGAAGAAAAGAGCCTCCATTTTGCCAAGTCAATGGCCATTAGTAGTAGGTACAGATTGGGAGTCGAACTCAAAGAGACAGCGATGCCCGAGTTGCATTGCCCGGCGAAGGATCTATTCAATCCATTATTAGTACACATGCGCAATAAACCGTTTTCCATTTGTTATTGCACTTGCCTTTCTCATACAGGGTAAAGACCTTTGTTGTTGGTTGCTGGAAATCAAAGGCATGGGGTAATGATATCAAATTGAAACGAAAAGCCAAATGAGGGGACGTCTTTGCGATCGAATCTTGCTACCCATATAAAATATCAATGGAAGCTCTGCTGTAGCATTGGGCTGTGGATGTACCTGCGGCACCAAGCGTAAACCGGTATAACAGTAGTGATAAACAGCAATCTTGCGTATCTGACAAGGCACACTCGACACCATTATGACCGTTTGGATTTGCCTGTTCATAGCAGATGGCTTCAAGGGGGGCATTGGTATCATTCACAAGCCGTATCAACTACCGGGTTGGAGTTACCTTTTAAGCCGAAGATGTTGTTCATCCATATAGTTCATCCTATCGAAAGCGTGTTCAGGTGAGGTCAATCGAACTTTTTGCTGATAATATTTGCATGATCCTCTGGAAGCTCCCCATTGTATTTCACATACCTGGATAGGATGAGAGAAAAAAACGACTGCTATAGACTCTTGCTGAATCACGACAGGAAGAGAAGCTTGCGCGAGCGGGTACTCTTTCGATGCAGTACAAGGTTGGATCATGTTGTCGGCAGCGTATTCTTTGTTGTGTAAAGTGTGTCGTCGTGTCATTGTCGGATGATGCCAGGACGTCTTGTGTGGTGTAATAATGAATTGCATGGAACAAAGAAAGCTGATGGATCGTGAATAAAGAGCCACTGTATATACACGTGCTGTGTCGTTGATCAACCTCCCATTGATGATGTCGTAGATGATGATGGTGAAGGGGCATCATTGCTCTTTTCGGGTTGTGTCGGATGAATGGTTCCTCGTCCTCTGCTTGTATACGCCAAAGCGCAAGTCTCCACTGCCAGGTCGATTCCATCCACAAGGCGTTGGTAGATAGTTCTCCTCATTGATAAGGTCGAAATCAACCACTGCATTGCTCCCCTCCTCGATGTGTCAATTGACGTGAATAAAGGCGTTGGTGTTTGCTAATGAGTCCTCCAATGTCAGGTTGGCTTGATGCGTGCCACGTCTTATTCGACACTGTCAGTAAGCAGGTAGTTGTTGTCAGTGATAATGGGCTTGTTTTGTTAGGGTGTGTTGCGTCGTTTGGAGTGCAAAGTAACGGAGGTGGAGGAAAAGAAAGAGTGTTGCTGAAAAGAGCGCAGTCGGAATTCATTGGCTGCGACTATTTGGAAGCAGTTGTGTGTGGGGCAGGTGATTTGAAGTTGTGTTGGATTGCATCCAAAGCCAGCTCATGCTCCTTCGACGTTCTTTTCCCATTCTCTCGAGATTCATGCATACCATGACCAGCACTAGCCGTCAAGCCGAAATCACTGACAATTTGAATGCTGTGCGCGAGGCCATTAAACAAGTCAACTGCCCTCAACAAGTAAGCTTGATTATAACACATGGAGGGTCGCAGAAGCTCCATGACTGACACGCGTGGTGGTGCTCGATATGTTCGACTCTTGTTATAGGCACGTTTAGTAGCTGTCAGCAAGTACAAGCCTGCACAAGACCTTCTTTATGCATATGAAGCGGGCCAGCGACATTTTGGTGAAAATTATGCAAGTATTTTCAAAATGGTATCCATGGATACATAGGGCTCATAGTGTGTCTCCTATAGGTACAAGAGCTGGTCGAAAAGAGTGGAGAGGTAAAGGATATATATGATACTCTGTTATCCTTGGGTAAAAAGTCTAATTTCCTCCATGGATAGCTTCCACGTGACATTCAATGGCATTTCATCGGTCATCTTCAAAGCAACAAATGCAAGGCTGTGGCAGGTTAGGATCTAGTTACGCCATTATCATCCTCTTTATTCATCTTTTCATTTTAGCTATTCCCAACTTGTATGTTGTCGAGACGGTCGATAGTCAAAAGAAGGCCGATACATTGAATAAGGCTTGCGCTGGATTACGATCTGATCCTCTTCGTGTCTTTGTTCAAGTCAATACCAGCGGAGAAGATGGTATAAAAAAAAGAGATCATGAAAAGTAGGCTCAACACTTACATGCTGGTTCTAGTCAAGAGTGGTGTGTCTCCTGCGGATTGCCCCAACGTGTGCAAGCATATCGTTGAGAATTGCCCTCAGCTTATTCTTTCTGGTTTGATGACGATTGGCATGTTTGGACGTGATCCTAGCGAAGAAAATCCTGATTTCCAAGTAAGCCTAGAGGAATGCTGCTATGATTCATTGGGATCTAATATGTTGTCAGTGTTTGGTGGAATGTAGAAAGCAAGTAAACCAGGTACTTCCTGACCAATCACTGGAGTTAAGCATGGGTATGTCTGAGGATTATCTTCAAGCCTTGAAGGCGGGATCCACCAATGTCCGAGTGGGACGTACCATTTTTGGAGCTCGACCACCCAAAGAAGAGATGAAGAAGTAAATAGAATAGAATACAGTACATTGAATAAATCATCCAGCAAAGCGGAATATCGGTATTGTGAGAGACAAATGAGATTGAGTCGCACCATAAAAGTAGTCTTTGACCTGTTATTATAAGCCACCAGGAACACATAAAATGGCGCGGTGTCCCTCCCAAAGAAAGATTCTTTCCTTGTTCTGCACAAGGCATTTTCCCTGGGTCCCTTTTTTTTATTACCTTATTAAACCAATACATTATGACCAAGTACGTTGTTGTTTCTGGTGGTGTTATTTCCGGTATTGGCAAGGGTGTTATTGCCTCGAGCACTGGTATGCTCTTGAAGAGTCTCGGCTTGCGTGTCACCGCGATCAAGATCGATCCCTACCTTAACATTGATGCTGGTCTCATGAGTCCCCTTGATCATGGTATGTGTGTGCTGGGATTATATACCATGTGAGAGTAGACACCAACCCTTTTATATGAATGTAGGTGAAGTGTTTGTGTTGAACGATGGTGGTGAAGTGGACCTTGATTTGGGCAACTATGAACGGTTCCTGGATGTGCAGCTTAGCCGTATCAACAATATCACTACTGGCAAGATCTACAGCGAGGTGATTGAAAAAGAGCGTCGTGGTGATTACCTTGGCAAGACTGTGCAAGTGGTTCCTCACATCACTGATGCTATTCAAAACTGGGTGGAGCGTGTTGCTGCTATGCCCATTGATGACTCTGGTGAATCCCCTGATGTCTGCATTATCGAATTGGGTGGTACTGTGGGTGATATTGAGTCTGCTCCTTTTGTCGAAGCCATGCGTCAATTCCAATTCCGTGTCGGCCATGAGAACTTTTGTTTGATCCACGTCTCCTTGGTACCTGTGGTTGGTTCTGTGGGTGAACAAAAGACCAAGCCTACTCAAATGAGTGTCCGTGACCTTCGTGGTGCTGGTTTGACCCCTGATCTCATTGCTTGTCGCTCAAGCAAACCTCTTGATGCCAATATCCGCAGCAAGATCTCCATGTTTTGTCACGTGGCTCCTGATCAAGTCCTCGGTGTCCATGATGTTGCTTCCGTGTACCATGTCCCCATGTTGATGCGTGAGAATGGTATCGTTGATTTCTTTACCCGTCGTCTCAACCTCGGTGCTTTGCGTATCTCCAACGAGCAACGCCTTGCTGGTGAAGAATTGTGGACCAAATGGACCTCCTTGGCTGGTAGCCATGAAAATGTGCTTGATACCATCAAGATCGCCATTGTTGGCAAATATACCAACTTGCATGATTCATACATTTCTGTTTACAAGGCCCTGGAACACGCTTGTATGGCCTCCAAGCGCAAACTTGAAATCAAGTGGATTGAAGCATCCGATTTGGAACCTGAAGCTCTTACAACCAATGCTGTCAAATACCATGAATCGTGGCAAAACTTGTGCTGTGTCGATGGTATTCTTGTCCCTGGTGGCTTTGGTGGTCGTGGTGTTGAAGGCATGATCCTTGCTGCAAAGTGGGCACGTGAACACAAGAAGCCTTACCTTGGTATTTGCCTTGGTATGCAAATTGCTGTCATTGAATTTGCTCGTAACGTATGCAACATGGCTGATGCCAACTCGGCCGAATTGGATCCTGAAACCAAGACTCCTGTCATTGTCTACATGCCCGAGATCTCAAAGACTCACCTTGGCGGTACCATGCGACTTGGCAAGAAGCCTACGATCTTCCAACCCAACACTGAGTCTTCTACTGTCCGTAAGCTTTATGACAACAAGCCATCCGTCGATGAGCGTTATCGTCACCGCTATGAAGTCAATCCTGAGCATATTTCCACCATTGAATCTGCTGGTTTCAAGTTTATTGGTCGTGACGAATCCGGTGAACGTATGCAAATCGCTGAGATGGATGACCATCCTTTCTTTGTTGGTTGCCAATATCACCCAGAATATCTCACCCGCCCTCTTAAGGCCCATCCTTTATTCAAGGGCTTGATTCTTGCTGCCTCTGGTCAGTTGGGATCCTTGTAAATACTCTTTCTTTGCATTTCCTCCTTTCGTATCATCCTCTCGCATTAATGATGTACTAATAGAAAAAGTAAAAAGCATATACATTAATAAAGTCATCATTTGCTCTATGCAAATTACATTGTTTGAATGAAATGTGTCATTGTTCTTTGTGTTACATAGACCAAAAAGGGATGTTTTTATTGTGGGAAGCAGAGGAGCATATGAATAGGGTCATACAATATACATTCATCTCGTCTCATGGCATCTTACAATGCAACAAGGAAGAGAAGGAAGTAGTCATAATATTGACTATCGATGACTTGGAGGAGAGAATGGGGGGAACACGTGGAAAAGATAATGACTTGGCGCTTGCAAAAAGGTGTCTCTCTCTCTCACATATCCCGCAACCCACGCAATCGTTCACCATGGCTCCATCTTCCTTTCGGGCAAAAGGATGGGATCCACTCTTAATTATTGCTCAGGCAAGTCGTCTTATTATCAAAGGTGAATAGACATGTAGCTCACACGCCATGTAGATCGTTTCACTGCAGTCAGTCTATTATATCACCATCAGCATTCTCCTTCTTCTCGCTTTGGCATTGACCGGTGATGAGCTCTCTCTCGATGCGATACTCAACGACAATGAAATACGAACGGATACTGTATTCGGTTGGACACTGGCACTTGTATGGGTAGTGAATGCTGCTATTAGCATACCTGTGCTGGTGTTTCTTATTCAACGAGCCAAGCTTGTTCTCGACTTTGTGGCAACGTTGCATGGAATTCATATGGTGCTTATCTGGTCACATACGGGTCATTTTCCCACTTGTGGAGCGTGGTGGGTACTGCAAGTGGTGAGCATTATTGGCATGACACTTGGCGGTGAATGGGCTTGTATGCAACGCGAAATGGAGCCTATCCTCGTAACCAGTGGCAACAAAAACAAGGCGACTCGCAACCGCGACTCTGATAACAATCAACAGCAGCAACAGCAAGCACCCTCTTCTTCATCAGCAACAGCAGCAGGAGCATCATCATCATCATCATCGAATATGATTGAGACTGAACAGGAGGATTGGGTCCACAGCAGCAGCAGCAGCAAGAAAAAGCGGAAAACATCCGATGTATCATCAGCTATTTCAGACGATGAGCAACAAGAACAAGAACAGCAAGCACCATTTACACGTGTTGTGGGGAAGGCAAGACAAGCATTAGTAAAAGGTGCACAGCGTGCAACATCAGGGAGCAAAGGAAAACTCTATGATATCATCCCTATGAAGGACGTCGATGGCTCATCATCTTAGACTTGGTCCTTTCACATCAAACTACTACACCCACCCTACCAACCCCCAAGATATATAACACATACACCTCCTCATCCATACCGTGTACATTGCAATCCCACTTTCACCTATGTACAAATATACTTGCACGCTTTCAATTTTTAATGACGACACGTTTTGGATGATCATCTATTATTTGCTTGCATAATGCCGGAGATGTTGAAAACATTATTCTAGAATCAACTATTAAGCTTAATGCATGGTCCCTGTCAGAATCATTTAGCTACAAGGCACACCATAATCACACTGGATTTGAGTTCTCGTTTTTTTTGTTTTAATAAGAACGGTGTAATAAAGGTAAACAGAGAGGAAGGAAGAAGAAAAAGAGAGAAAGGAGAAAAAGAGGAAAAGAAAATAACATTACAAGGGCTCATATGTCCAAATTCTTGCACGACTGTCGCCCGAGCCAGTCGCAAACATTGGCCGCCTACCATTAGGGCTTGTTGCCACCGAAATCACTAGATGAAAATGAATGCGTGAGTGAGTGGTCACTCTATAAATAAAGATAAAAACCGTACCTGAGTTTTTGTGTCCTTGCAACATGAATTGTGTTTGACCGGTAACAGGATCCCAGAATTGTACACCACGATCTTTTGAACCCGAGACGATCCAGTTGCCATCGGGAGTTGTAGCCACAGAAAGCACAAAGTCCTTGTGTCCAGAGAATACTTGCACGCATGGGTTTTTACGCTCACCGCCGTACACCTGTGTACCGAGCTGCCACATTCGCAAAGTCTTGTCAAGACTGCCACTCACCAACGTCTTGCCATTGGGCATGAATGCCACGGAATACACGCTATCCTTGTGTCCTTCAAGTCGCTCAAGCAATTTGCCCGTTTGTGCATCCCATACGCGTACCACCTTGTCCAAGCTACCAGCAGCAACCAGTCTTCCATCAGGAGATATGGCAACACTCGTCACACCAGGATCCTTTTGGTCAAGCTCTTGAATTGGCAAGACATGTGTGCATCGTTGTTCCTCCCAATCCCATATCCTAGCAGTGCGATCACCCGAGCCTGAAACTAAAAAGCTGCCATCACGACTAAACTCGAGGGAATAAATGTCTTGTTCATGTCCTTGAAGGACTCTGCGAATACGTTTCTTTTGGATATCCCAAATCTAAAACAGAATTGCTTAGTCTTCCTCATCATCTCCCACCTTATCTCTGTATCATTGCTTACTCTGATTTGTTTGTCTTCGGCACCCGTGGCAAGGTGTTTACCATCAGGACTAAAGCTCACCGATCGGATATAGAGATCACCTTCTCTGCTAGCATTCTCATCTTGCAATACACTATAATCACACGTTGGATCAATATCACCACCCTTATCTATCATCCTCTCTCTCTCGCTTTTTTCCTTGTATTACTTACGCAACGCAGCTTGCTGTATATGTATCATAAATGTAAGTAGCTTGGTTGCATCCTGCTGCCATCAAACGACCGTCACTGCTGAATTTGACACAGCATACAACACTGCCATGGTCGAACGTATGCAAAAGATCCACCTTCAAACGACGTTGTACCTTGGGATTAAGTCTATAATCCATCATGAGTCAGTTATTGTCGTAAATATATAACCCATTTCCAAATGCTTACAATGCAAACCAATCTTGACCTTCTACTTTCATGTTGGCTGGCACAGCTTCAGGATCCATATCTGCTAGACCTGCTGCAGGAGCACCAGATCCACCACCAAGAGGTCCTGCTCCTGGCGGTGGCGGCTTGGAAGGCATGCCTCGGCCTGCAGGCACCATTTGACCTAATCAACATGATGATGGTGAATATACAATGGTATTGGTAAGAGAGAAAGAGGGATCACTTACTTTGAGGAGGTGGAGGAGTGCTACCAGGATGATGAGGTGCACCACCATTAAGATAAGGTGTTCCGGATGGCATAGGTGGTGGAGGAGGAGCATGAGCACTACCAGGATAATGATGTTGATTGTTTTCCATCATGGAAGGTGGTGGAGGTGGAGGTGGTGCTGCTGCCGTTGGTGGCTGCGATGGCGGAGGTGCACCTGCGGGATATCCTATGAGAAAAAACAAATCAAACGCGTCAGTTTGAGATCTGCAATCACAACCACACACACACACATGTGCCATATGCTCTTATTGTCCCATTAACCTACCTCCATAACTTCCAGGTGGAGGAGCACCACCATGTTGCACCTAAAAAAGGTATATCAGAAATCAACATACGCTGCGCATGGATCAATATAAATAATATATACCTGTTCCAATTGTTGACGCAGTCGTGCAATTTCATCTTCGTATCTATAATCAAGAGCCATTGAGCATGGATGATGATTACATAATGATATCTTTTTTCCTTACTGTTTCTTTAGCATTTGTTGCATTCGTTCCATGTCCATGAGGTTTTGTTGAAAGAGATTCATTTCTTGTATTTGGCTGTTCACTGTATTGTTGCAGTGTAAGCACATACATAGAGTGGTGGATGTGCTGGATCGACTTACTCTTTAGCTCGTATTCGTCTCGTTGATTTTTGACCATGATAGCCTCCTGGGCCAGTTGATCGAATTCGGCTCTGACAGCATCGAGAAGTTCAATGAGGCGGCTTTGGGTCGTGGGGACCATGGGTCGATGGTTGTAGACTGACATTGCTGAATAAGGAAAATGAAAGAGATGAGCCTGATGGGTTGGGTGGCGGCGATGGAGAGAGTAAGTAAGGGGGGATGCGACCACTTACGGCTCTTGACGTTTCCAAACCGTTGAGAATGTGCAAGTCGATCGAGAGTTGTTGGTTGTTGTGTGTCGTCACAAAGCACACTCACACGCACTCAAGAGAGAGAGAAGAGAAAGAGAGAAAGAAAAAAAAAAGGGGGGAGAGGGAGTGAGAGTGAGAGTGAGAGAGTAGGTGTTGGAAAGAAAGAAGACAAGAAAAAAAAAAAAGATGGATGTGAATGGACCAAAAAACAAAAACAGCTACACACCCCACTAAAGTTCGGGGGAGCAATGGAATTGGGGTGCAGTGGATTTGAAGCACACATACATCAATCCCCCATCATAATAAACCCGCCCTGCAAAAAGATGTTATTTGTTTACTGAACAAAGAGAAGTGCATGGACTCAAGACCAGGCGTTCGGGGTATTTCAAAGTAGCCTGTTCCTCCTCCTCTTCCTACGGGCTTTACTACTGTTTCCATGACGACGATCCATTCATCTCACCATCACCATCATCATCATCACCAAGGAGGTATATGTTTGCAAGAGGATGGTGTTTATGTTTGCGTTCCACGAGGCTGGTCTGTGTAACCATTCGCTGACGAACGTGTATTTCCTATATCCCTCCCCCAACTTCTTTTGGATCTCCTCTTTATCCATCATGCATGGTCATAGGCTCGTTTCTATCAGTTTCTTTTTTCTGCAACACCAACCTTACGCTGGGTCCACTTTACAACAACTACTTGTTGCAGATCATTATCATTCACACACACACTTCTTTATGTAGTCATACATCCCATTCGATCTCTCTCTCTCTCTCTCTCACATGATGATTTAACAACAATGCATGCACGCATACATAAATACATCTGGGGAGTTTATTGATGACGCTTCTCGACAACTACCTTCATACCATGCTTCATGGGTAATGTAAGAGAGGTCTGATAAGTGATATCTTGGCCTGATACTAAGCTAAATTTGTAACGTTTGATCAAAAAGACAATGGCCACCAGTGCCTCGAGCATTGCAAGATGTTGTCCTATTATTGATAAGATAAATGTGTGTGTGAGTAAGAAAAGACTCCCCAGTACATATAGAATTTTCAGGAATATGTATCGTGCAAAAAAAGGGATGGGTGGGCTAGGGGAAAGTTGTTACCTAAGCAAGTGCGGGGGCCTGCGTGAAAGGCTGGCCATTGACCTTGCGATTCACGCTTCAAGTCACCCGTTTCAGTAAACCATCGCTCTGGTTTGAATTCCTTTGCATCAGGACCCCACACCTTGATGCTACGACCTTGAGCATAAGGTGCCCATAGAATATAATCGCCTTTTCGAATATGGGTGCCATCAGGCCAAATGTCGTCATCAAGTGCATATTTTTCATTCACAGGCACTGAAGGATACAAACGTAGCACCTCGTAAAACCTATATCCATTTCATGTGAGCTATATAATCATTGGCATGAATGTAATCATTACGTACACTGCGTGTGCGTATTTCATATCCTTGATCGCTTCATATAAAGCAGGTGGATCGTGCAATTGAGAATCATCGATATAATCCAAGATTTCTTGATACAGCTTTCTCTCGACACGAGGATGGCACATCAACATGTAAAATGTCCATGACAACGCCTGGGCTGTTGTATCTCTCCCAGCAATGACAAAGTTGAGCACAATGTCACGCAGCTCGTCGGTGCTTAAAGGCTCACCATCCGCATTGGAGGCATGCATAAAGCGTGAGAGTAAATCTTGTCGATCAACATGATCCGCTGTTTCCATTTCTTGTCGTCGTTGCTCGATCACTTCACGTGCAAACTGATCGACGGTGTGCAAATGGTTGCGCATACCCGATCGCCATGGTGTTAGTAGCTTTTGGATACGCTCGGTCACGGGCCATAATGGATTGAGGAAACGAAGAAATGTATTCTTTTGAGCTTCATCAAAGGAATAGGCAAATGGCAATTTCTCTTTGGAATCAAGGGCATTTAAATTCACACCAAAACCGAGCCTAAAGGTCATTTGTCAATAAAGGTCATGATGCTCAACAATGACGCTTACAGGATAAAGGAGTCGAGTGTAAACTTGAACATGATATCATGGAAATCCATCACCTGGTTCTCATCAGCAGCCTTGTCCCAAATGTGCTCATTCATATACTCAATCTCTTGCACAAACACCCTACATGTAAGCAATATTATAAGTAAGGTAACTGGATACATGCTACAACAATGATTCATACTTTGTAAAATGGTCTCGAAAGTTCTTCACTTGGAAGATATGGCTCGCCGTTTTACGTTGGTAACGCCAATCTTCTCCATTAGCGTTGAAAATACCATGACCAAACAAGTCGTTCATGGCATCTCGAAAGATAGGTCCTTTGACATAGTTTTCAAAGTTGTCTAATAATAATCAAGATTGTATTAGTATAAACGTGTTACACTGGCGATCCATAATATACATACTCTTGAGAACATGTTCAACGTTGCGTGGATCAATGGTCCCCACAATTCGAGGAATTCCAAGTGCAGATACGGTACTAATATGGGTCATTGTTTGCATGTCATGGTATGTGGTTGACAAAGAGAACGAGCGACTTACACATTTGGCTCATTCAAAAAGGTGAATGCCTCTACAAGGAAGTCGTGGATCATATCCTGCCACTGGAGGATAATGGGCAAATTACCCACAAGGGGCCATCCTGGTTGTGTGACAATATCTTTTCGCCGTGCGTCAAACACGGCACGATCGTGGTAAATAGCCGCTAGAGTACCCAGAGCTGCTAGTGCGACACCGCCAGCATAGCTTGTGGACGCCATTGTTCTTGTTGTTATGTATAACAAAAAATGGCTCCCATAACCCTTTGATCCTCCTTTTATATATTCATTGTCTATGTCGTTTGTGTGGGGATTCACATGCAAGCTTACTACACAAACACTAGGCATTCCCCACGATGAACAAACGTGGAAGTAATGTGTACGTGTCATGGGACAGCAGGGAAATGACAGCGGACCATTGGAGACGGAAATTTCAAAGTCATATATACATCAACAATTTACTCATGCATCATACATACAAAAGTTGCCACAGCGTAGTAGTATATAAAAGGGGAACTTGCACACAAGAAAATAAAACGAGGGAAATGGAAAGTCAAATGCATAAAAAAAGGGAACGACAGAGAGAGATGGGGAGGAGAAAGAAAAGCATACAAAATGTCCAGGAGATATAGTGATGATGATGGTGATGACGTTAATAATCAAGGATGATGCGTGCTGTGCCGTCTGATTTGAGCTGATATCCAGCGAGCAGTTTCAAATTGTCGTAGAATTGATAGTTGACCACTGCATCGTCCACAAGCACCAATAATTGATTGCCTTCTTTTCGTCGCCATACGACTTCGGAAACCGAATCAGTACACAAAGACATAGCCTTGCATAGCCTAAAAGTAAGTTCTTGTGCAGTCATTTCTTGTAGTTCAACGGGCTTGAATGAAGCATCTTTAGACACTTGAACATAGAGCGTGCGCACTAAAATCATGATGAATGAGTGGGGGTTGGATGGATGTGGCATGGATCAATCAAAGAGTACCTGGTTGATGTTGTCGCTTAGTAGTATCATTCATAAAAGTAGGTGTACTGGGACTTGGATGAATATATTTCTGAGGAGTGGATGTTGTGAGTGGATACACGGCTGATGAATGGACATCTGCTGCAGTGGATGTCGATGTTGTTAATGCAGATGGTGATGAAGGATGGGGTGGTGGTGGTGCCACAGCTTGGTAGGACAAAAAGTCATGCGCCAAGTCAGGCCAACTCTTTTCAAGCAACATTGCTGGTGGAGAAGTGGATGGCGATACAGATGATGATGCAGACATGGGTGGATCCACGTGATGCTGTTGATATTGATGGGGATGCATGGATGGTGGTGCTGTCATTGTACGGCTGTGCCTTTGAAATGCCATCAATGCCGTATCCGCTGCTGCTACCGGGTGATCACTGAGTCGTTGCTGTGGCAACACAGGAGGCTCGTTTATATGCGGCATTGCGTCCACCGTAAATGGGCTGTAGGGCATGGGTTGATTGTACATGATGTGGCTTCCAGGCATCCGCTCAATTTGCTTGCCCATTTGCTTTGCGTCATCCTTACTCTTGCGTTCAGCTCCCTAGGGTATGTGTGTCTACACGTGAACAAATAGCATTTCAAGGAGTATACAACAAACATACCTTGTCACGAAATAGCTTGATTTTGCAAAGAGAACGTTCATAATGCTGATACCTTGCCGTGTAATTTTGTAGCGATATCCGTAATGGGATACCCTTGACTCCTTTGATTCTCGAGAAATCCGTGGATAGGCAATTGAAGCAGACATAAATCCTTGCACTGCCTTGCCAATCAAAAGTGATACGATCAAACGCTGGATATTGTACATTGCTGATACCCATTGATTTCACGTCATCTACAAATATGAATAAAATCATCATTAGATATGCATATAGGATGGTGTGTGGAATATATATACCAAGATCAATAGCTCGTGCCTGATGGGGTTCCTTTTGTTGCGTGAGCCAAAATTTCCAATAGTTGTCAGCTACACGACGATGCGATGGCTCGTGAAACATGATGGCCACTGTGCTGGTGACGGTGGTGGCGCCTTCTTGTTGCCTGGTATCCCTTAGTTCGATCACGTACCACTGTCCTCGGTTAAGGTAGGTTGTGGCGAGATCTTCAGTTTTCTGACTAATAGCTGTTGGTGCTAATAAAAAATGCGTGATGTCGTTAGCCACAACACCTAAAAAGAAAACAAACATTGAAAACACGTGTTACATACCTTGAAGAACGGCATGGAACATGAGTGACGGGGTTGGCGAGTGCTGTTGGTGTCTGATGATGAGAACAAAGGTGTGAGCGTCGATCATTGGGAACACAGGATATCACTTACGATCGTTGTTCCTCGCTGAAAAAGGCAGGTTGTTGGTGATGATGGTGGTGCAAAGGCATAGCGGGAACCATATCGTCATAATAGTAAACCGAGTTGGTGGGATTATACATCGTTGGGATACCTGTGGGGAAACCACCTGATGATGCAGTACGTTGGCGTGGTTGGTAGCTGTTATACATCATGGGTGTTGTTGATGCCGCAACTGAAGATGTATCCATAACCATGGATGACGATGGTGGTGCCACTTGATTGTTGTTGTTGTTATTGTTGTTGTAGTTGTGAAATGCCATGGATCCTGAATTACTAAAAACGAGTCAGATGCACGGATCACTTTTGTTGAATCAACACAGCAGTAGTGGTGTGTACATACATTTCGTTGGAGACCGTGGTTTCTTGCGGTGAGCAAGGACTATAACCCGTTTGATGCGCCAAGATCATTCCAGCCAAGTTTTTCTGTATAAGTGATCACACATCATCTATCCAGCTGTATGTAAAAAGAAAAGGCAATCATGCACCAATTTACCTTGTAGGTTGAATAAATGAAGGGAGAAAAAGATGTGTGGAAATGTCAGAAGACAAAGGAATATTTTAGGATCGCTCTATTGAATAATAGTCAAGTAAGGGGAAAAAGTAAAGAAAAAAGTAAGAGAAAAAAAAGATTGACAGAGTAAATGTTTCTTATATGACAATCGCTGAATAACAAATACAAAATACAGTATGCAGGCACAGATTCATGCTCGCGTTGTCTTTAACTGCAAGAATGGTTCGAAAAAGGGGAAGGGGACGATGATGATAATGATGATGATATGTGTGTGGGCATGTGTGAATGTGAGTGTGTGAGTAGTAATGCGCTTGTGTAAAACGTGTGGGTCCGTCTTATTGGTCTACAGTACTCTACAGGTTCAACAAAAAGCCCAATATTGGATAAAGGAGAGTGGTTGTACGCTTGGTCCGTGTTGAGCTTGCTTGTGCTAAACCAAGCTAGCCTGATATTCTCTTTCTGTTTGGACCTTTATCAACTTTGTGAAAACATGCGTCGCTCTGTGCTCTCACATGTTCTATTTTGGGAAACATCTTGTATGTAGTATTCTGTCAGAAAAGGGGAGAACCTAGACTTGCTCTTGAATCTATCGCATTAAAATTGTGCAAGTATACGTGGATCATTCCCTCGTGTCACTTGCAAATGAGGAAACCAGTGGAGTGGGATGTGCTAATAAATATGTTGTCTCGGGAACTTTGTCCGAGATATCAGCAATGATTTATCTGTTGCGTATCGAAGAGCGCAATCGACATCAGTAAACGCTAGAAGATGCATGCATGTTGACATCCCACGTATGATGCAATATGTGTGTGTGTGTGTGTGCCTTTTAACTTGTATAACTCAAAACTTTCCTGCGCCGACATGCACACCATATCCGACTTTGTGTGCCCATTAAGGTTTGTCATCTCATTAACAAATCCAACCTGCAAACTTGTCAAAAGTTACAGTGAGATAAAAGGAAAGCAAGCACGATATGCTGCAAAGCACGTTGTTTTTATATTATTTGATCATTCTATTCAAGCTGTCTAATTCCATTCGCCACCATCAAATCCAATAAAGCCCTGGAAAACAGGATCAGTATACATGCATGATAACTGCTTCAATCGACAACAGCAACTTACTGTAAGGAGGAAAATCGGAAAGAACCGTTTCTTCTCTATTTGCGAACACCCTGCAGTTATATGTAAGAGTTAGTGATCGAGAACCATGAGGGCGAAAAACATTTACTCACAATTCCAAGCAGACGTCAATCGTCCGTCAATACAGCTACCAGCATCAAAGTAATTGTCGGCACCAGATCCATCAAAGCCATACGTGAAAAAGTCGACTGGCAATCCCAATCAGTATTTTGTAAAGCACGCAAAGTCCCAATGTAACTTACAGCAAATGTCTTTTCGGCAATTCTCGACGCTTCCATACTGCTCATTGATATACGCTGCTATTGCTGGATCTTCTGCAATCTGATCTATCCGATCGAGTGTGTTGACGATAGGTGTGAGAATTCTGGATACTTGATTGTACTATCAACAAGAGAGGCGATCAGTCATATGGGCAATCAAAATTTCCTTTGTCTTATTAGTTTACCTTGTCAATAAACATGAATGCATTGGGAACATCTCTATCACCGAGATGCACCGCACTGCTGCCAACCCATGAACCACTCTTTTTTTGCGTTCGACTGAGGATCTTATGCATCGCCATTCCAATGTTGCGGCATGGTTGTATACGTTGCAGGCCTTGACCCGTGTTCGTCAGCCTATACGGGCTCGAGGATAAGAGATCTTCATCGGATAAACTCCAAAGCATAAACATTTCATGCACAATTTCCCGCCAGAGCGATAGTGATTGGTAAACGTATTCGTACTGGGTTTTGTGCGTGTGAGTAAGTCGATGACCATGTCGTCCAGCAATGATAGCAAGTGAATAGCCGCTTTCCGCCTTGTCACGATTAAAGTACTTGGATAGATACTTTATCATTTTCTCGCAAGGATCCCTTGTTGATTGATAAGCATGTAAGTGGGTGGATTCTCTTCTCTCCTCTCGCACACACACGTTACCTGTTGGCTTTCAAGTATGCGTGATTGTCCGACAAGGATGCCACACAACGTGCAATATCGTCTGCGGATATGCGATCATTGGCGTATTTCTCACTCAACATTTGCACAGCACGTCTTTTCCGGTCCACTTCAGCACTGATTTGGGTTCTTGACTTGAATTCAGGATTGATCTCACGGGTGGCAAGGGCAATCATGTCGTCATGTAAAAGTTCGAGACTGTCTTTGGACTCTAGGAAATCGTAAACGGTCTTGATTGGCACCACACACGTGAATCCAAGAGCATCTTCAACATCAGGGGAAGTAGAATCCTACGTCATGTGTCAAATGGTTGCCCTCTTCCTCTCTCTCTCTCACGCTACACTTACCATGAGCATATACATGAGCTTGCCATAATTGGAACGCAGCTTTTCTGGATTCATGATCTTGTGTCTGGAAAAAGTTGAGTAAACATATGCCAAATGATAACATCATATGAGACTAACCTTCTTCCCACTTCAAAGATTTGCTGATAAAATAGCTCGTTTTGCTTTGGGCTGGATTCTGAAAATAATTGATTGCCAAGTTTGTAGTCGCCGGCCACCAAAAGACCTGCGATGATGGCACACAGATCACGGATTTGTGTCACGATTCTCCTTGTCTTGTTGGCGTAGGTCAAGATATCAATCTTATCTATATACGCCAAGTATCCATTAAAACGATTCCTCTCCTCCTGCATTGTCATTCTTTCATACCTGTGTATTCCGACACGTTCAAGGCCGCATCCAATCTTCCGCATATATGAGTATAATAATCCTTCTTCCCAATGTCTCCAAAGATATATACTTACAATCGTAGCAGGTTGCGTTCATACGAATCCAATCGAAGAGGGACATATTTCGCTCTACGTCATTGTGCATGAGTATAGGACATTGACAATGAACCACGCTTTTCATTATACCTTTTCTCCATCCATTGTCCAAACGTTGAGCTACTAGCACTTTGAATGATGGTGCCATCCAATTCGAGGGTCACTGGTTGTTTCTCGTCCTCCTATATTGGGATTAGTTTTTATTGTAAATGACCAACTAAGATATTCCTAAGTATTTACCTTTGGTTTTTCTGTATCAATTAAGCTCATGGCATCAGCAGCAGCTGCTCCAGTATCTTTAAGAGGCGTGTCGACCTTGAGGTTGCGTGCAGTGTGCTTACGGCGGTTGCCAGTGCGATGAAGCATAGCTATATAGAGAGAGGATGATAGCCATGTTATCTATTATGTGCTGTCATAGTAGTAGTTTCTGGTCGTATTCGTCGTACCGTGGCATACTTCGCAAAAGTCTTCGTCGCATTGCTCACAGAATACCGAAGCCTATAGACATGGAGGGTTACAATGGACGATCTCAAAGCGTTGAAGGCTGCATTACCTCCTGATCACTGCATTCGACACAAAACAAGGGATGAAGCGAAGACGTTGCTACTTGGAATTCCATATCCGTGATTAGCAAGGAGAGCGAGAAGGAAACAGAAAGGGATAGGTTGTCTGTCGATCCGAAAATGGCGACAGCAGTTCAGCTACCGAGAACGACAACTCCCTTTCTCTAACAAACCCTGCCACCACCTACCACCACCACCAATGCCATCTCTCCAAAGTGCACTCAAGTATATACACTCGTCTGACGCCATGACAACTTTTCTGGAAACACACACCGTCGACGTCAATGAGAAGGATCAGCATGGCGATGCACTGGTCCATTTCGCTGCACGTGCTCATGCCGTCGACGTGTTGCAAGTGTTGCACGACCATGGTGCTGATCTCGGGGCTGTCAATGAGCACGGTATCGTTCACAGCATTATCAATATCTACAATGGTTGTAACTGACCTTATCAATATAGGACGGCAACCCTTGCATGAAGCTATTGATTCGATCGATTGTGTCGCATATCTTGTCAAGCATGATAGCGTGGACGTTAATGCATTGAAACGAGGCGATTGGACACCCGTGATGAGTGCAGGTAAACGTTTCCACTGAGATGACATGATGATATATATATTAACATGATGCATTTATAGCATTGAAAGGGAATCTGGATATCGTCAAGATACTGGAACAAGCAGGTGCTCAACTCGACCGCATCACCAAAGATGGTAGGACAGCATTGCATCTTGCAATCCAGAATGGTAATGAAAACAAAAAGTGAACTATGGTATCGTCGCTTATTCAGAATGTTATATATATGTGTAGGTCATGTGGAAACTGCCATCTATCTTGCTGAACACTCACCATCATCCGTAATGAAATCCACAAAATCAGGTCGCCTTCCTGCACAGTTAGCAGCTGCACTTTCACCACCCGAGACATCCTATGCCATCACCTCTTTTCTCCTCAGCAACCCTTTATGGGCAACACCCATACTCAACCATCGCGATAATTCTGGCCGTGGTGTATTGATCGATGCAGCAGCAGCACGCAGCTTCCAATTACTCAAACGATTATTGCTTGATTATGACGCTGATCCCAACCAAACGGATTCGATTCATCGGAGTATGATCCACTATGCTGCCATGATGGGCCATTTAGACACGCTCGAATTCATATATCACCTACAATTACCAAAGGACGTTTATTGGGATGCACCGGATAGTTGGGATCAATGGACACCTCTTTTACATGCGGCACGCGAAGGTCACACTCCCATTGTGAAATTCTTATTGGAGAACAAGTTGGCTGACAAAACATGGAAGGATAAGCGAGGAAGAACAGGCTACGACTTAGGTAAAAAGGAAGAGCTCTTTGCCAAACACATCTGATTAATAATCTATCTGATAGCCAATGCCTGGAACCATAGAGACATTTGTGAATATCTTCAGGGGAGATGACTGGATCTGTACATAGAATCGAATTGACACGTTTATATAATAAATTAAGATTGTCTGTTGTAAGTTCTATTGGCCCTCGCCAAAGACATCAACACCCCAGAAAGACTTGGGGTTAATAAGACGCTTTTCTTCAGTGACAAGAGAGTTGAGCTTGTTAAAGTCTTCATCGGACAATTGCACATCCTGGAAGTTGGAAATGATACGGGATTCAGTGACACTCTTGGGGATCACAGAGGTACCGCGTTGAATACCCCATCCAAGGAGAACTTGAGCTGGAGAGGCATTGTACTTTTTGGCAATAGCAGCCTAAAGAGAAGGACATGAGCTCATGATTAACAAATTGATGTCACTTTAACGTGTTGATCTTACCACTTGCTCATCCTTCATCAAAGGAGAGTCGGTGCTACCCAAGGGGGAGTAAGCAGTAACTATTAAAAAGAGCATTAGTATCTCCTATAAATGAATCTTCCAGACCAATGATACATACCATGGATGCCATTCTTGCCACAGAATTCAAGCAACTCCTTTTGGGCAAGGTAGGGATGCAATTCGACCTAATGATATGTCAGCTCCACTGTATTTGCAAGCAATTAGTACAAAAGACAGACACGTTACCTGGTTGACAGCAGGAACAATCTTGGCTGACTTGATCAATTGCTCCAACTTTTTGACGGTAAAGTTGCTAACACCGATAGCACGGACCTTGTCACCAACCAACTTTTCCATGGCCTGCCAATCGTATTTGTAAGCACCCCATGTATGTTGCCGTATGTGTATATATCAAATACTTACAGCATAAGTCTCAGTGAAGGGGGTGGAATCAAACTGAATGTTTCCTTCAGCATCCTTGGGCGCCAAATCCTCGGACTCAGCAAATGCCACAGGCCTAATATGCAACGGTCAGGGTTTGATTTGTCAGCTCGGACGCTCGGGCATTGAATCTAGATATTTGGGACAAGACACGGTCCCATCCCACCACTTACCAGTGCATCAAGTAAAGATCGAGATAGTCAGTCTGCAAGTTAGCAAGCGAGGTTTCCAAAGCCTTGGCAACAAGATCAGGACGATGGGAGGTGTTCCAGAGCTTGGTAGTAAGGAAGATTTCCTTACGGGGGACACCACTATCCTTAAGAGCTTGACCCACTTCCTTTTCATTGCCATCTACAAAGGCCGTTAATATAAAGCAACACTATATGCAACTGACCGGTTCACTTACAAACAAAAGCAGTATCGATATGGCGGTAACTGCATAAATAAGGGGGTAAACAAACACGTCATATTAGTAAAAAGGAGCTACCTTAATCCTTGCAATACATCTTACCCTGCCTTGAGAGCGGTCAAAACGGCTTGGTAAACCTCATTTGGTTTGGATTGCCAAGTGCCCAAACCGAGACATGGGATTTCAGCACCAGTGTTACTATGGGAATATATAAATAGTGATCAGTGATATGGCTGAGGCATCAATTTGGGGTGATGTGGATGGTGTCATTATGTACAACCATCCTCTCATATATATATATATGCATGTACACTTACAGCTTGAAAGTACGTCCAGAAGCCATTGCAATAAGAATACGAGAGAAAGAGTGTAGCTCCTTATCCTCACTCGACGAACTCCTTTTATATACGCTATAAGCTGGGAGAGTTGCATCATCTTTTTCCCCTCCGCATTAATAACCCCAGTACCAATAAGGGAGACCGACCGACCGAGCGAAACCGGCAGTACCAAGCACTCAACTCGATTAATAAGCTATGCTGTGGATCGCGACATTGGTGGCGGGAGTATTCATTGCTCTCATCATTCGACTCTGGTTCGTCATTCCAGGAAGGACACCCCATTACGCATCGACTTCATCATCGCGTCTACGGCGGCGGCAGCCTTGCAGGACGTGTATATTTCTCGGTTCAGGTAGGTTTCTTTAGCTCGTATTAGAATTCTAGGTACTCAAATGTGCTATTATATCATAGGTGGGCATACAGCCGAAATGCTACAGCTTGCGCAGTATCTCGACCCTAACAAGTATACCCCACGTACGTATGTGATGGCATCATCGGATGCATTAAGTGCATCGAAAGTGGATCCCGATGAGGTAGTGTTCTTTTGCATGGTCGCTTGGCGTACGTAATACTTACTATCTTTATATACAAGTCCTATTATATACCTCGAGCACGACATGTTGGACAAGGATGGATCTCTGTACCTTGGACGACGTTGAAGGCTTTATTGGTGGCATTTCAAATCATTTTCAAAACAATGCCTGATCTGGTAAGTGAGAGATATGACAAAAGACAGGTTTCATGTGTGTGTTAACATCAACAAAAAACAGATTCTGTGCAATGGTCCTGGCAGTTGTGTACCCATTTGCGTGGCAGCTTATATCCCAAAAGTAAGAAAAAGAGAAGGTAGCAGCATCTCATCAGTCCCATCCATTCATTGCCTATGTCCCCCATAATAGATATTGGGTATCCATCCTATCCAGATCATCTACGTGGAATCCTTTGCACGCGTCAAGACACTTTCTCTGACAGGCAAATTGCTTTATCTCTTTGTGGATCGATTTTTGGTTCAGTGGCCCGAGCTGCAGGAGCGGTATAGTAAAGCTGAGTATAGAGGAATTTTGGTTTAGCGTTTCATTCAAGAAAAAATAAAGTATGGCTGAAACAAACTTTGTGTATATGTATAAGGAGCAAAACAAGTATACAAGTTGGAGGGGGAGAAAAGAAAAAAAGACGACTTTTTTTGGGGGGATTGTGTATGAGCGTATGTTGATGAGCGTATCAAGTAGAGCGTTTGGTGTGAAATACGTGTGCTGTGTGTTGAGTGAGTGCGTGAGTGAGCGAAAAATCAATTGTGGGATATCTTTATTCGCCAATGCGAACTATCAATATCATCACACGTTAGTAACCATAATCACTTTTTTGCCTTTAAAAAAACCACTTACGGTAAAAGTTGACAAGAATCGCAGCGAGCAAAAAGATGCAAAGCACGGTGGGACCAACCCTGTCATCGTAAGGGGCTGCTTCACGGTTTCGAATTTTGGTGGCTCGCCAGTGGAAGGTATACAACGCATACATCATGACGCCCATGGCAATGACAGTGAATAAAACAGCTGACATACGACCAATACGATCACCAAAGTTGAGCAAACCCATCGCGAGACCTCCAAGCACCACCGTAAAATTGAGCCATGACAAAAAAGTACGCTCGTTGGCGAAAAAGACCTTGGGTTCAACACGAACCGGGAGAGCGATTCTTTTGCCTGTGGTGGATTCAAGGACGTTGTTGTTGTCAGCCATCAATGAAAAGGGCGAGGAAACAAAAAGGAACAAAGGAAAGAAAAGATCAAAAGAAAAACGAGACGAGATCCAAACTCACTTTTTGTGGGTGCACGTACACACACACACAGCCGATTGTGACGAAAGAATGTCATTGGATAACACGGGGCACGTGCTGTCAAACAGACGCCATAAAGCAGCAGCTGAGACTAGAACATTACAAGTAGAAAAGCCCGCTCCCATGGTTGTACCGCACACACAACATGATGCACGCACGCACATAATCCCATTGATCATCATTTCCCTTTCCGCGGTATCTTTGTTTTGTTGGGTATGAAAGTCGTATTTTATATGCATAGAGAGAGAGAGAGAGAATTCACACATCGCTTTTGTACAAAATGGTCTAATCTAACAAACAACACCAGCATTGCTACCGCTGTTGCTGTTGCCATTGCTACCGTTGCCATTGGTGGTGCTGGTATTGGATGGGTCCACAGCTACCCGCTTATCATCACGGCCATTTTCTGCATGACGATCGATATATACGGCAGGATCATTTTCATCAGATGACGCGTCAGAAGTAGAAGATGACTCGGTCGATCCTATCACTTGTTGTTGTTGTTGTTGTTGCTGTTGTTGATAACCAAGTCTTCTAGCAGTAGCATACAAGGGTTCATTGTCATCAGCATCTTGTGCAACCGACGTCATATTCTCTTGTTCTGCCAAGGAACGTCGAATAGCTTCCATGACCATCCATTCCTCCAAATCCATATCCATCCCACGCATTGTTGATAAAAAGTGATTATACTCTGATGCTGTAGCTGAAGATGCTGATCGATTTGAACGAGGACCATGTTGATGATTATAGCCAGTGGGGACAGTGCGTAAAAGAGTTGAACTCCGGCGACTGTTGCTGCTTGTTGCTGAAGTAGTAGCCTGGGTCCTATGCCAGTTAGGTCTCACATGATCTATGTGTGCGTGTATAAATATACAACAGCGGTTATTACCAAAAAGAGACTGCTTCATCCTATCTCGTCGCTTACCAACAAGGACAACGCTTGGATCACGATGACTAAGGGTAGCTCTACGTGGCCTACTTTCTGCAGCAGAAACGCCAGATGTGGTGTGGCGTGTGCCTTCTTGCACTAGTGCGGTCGGTTCGTTATTACCGTTCCGAGACTATTATACGGAGTCAGCTAAATTGGCAAGAAATGATATCACCATTACTACTACTATTTACCTTTTCACTCCAAGCTGGGGGATGATAAATGATACCAAAGTTCTCTTGCATACAGAATGGACATGTGGCAGGGGTATTGGGTGTTTCTGTGGGTCGTTTGATTTGTACAAAGCACTCTGTGCACAATGGTTGATCACAGCACCGTGAGTAGTTGATGTTGGCGGGGTAATACTAAACCCAAAGAGTCAGTCGACCGATTTTCTTGCATTGTATGTAATGCGTCTAGACTCCTCCTCCTCCTCCTCCCATCACGCTATCACATACCAAAAAGCATATCGGACACTCGATAGCATTGTTGTAAAGCATTTCTCTTTGTAAACGCATGCGCTCAAGTCTCAACTGTCGTTCCGATACTGGTTTGCTTGCTGTGTGATGGCATTGTTGTTGTTGTTTTTTGCTGCTGTTACAACTTGAGCTGGATGCACTTCGAGGTCTTCCACCATTACTTTCAGCACGTCGTGTAGAGGAAGAAACAGTGGACATGGATGATGATGCAGCAGGAACAGGTGGTTCAAGTAATGTTGGGCGTGTGAAGGTGGGTACAACCACTTCCGGAGGCTCTGGCAGCCCTAAAGATAACAGCACGAGTATTATGTCAACGCGAATGACCCAATATGTAATATATAAACCATCATCGCCACCAATACCTTTATAAAAGGGAGCAAGTTTACGGCTCAATATCAAGTTGCGTACACATCTTAGGTCATAATCTTGTAAAGCCGTGGGATATAATCCATTGGGGAGCACGGGCCCAAAGTCAACAAGGTCCTTGACTTTGTGGTGGTGAGTGGAGGAATGAGAAGAGTGGTTTTCAGGGTCATTGGCTTTTGAAGTGTTTGCACCCATTGCGTTGGAATTGTGTATGCGAGAGGAAAGAAAAGAAAAAAAGGAAAAAGGAGATAGGAGAGAAGAAAAGGAACAAGGAACAGCAATAGAAGCAGCAGCAACAGCAGCGGGTTGTCAACCATTTACAAGTTCCTGCGCAGCATAGTGAGCTAACGACGGACGACGGGGGGAAAGTGACCATGCGGGAGAAATGCCACGGTTACCAAAAAAGGAACGATGTGTACATCAGCTGGTGCAGTAAACTTTATTGTTCAGCTAGCCATTTTGCCTGAAGTATGTCCTGAGCGCACGCCCGTTTTGCCACATCCACTTCCAGCATGGGTGACAAGAATTCGTTTAATCCATCGGCTTCGGCAGGGGGCATTTGGAACTGATCATGCAATACATCTCTTAATCGTCGATAGCGCAGCTTTTTGATCCTTCGTAATTCCCCTTTGCGGTTAAAGAACTCTCGGGAGAACTCCCCATCCATAGTAAGACTCCGAGGTACACGTAGCATCAACTCAATAATTTGCGCCAAATGATCTGCATGTCAACTCGCGTGGTCAACTTATTAATTCCTTATATCCAATATGCTTCTTCCTTACCATCATCCTTATCATATTTAAGCCCGGCACGAGGATCAAATAAAAACTCGCCTGTGAGAAGCTCGAACACCTAATAACGACACTATTAGTCTCTTTTGTTTTTCTTTTCACGTTGTTATGCATATGCACAAACTTACCAACACCGCCATACTCCACATGTCGGCCCGATCATTCCACCTGGCACCAACAATGACCTCTGGACTACGATATTGTCGTGTCTGAATAATATGTGTATTGTCGCTTTCTAGCCAGCAGGCATTGCCAAGGTCTGCAATCTTGACGACGATATCCTCAAATACTCGACTTGGGTCACCATTGTCCGGGATGATAGCTGCAAAGTCCAGTACTGCTGATCGGATGATGGGTGTATCATTTTTGTTGTTGTTGTCGTCCTTATCATGATGAATCGTCATTGAACCCATTTTGCCTTCTAAGCTGATACAACAAGTGTGAGCTTTTTTTTGCTACATCCCAAGCAAAGCAAGCCTATACTTACGTGACACCATTTCCTTCATTCTGTGCTGTTTGAGCTTCCTTTGCAGCCTTTTGCTTGATCTTTTTCTTTAACCTTTTCTTGCGAGATTTGCTCATGCCAGTGGTGTCGATGCCTTTGAGTAATGGTTCCTGAAGTGCTGGTGCTGTTGATGTTGTCGTCGAGTTGGATGGTTGTTTGTTGATGTGCTGTGAGAGTATCTCTGCTGTTTCCTTTTTCAGATAGGACTCAACATCCGGTATCCAGACCAATACATTCTCAGGTTTGATGTCAGTGTGGACGATGTTGCATTCACGATGTAAATAATCAAGGCCAAGAAGAACTTGCTTGGTGATACGTTTGACAATGGATGGTGGAATGCCCTTGTATCGGTAACGTTTGATGAGGGAGAGTAAGCTTTCACCAAGAACTTCGAATGTCATGCAAACATGTTTCCCATTTGGGCCCGTGTGCCAGAAATGATCCAACAGCTGTGCGACATGTTGCCATCCAACTGCATTCGGATTCGACACCTTGACAGCTTCCAATAACTTGATCTCTTCCAATGCACTCTCTGTAAAATGCTCAGCTGACTTGACAATCTTGAGTGCAACATGTCGCTCGGCACTAGTCGTATAGAATAGACATACATTAATCACTGCTCGGTATAAACCAACCAACCCCATTATCCTCACTTACACTGTATCATAAGCTAACCACACTGTTGAGAAATGTCCCCAGCCGAGCTTACGCACCACAATGTACCGATCATTGCTAAACCGATCGCCAATCGACACTGGATGGTAGCCGCCCTTTTTGTAATCTTCGAGGTCCTCCTCGTCATCGGATCGGATCGACTCCGCATCTGAATAGTCGCTTCCGCTGTCATAATCATTCAAGGGCCTAGGTGGATGTGGAGCTGTCGGATTCATGGTGCATGTAGCCGGCTTGGGCGTTGCCTTTTTTTTCCCTTTGGTGTGTTTTGTAGAGAGATAAAGAGAGATAAAGTCGCACGCTTGTTGTCCCCCGCAACCAGATTTTCAAGACCGTGATGATAGTTTCCATATTAACAATAGGAGTCTCTCTCTTTTCCTCTCATCATTGTACCCTTATCATGATCCTGTTTTGTTGTATATTGTACTATTTGACTACTTTAATACATTCATCCAATCTCGATCTCCATGGAATCATTTATCATCATCACCATGTTTTGTCATATCCTTTTTTGGAACGTAACAATAGTAACCATCTGATCAGCCGTCATCAGTGCATATCCTCCCCTTCCTCCTTTGACGAATCTGGCAAACAACTTGTGAACGATCATAAGCAAACATGATGCATTATGGAGTGATAGGATCAGGTGTATTATTCTTCACACTTTGTGCTTGAATTGAACAATGGCTTGATAGGAAATTAAAAAATGCTACTACATCCAACCTTATTTAGTGGGCATCTTTAATGGTCTCTATGTATACTCTGATGCCATTGCCTTGATCCACTATACAGAAATGAAATGAAATGAAGCAACCTTGTCAAAGTTGTCATTGCCCCCACCCCTCAATCCACTTTTGACTTTTTGTTCCTTTCCATCGTAGAGTAGTATACACCTAGACACCTGAAGCCATACCGTAACTAATCAGAGCATCCGCTAAAAGAGGACTGACCAGCATCACGTGAACAAGATATATACCAAATGCAACGTGCATTTCTTTATTGATCTCCCTCGGTAGATCACGCGCATGAATTGACTCGGGTCATTGCTGTGTTACTCGATGCTGCAATATTTAGTATATGTGTATACCAACATTTTTCACAATAATAAAGAAGAGGTAGACGCAATTTCCTATTTGATAGAGAAACATAATGCTATTGGAGAGAAAAAGACAAAAAGGAAAAAGGTGGGAGGGGATGTAACTATACGGGCAATAAGAGGGAGAGAGAAAGGAGAAAGAGAAAAAAGTTATCACTACGGATCATATGGCGGATCAAAGGATGATGGAAGAGGATGGCTGTGGTTGTGGTGGTATGTTGTTGTTGTGGGTCAAAGCAATAATGTGTGAGAGAGAGCAAGTGTGGCTAAATCGACAAATAGATTGATTGAAATTACTCTTCCATGCGATCAATGTGGCTATTGTTGTTGTTGGTGGTGGTGGTGTTGGTCTTTGTGAGGTTTTTCAAGAGTCGCTTTTGAAGATATTCCCAGCGTTGTTTGCAGCAAGAGGATGAATGACGACCACCAAACTTGGCTGAAAGGGCGTACCAGTTGTCTCCTCGCATTCTTTTGAGAATATATTCCATCAAAATCTTATCGTCGTCATGGGTCCATCGCTCGTATCCACGGATGGTTTGGTTGTATTTGCGTACAGGTGGTAATTTTGACTTGGTGATGACGTGCTTATTGTTGATAGCTGTTGTCGCATGGAGAGGAGGTGATGGAGGTAAAAAGGATTCATGTTGCTTCAATGCAGGTGATTTCTCGTCGCTACTAGAATCCCTTGGTGGTGTGAGTGGTCGCCAGTGTCCACTTGTTGATGATGACGGTGAAGAAGCAACAAGGGATGGTGTTCCAGGGTCTTCAATTGATGTTGACGGGGATTGTTCATGGATCTATGTACACATATTCCTTGTAAGAAATATCACCAACACACATCACTCAAATAATTTACCCTATCATTGGTGTTCTCAACTACTGGTGATTGATGTACTTGATCGACCACATAGGCAATGACGTCCTTGGTGGAGGGGAGACGGGCAATCTTGCTTGTGCTGGGTTTCGGGACCTGGATGTTCAAATAGCGTTTATTAAGCACGCATTCAATTATGCCGCACGCCCACTCACGAACCCAACGCCATAGACAAGTTGATGATATTTACCTCGTTTGTTTCTTGTTCTTCATCGCTACTATCGTCCAACAGATTTCCTTCTTCGTCGTATTCAACCACAAGTTTTTCTCTCACTAGAATGACCCATGTTATCTGATGAGCACAATGAGCAATAGACAACAGTGGTTGCTACCTTTGCGTGACAAATGCTTGGGTAATGAGGGGATGCCAGTTTGACGGTAGTTAAGGTAGATTTGCCTCACAGCTGTCGATGAGAGACCTGAGATACGTGCCACTGTCCTTTCAGAAGCTCCAGCCTGGAAGGCACCAACCACCAACCACCGCTTTGCTTCGTTAGAATCGTTTTGTATTCGACCTCGAGGTGCCATTTGTGTGTCAATGAAAGAGATGCTTAATAAAAGTTGAGTGTTGATAGGTTGCTTAAGCAGGATAGTTGTCTGTGTGGGAAGAAGCAGCTGGAAAAGGAGAGACACTAATTCCCCGACAGCCTATGGACCACCTAAACCGGTTCCACTACCGAAAGAATCCTTTTGGGCCACGAGATCTCACTATCTATCATCAAGAATACCTATATATATAATACACCTACACCCTCATTCAATAAACGACTTCCTTGGTTACATGTTGCTATGGCATTGTTGCTAACCCAAAACGATAACAACTCGCATCGGTGGCAACAGCAGCAGCTATTATATCCTCGCGCCTTTTCATTCAACATGGCATCATGTTTATTATCATCTTCACAAGCAAACATGTTGTCTGCTGCGTAAATGGGTGGGTGGGTCATTGTATACATGGTTTCATTATGTTGTTGAAAATCATTGATAAGGGTATAACCTGCATTCATTGTTGTTAAGACTACCTGGAACAGGCAAGGAGTGTAGGAATCCTGGGTAGCGGATTGGGTGGTCGTTTTTGGTTGCGTTGTTGTACGTGTATTATGTATATGTGTGTGTGTTGTATGCAAATGAGCAGTGGGGAGGTGCAGTGTAACATTTCTCATGTGCATTTGCCAAGGTCAGCTGGGGGAGAAACTACTGTAATCCATGAGTGTCTATATCACCTTATTGGGTTTTGTGAGATATTAAGTGCAAGGAACGCCATGTCGCGCGCCAAAGAAAGGATGAAAGACTAGGAATAGTAATAATGAATGACACAATGGGCGGGATTGTATTGAAACAGAACTATGCGTGGACGATCTGGCTAATTAAGCTACAGCCTTGTTCCCTTCAAGTTGCCAAAAGAGAAAGCAATTTTGACTTTTGGTGTATGGTTTGTTGCACATGCGAATCCGACAACGCCTCTCCCCCCACCACCCGAAAACTCCAGTTTTTCCTTCAAGCAAACCGATAGATTGGGTGCCAAAAGTTGTTCTCTTTCTCTCTCTCCCCCAAATCAATTGCCACGTGCAGTGGAATTGTGAATGGGTCTGTGGGATTGTGATCATACTGCAGTCTTTATACAAAGCAAACGAATAATACATATGATGGAGGATGAAGGGGAGGGCTTAAAAATATAATGCATGCTATAATGATGGGAATGGGCTGCAAGTGGCCGGGACAATGAAAATAATGACTGACACTACGCAAACATCTTTTTGAAGAAAAAGGGGGATATACTGAGTCGCTGATGGTATTGTTGTTGAGCCAACTACTTTTTCTTGGCATGTTCAATATGCTGACGCACAATAGCCTCTGCCAACTGTTGCATGGATGAACAATTGGAAGAACGCATACTAGGTGTTCTCCAACGTGGTGTCATTGATCCACCAGGTGCAGATCGGCTGCGTCTTCGATCATAAGGCGAATGACGTGCCATAGCTTTGAAGCGTTCTTGCTTGTAAGTCTCATACATGGTTTGGTCCAACTCGATTGCATCGATTAGCACGTCGAGTGAAAGACGCTGCTTGTCTTGATAGCTTGGCATTCTCAATGGAGCTGATACAGTGCGTGCATGGTTTCTCGTAGTAGTGGTGGTTGTAGTAGGTTTGGTTGTGGTATCAATGGGCTTGCACAAGGATTGAAAAGATGGGAGGACAACCTTTTTCTTGATACCTCCACCCTTTGGCATCCATACATCCTGATTTTGTTCTTGCTTGATATACATACTACGCACAATTGGCTATGACAAAGAAAATAAAAAGAAAAAGAAAAAAGAATCGTGCTGAAATTAGATAGAGAAAAATCATGTAAGCTTTATAATCGCCCCTGAATTCCAGTGTATTTTGATCTGAACCGACAACCACTTACTACTTGCACATCATCACACTCACCGCCATACGGAGTCGTTCTTTTTCTATCTTTTGCACACATACAGAGAGAGAGGAGAAGGGGTCTATGATGACTGCTCTTCATCATCAACCGCTGCCCCCTTTTAATGCGGATGGTGGTCAGTTGCATAAAAATGTGCTATTGGTGTACATGATTTTTTATTATAGTACCCGGATGTCGTGTATGCAAGCATGGCAGCCATGCTGTGGAGGATCCATGTTGTGCATTGCATTCAAGGAACACGACATGTACGGGCAATGAATATCATTGTTTGGTTAACGACCCTGTTTTTTTGGGAGAGAAGGGTGAAGATGGAATGCATTATGAGTGGCGTTGCCGTGTTACACGTGTTGATTTTTACGAGCAAGATGGTTCTCGTCTTAGGAGCTGCTCGTTAGTATAAAGGCACTGATGCTTGTATATTAAGGGAGCCTAATGCCTTTATTAGTACATCCATCATAGCTCAAATGTCTGTTATGGTGCACGTGAAACTGGAATCGAATCAAATAATCCTGTGATGTGTCAGTTTCATCAGAAAAATCTGGGAAGATGGGATTCATTTATGTTGTTGCCATAGCAGCAACCCAATTCCTAAGACATCAGACCCCAACCATTAAGCAAGTGCATCTATTATGTTATCGTGCAAGAAGCATTTACCGAATAAAAAAATGGTTCGGCTTTATGATCCCATTCCCTAACGCATAACGGTTGTTATTATAAAGAGCTCTGGTGATATGAGTGATTGCATCATGCAGTTTATTGTCATCAAGAAATGCGTCTATCTCAATAACGATAAGTAAGATTGTATCTTTATTCTTGTGCATCCATCAATGGATCCAGTACATGGAGCGGCTGTAATGGTAGCCAATCATGGGCTTGTAAGCTGATTCGGATTTCCTGTTCTCGTAGTTTTTCGCAAGCTCTCTCACCTGTGCCTTTTTCTTCTTTGGATTCCACGCAAATACTCGTCGCAAGATTCTCCTCGCAGGTCAATTGCAAACTCGATTCTGACCATCCTATTACCGGTACTTGTTCCCTTCGTTGATTGCTTCTTGCGCTTCTCTCCTGGCTACAATGCACCCAACAAAAAGCCCTTGCAACACCCACATATTTCACATTCATACCCCATGCACTCTCCCCTCCTCGATCGGGCATTTTCAGTCGCATTGAGTCACAGCATACCCTGAAAGAAGCTTAACTGTATGTATGAAGGTCGTGTTCTCATTTGCTTTCTCTTGTTTTTGATCTCTAGAACGGACGGCTTCCACAACGCACATCATCGAGTCCTTCAACATACACGATCTTGTCTGCTCGACTGCTTTTATCACGCTAGTGATCGACCTCTGCTTCATCTGGATCTTTATGCAAATGACAAAGTCGATGCATCTGTCCAAGAAACAACCGACAACCATGCCAACCGCTTCTGCCAACACAAACACTGTATCCAACAATAATAACATGACAACGCTCCCCACCGACAAGTCAAAGAAGAAGAAGAAGCCAACAAAAAAGGTGAACGACTTGGATGAGGATGCTACGGTAGCAAACGTACAACATCATCCATCAACACACCATCAACACCATGCACCACCGCCACCACCACCACCGACAGCAACAACGCATGATAACATGTCCACATCATCCAAGCGAAAAAAGAAAAAGAAGACAACATCTTCCACATCACCTGTAAACAAGTCACCATCAAGAGCTGATCATCCAACAAGTGGTGCCGCTGCCGCTGCCGCTGTCGCTGCTGCAGCTACTTCATCTTCATCTCATTGGCTTCGTGGATCGAAAAGCACTGGAGATGCTTTTTGGTCAAGTATGAGCAACAGCGAAGAACGACAAAAGATTCGAGAATTCTGGTTACAATTAAGTGAGGATGAACGACGATCACTTGTCAAGGTGGAAAAGGAGGCTGTCTTGAAAAAGATGAAGGAACAGCAAAAACACACATGCAATTGCTCGGTCTGTGGCAAAAAGCGGTAAGTATTACATGATGTGGCATTGTGTATGTGGATTGTCAGCTGATAATTTTGCTGTAGTACGGCCATTGAGGATGAGTTGGAGGTGTTATACGATGCGTATTACGAGGAATTGGAACAGTACGCGAATCATCAGCGACAAACTGGTATCTATGGCCCATCACCAGAACAAGCTGCAGCTGTGGCAGCCGTAACCGCTGTCGCCTACAACAGCAATGGTGCATTTGGAAATGGATATGGTCCACCACATCATCTTGACGACGACGATGACGACGATGACGATGGAGATGATGAAGAAGAGGATTATGATGATGACGAAGACGACGAAGACGATGAAGATGAAGATGACGCTTCTGTACAATCCGATGATATATCAGATGGTGATCACAGTTCTTGCGATGATGGCTCCACATCTTATCCAGCACAAATCAGCACTACCGCGTCAAATAAGGATTATTTGAGCTTTGGCAACAGTCTTCAAGTCAAAGGTTAGATTCACAACAACATATCAATATACTTTAGTGTAAACTCACTTTATGGTCTAGGTGGTATCTTGACGGTGGCTGACGATTTACTTCAAAACGATGGGCGCAAGTTCCTTGACATGATGGAGAAGTTGGCTGAACGACGACTGCAAAAAGAAGAAGAAGTCAGTGAGCAAGCTGAGGAATATTTGGACGAAGTCGATGAGGACGACGATGAAGTTTACGAAGATGAGGAAGAAGAGGTATGTGGGATACAATGACTACCTTATGCAAGCTGTAATTAATCATGCATGTCATTGGTTTATAGGACACGAGGACTGAAGAACAACGCATGGAAGAAGGACGACGCATGTTCCAGATATTTGCTGCACGAATGTTTGAACAACGTGTACTTGCTGCTTACCGTGAAAAAGTCGCCCAAGAACGGCAACAGCGGCTTCTTCAAGAACTTGAGGAGGAAGATCGCCTTCGACAAGAGCGTGAACTCAAGAAGCAAAGAGAAAAGGAACGCAAAAAGGATAAGAAGCGGTAAGTAATTGTCTATGGGTGTCCAATAGCATTGATTACTAATAGTATCATATACTATTATCTATTAGACAATTGAAAAAGCAAAAGGAAGAAGAGCGATTGGCATTGGAAGCCAAGCGTAAAGCTGAAGAGGAAGCAGCAAAGGCAGAACGCGAAAGGAAACTTGAGGAAGAACGACAAAAGCGTGAGCAGGAACGACTTCGAAAGGAAGAAGAACGACGACAACGTGAAGAAGAGCGTATACGAAAGGAGGAAGATAAACGACGACGTTTGAAAGAAGAACGAGAACGCGCTGCCGAGAAGGAAAAGAGGCGAAAGGAAAAGGAGGAAAAGGAGCAACGGGAGCGTGAAGAACGAGAGCGTATTGAGCGTGAAAAGAAAGAAGCACTTGCAGCCAAGCGAAAAGCTGAAGAGGATGAACGACGTGCCAAAGAACAACAGGAAGAGCTTATTCGACAAGAGAAGACAAAAGCTGACGTGAAAACCGATACGGCAAAGAGCTCAAGTCCATTACCTGCTACAACAACAACAGCAACAACCACACCTATGCGACCTGTTATTGACGAAGCTGCTCGACAAAAGACACTGATGGATGCTCTTGTTGGTGCTCCTGCTTCATCTTCATCCTCATCATCATCTCCGCAACCTTTACTCAACCGCACCAGCTTGCTTAGTGCAGGTATTGCCAACATTCCTCATTCAATGCCTGGTGATATTAAGCCGCTTGGTATGGATATGCCACAACCACCGCATCCTCTTTTCCCTCCACATCCATTTGCTGCTCGAGACATACCACCACCTATTGGTCCTGTACGACAAGGTGAACCTGCTACAAGCCCTACTCGAGGATATGCACCACTTGGTGACCGAGGGATGTTACCTATTGGACATGGTCGTCTTTCTTCATCGTTTGATGCTGGGCGCACTGCAGCACCTCGACCTGGGCCACAAATTGCACCTATCGGACAACCTGTCAATGGTAGACGACCCTCTACTACAGCTGGACCAGTTGGTAGTCCAATGGGTTCTCGGAATCATTGGCTCAATAGCACAGAGGATGGTAGCAACAGACGGTCGCCACTGGCAACAAGTGATGCCGAGAATTCCTTCTTTTCAAATTTCCTATTTGGGGATCATGGCAGAGGTATATATACATTGTTTTTGTTACTGGTCAATTCTAATATGCATTGTTTAGACATGTCTTTGATGCATCCAGAATTGGCAACTTCCAGGTTACAGGAGAGGCGATTTTCCCTTGAAAGTGCTGGCGTTGGCTGGACCAATGGTAAGATTTACAGCATCACAACCTATTTTATTTGAACCTTACCTATGTAATTAGGCTGGACTGCATCAACAGCTTTATCGGATAATGTACACGGCAAGCTTTTCGGAGATGTTCTGGTAAAGCGATTATCACTTGTCTTTGCATTTTCCTTTTGACTGAGCATTTTATATTAGTGTGATCGTACAAGTACTGTATTGGAACGAGCACGGACGGCATATCACAAGTTGGATGAAATCACTCAAGCCAAGTACTTTATGAGCCCACCTCAATTCTACACACTTGTACAGCTGCATCGCATGATGTGTGATATGTATTATGATACGCAAGTGGATATCCAAGAGTTATATGAGGCGATCAATACACCTGGCAGTGGATTCCAATGTATCAGCCACGCACATCACGGTTATATTGTCCGCTATGATCGACCGTTAGGGATGTCCTCCACTTCACCTATTCACCCGCCACACTTGACATCACCTCCACTAGCACCCCCACTTGCAACAGCAGTATCAGCATCGTCATCTACTACACAGCAACCTCCTACGCAGGCACAACAACCATTGAAAGGGAATCAACAATTGTTTGGTAGTCTGTCATAAGGATGGGGAATAAATCATTTCATATCATTCATCATCATTGCTACATGCAACCTATTCATAACGTCTTTTTACTTTAATGTGGCTGGCAAAGAATATAGCTAGAAGTATATAGCATAGCTTTTATGCAGAAACCAGAAACCTATATCCTCTTTAGGTAAACAAGTGCAAAGCCCACAATATAGCTCATCCAAGCCGCGTGTGTGTGTGACAATGACTGTATTACATGTAAATGAGAAGATTCTACTTTGTGTATCTGTAACAACATACTACATGTGGCTTCATTGTCATCTCGATAATCAGCAGCCTTCATATTTTACTTGCCTTTTCCTCTAATCCACCCATTCACCCACGTCATGCAGTATTACGCATTTACCGACATTTATGAATCATGTGAGCATGCCTATGCCAGGGTTAGCCTTGTCATTTTCGCCTTTTCTAAACAAAAATCCCTATCCGTGCATTAGGTTTCACAGCAGCACCACGCTTGGCACAAGAGAGACATCTTTTAATTGTTACACTTGGCAGTGGCACAGGTTGATGATTTGGTTTGACTGTCCCTGAAAGAGTAAAAAGCAACTTTATTGGAACGGGATCTCTTTACAAGGGTGAAGCCAACCCTATTGAGCGCTTTTAATTGGGCAAAAGGCCAACCCAACCTGACGAGCAAATCAGGAGACATCCACCGATAAGAATGCTTCTTGTTTTGTCTTCTCCATATACAGTATTTGCAACGTATAAGGAGCTTGATCATTACACATTTTGCTGTTTGTAAATTTCAAAGGAGACTTGAAGACCGATGAGCCTCCTAACTTATGGCCAGACCTTGTTTTGCTTGGGCAAAAGATTTGCTTCGAGAATATGCAACTCCGAGGGACACACACGATGGTTGCATATATGTCGACAACCTCTTTTCATAAACCTACTTTTTTTTGTTTTACACAAAGATGACTTGTTCCTTCATGTTACAGATACCGGGGAATTTCGAGTAAACTTGTCAGCAAGCATTTGAGGCGCACGAGTGTGAGAATGGCAGTAATAGGCTAATTACAATCATCGGCGTTTGTGACGACGGACCTTTGTTAACTCGTCCCAAGCTCAAAATAGAAAAATCGGTCTTATAGTACCGAGTCGTGTAAAAAAAAAAGGATGAGTGAACGATTTCCCTTGCTCCTCTTTCACTTTTTGTTTCAACGATGCGCATTACTTGGTCGTTTTGGGTTTTAGCGGCCCTTATATCGCTTCAGACATTGGTTACTGCCCAAATACTTGATCCTCTTCCATCAGCTAGTAGCGACCCAGCACCTTCGTCAGATAAACCAGACCCAACAACCCAGGAACCAACACCATCTCCTGACCCAAAGCCAGAGCCTTCATCTTCAGCTCAACCTGAGCCATCGACAACACCAGCTCCACAGCCATCTAGCAGCAATAACCCACCTCCTCAGCCATCTAGCAGTTCTGCACAACCACCACCACCTTCGTCATCTGATGTTCAACCTTCGTCCTCTGCACAACCACCACCAAGCAGTAGCAACAATCCATCTCCATCTTCGTCGGCATCTCCTAGCACCCAAAGCAGTGATACACCTTCGAGCAGTGCATCTCAATCGGATTCCTCAAGCAGTTCTTCTAGCTCAACCAGCTCATCTCATGAAGCTTCCTCTTCTGATGCATCCAAGGATGATAGCGGTGATGATAATCATACCGGTGCCATTGCTGGTGGTGTTGTTGGCGGTGTTGGTATGTATTTAAACATGTAGCTATGGCCATCTTTTTTTGTTCTCACATTCATTTTCTGTATCAGTGGGTCTTGCATTGATTGGTGGTTTATTGGCTTGGATCAACCGAAAGGGCGGATGCACTTCTCGTAGCAAGCCCAAACGTCCTGCAGACTTTGAAGATTTTGGTTTGGCTGAAACGGACTTTCCTCATCATCGTTCACCACCCATGGCAGCTGCTAACGTTGCTCCTGGTATGGCAGCCGCTGGTGCTGCAGGTGCTGCAGGTGCAGGTGCTGCTGCTGCTATGGCATCGCCTACGATCCCACGTCTTAATGAGCAGGGCAACTACTATGATCCCTCAACCGCTGAATATGGTACCAATCGCATTTACTATGAACCACAATTGACTGGACCACCACAGCCTGATTATCAATATCCACCTCACCATCAACAACAATACTACTATCCTCAGGAAGGTGGCTACTATGATGAACATGGCTATTATTATGAAAATGGAAGCACTGCGGTATCAAGCCCTGGTCAACAACAGGCCATGTATGATCCCGTTGCTGCTGGCGGCAACAGCGACTATTACAAACCCGATAGTGCTGATGGTGCAAGTGCTGCTGCTAAACCCAATCAGCGCATGTAAAGCAAGCTATTCCCATCATTCTCACAAGACGACATTTCAAACAACACACACACATCCTCTCCTCCTCCTCCTTTTTTGCCCTTCCCCTTTACTTCTTCTTTTTTTTCACTCGGACACATCATGTTGCGCCAGCTATTATAGAGAGAAAGCATCTTGTAGTCTGTGATTTTTTGTACTGTATTAAGGACTATCATCATAATATCGACTATTACTCCACTGAATTGAATCGATACCGCTTATGAATCATAGCGTAGTGAATGCTGATACAGTATTGGGATGGCAGGTGATGGATGAAGGCAAGTTCGTGGCAATACACGGTGTGCAGCAGCATTAGAGAATCACGCGTGAGGTGGTGGGTAATGCAATAAACAACAAGCCGCATGATTGACCACCGGGAATTCACGTAGTCAAAGCAACTCCAGCGTGACAGTCTTATCTAGAGGGGATTGATTACATATAGCATGCTACTCGATTTTACATTTCAAAAGGTGGTAGTTTCAACGTGGCTTATTGGCATATACTCATCTTTTAATCGAGAGTACTTTGACAAAGCCCATCATTGCAGATTGTTCCAATCATATCTTGCTCCATTCTTCGCTGTGGCTCTTTACTCCCTAGATGATAGGTAATATTTCTTCGATCATAGTCAATGAATATCCACCACTTGACCTTGCTATGAAATGCTTCCTTCAAGCACCTTCACAAAACCCGGCTGAAAACCCATCATCTGATACATAAAAAGCTCGAAACAGCATGGATATGGAGGCATTTTCTCCAAAGTTGCAAAGTTGAATTGTGGGTATAGAGTCAATTGATAAGCATGGGGATAATCAATTGTGCCTTTATTGTCAATGAACATATTTTAGGTAAGGGGTCAGTAGTGAATGTCTTTATAAGCAAGGTCCCATTTTGACGTGAGAAGAGTGGAGTCGGGATGTCATTGTCAAAGAGAGCAAAGTCCGGCCCGGACTCGATTTCGTCACCCGCATCGTCTGTTTTGTAGCTCTCAGCTCAATTGTTTTTTTGTTGAACCTCCACCCCCCTCCTCTACATTTTGCTGTTGGATCCCATCAACCCCCCCACTCCACCACGACATGTTGCGGGTTCTTAAACACAACAACATCGCTGTTAACAGCACTCGCTCAGCTCTTTTAAACAACGGTACCATCGATTGTAACAGCATCTACTCGAAACAATCCAATTAACGAACTTAATGTAGCACGACGTACACTCTCGGCTACCGCCACGCGCCGTGAGCAAGTTGAAGTTTTCGTCGATGGAACTCCCGTTCAAATAGAAGCCGGCTCTGCAGTTATCCAAGCTTGTGAGGCTGCAGGAAAGGATGTGAGTGTTATTTTCATATATATACAAACACGCGCTCTCAGCTTACTCATCATCCATTCAACTCGTGTAGATTCCTCGTTTCTGTTATCACGGTATGTATTCTCGAGCATTGTGTTTATATCAAAAGGGTTGCCATGGGTGATTAATAATACATAATAGACCGCCTTGCCGTTGCTGGTAACTGCCGTATGTGTTTGGTTGAGGTGGAACGTGCTCCTAAGCCTGTCGCATCGTGTGCATACCCTGTAATGCCTGGCATGAAGATCAAGACTGATACTCCCATGGTACACAAGGCTCGTGAAGGTGTTATGGAATTCCTGCTGTACAACCATCCTCTTGATTGTCCCATTTGTGACCAGGGTGGTGAATGTGATCTTCAAGATCAAAGCATGCGCTATGGTAGTGACCGTGGTCGTTTCCATGAACCCCGTGGCAAGCGTGCTGTCGAGGACAAGAACTTTGGCCCCTTGATCAAGACTGAGATGACCCGTTGTATTCAATGCACTCGTTGTGTTCGTTTCGCTAATGAAGTCGCTGGCGCCCCTGAACTTGGTACAAGCGGTCGTGGCAATGATATGCAAATCGGCACTTATATTGAACGCACTATCGATTCTGAAATGTCTGGCAACGTCATTGATTTGTGCCCTGTCGGTGCTTTGACCTCCAAGCCCTATCAAATGAAGGCTCGTCCTTGGGAACTCAAGAAGTATGAGACTATTGATGTATCGGATGCTATTGGCAGCAACATTCGCTTGGATACTCGTGGTGTGGAGGTTATGCGTATCTTGCCCCGCATGAACGACGAGATCAACGAGGAATGGATTTCTGACAAGACTCGTTTCTTCTATGATGGTCTTAAGGTTCAACGTCTTACCACTCCTTTGATGCGTGATGGTGATCGTTTCATTCCTGCCTCTTGGGAAAAGGCCCTTGAACGTGTGAGCCAAGAATTGAGCAAGGCTGAAGGCAACAGCGCTAAGGCTATTGCTGGTCACTTGGCTGATGCCGAATCTATGGTCGCTTTGAAGGATTTGTTCAACCGTATCGGCTCTGAAAACTTGGCTATTGATGCTCCCAATGGTTCCAAGCCCCTCGCTATCAACGCTGATTTCCGTTCCAACTATGTCTTGAACTCGACTATTGCTGGTGTTGAAGAAGCCGATGTCGTCTTGCTTGTTGGCACTAACCCTCGTCACGAAGCTCCCATCCTCAACACTCGTCTTCGTAAGGCTTACCTCCACAACAACCAAGACTTTGGTTTCATCGGTGAAGCTGCCGACCTCACTTATGACTATGCCCACATTGGTAACGATGCCAAGTCTATTGAATCTCTCTTGGATGGCTCGCATCCTTTCTCCAAGCGTCTTGCTGAAGCTAAGCGCCCCATGATCATTGTTGGCTCTGGTGTTGTTGAAAACTCCAAGGATGGCGAATATGTTCTCTCCAAGGTTTCCGAGCTTGCTGAGAAGCACAAGAACACCATTTTCCAAGATGAATGGAACGGTTTCAATGTCTTGCAGCGTGTAAGTAGTCAAGGATGGGAAGAGGGAAAAAGGAGATATGTTGATCACTTGGCAAGGGAAAACAATGGCAACAAGGAGTCTCATCAAGGGATTATATGTGTTTTCTTTATTGTAGGCTGCCAGCAGAACCGCTGCATATGAGCTTGGCTTTGTTCCCTCTTCCAAGGAGGCCGCATCGACACCTGCCAAGTTCTTGTACCTCTTGAATGCTGATGAGATCAATGCTGCTGATATTCCAAAGGATGCCTTCGTCGTCTACCAGGGTCATCATGGTGACGTTGGTGCTCAATATGCCGATGTCATTCTTCCTGGTTCTGCCTTCACTGAAAAGAACGCCACGTAAGTTTTTTTTTACCATTTACTTGCTCCCTTTGTATAGCCCCCAACTCTGTCACTATCAACTATCTTTTATATTTGAATACTAACGTATGATATCTTCACTTCCCATAGTTACATGAACACCGAAGGCCGCACACAAATCACCCGTGCTGGTGTCAATCCTCCCGCAGCTGCCCGTGAAGATTGGAAGATTATTCGTGCACTTTCTGAATTGACTGGCAAGACCTTACCTTATGATGACCTTCCAGCTGTCAGAGCTCGTCTCTCTGAAATCTCACCTGCTCTCACTCGATACGACGTTGTTGAAACTCCCAGCATGCATGAACTCGGTCTCGGCTCATTGAAGAAGTCCGGTGTCAAGCCTTCTGGTGAAGTTTTGTCTTCTGTCATCAAGAACTTCTATCAAACCGATGCCATCTCTCGTGCCTCAAGCACAATGGCCAAATGTTCCAAGGTGTTCGTTCAAGGCAAAGATGTAGATGACGCTCTTGAGAGAGCACATGCTTAGAGATTATAATTTTTTTGTCGCTTAAAATGGCTTTCAGTTTTTTTCGTTTCTGTCATTATTCATGTGTGGGTGTGGGTGTGTGGGTGCTTGTATTCTGGAGGGAGGACAAATTGACGGAGAAATGTGAATGAGCTTAACCCATTTTGAACGACGCAGGGACCGCATGCATGGTAGATGTGCATGGCGATGACAAGTAATGCTAAATACCCACGTTGAGCCTTAACTTGGTTGCATCATTTCCGAGATTGGGGTGAGTGTATTTTATAAGTCTCCCTTATTGAGCGCGCGAGTAGATATCGTTCAATTACCCCTACCCTGCTTTAGCTCGCTTGTCCTTTCCCCAAATTGGTCTTGTGCCCCATTCCCGAGAAATCGGTTGTCTCTCAATGGTAAATACGTCTCCTAAGTATGTGAAACTGGTGGGGGTCCCAAAAGTCAAAAGACAAATAAAGCAAGACACTGATAGCCCCCTTTATTGTACGCATAATCGTACAATGGATGTTGCATCCTTTTCTCTCTCTACAATACACAGTAAGGAAACACATACATACATATACTGATCTTACCACTCTATCTGTATTATGCATCTCTTTTATGCAGCTACTCCTCTCCACGCGACACATTCTCTTATAGGGTGCAATAAATAAGAACTCCACGGCCATTGTAATTGATACATTACCCATCCAATGCTCCCCATGGATCTCTTTCTTTTGCCCCTTGTACTCCTCCAATGCTTAAACGTAAATGAAGATAGAACATAATGGATCAGCATCCTGCAGTGTCACATTCTTGCAATTCTTCCCCTTTCTTTTATCTTTGCCAGTGCTTACTATCACCTACTTTTTGGTATACTTGTCACTTCTTATTCCAAAAATGCTCCCCCACTTTACCCCCCACTCACTAGCCCCCTTGTATAGCTTGAAGCCACATCTGATTCGCTCATTATGTATAAACGTCGCGTAGATGGATCGATAGATTTGATGACGGTAAAGGGGTTTTTGATGCGACGTGATGTACATCATCCCTGATTCAATGGTACAATGACATGTTGTCTCACTCTCGATATAAAAACGACGTATTTTGTTTTTCCTTTTGAACTTTACATTTGGCATATTATCGAACTTTTTGCTCTACTACCTTTAATCGTCTTCCATCACCAGCTGATAACCACTACCTGTATAATCCCCACAGAAAATACCAAAACAAAACATTATGTACAGCCCCATGTATGCAACATTCTCCATTGGTAGCAGTGGCAGTAGCGATAGCAACGCAAGCACACCTCCTTCTCATATGACCACGCCCCATGATACGTACTGGATGGATGCGTCGTCATCCTCACCTCTGCAAGATTACATGCAACCACCACCACCGGCAGAATGCTACCAATATCCTGCTTCTTCATATGGATCTGCAATCGATACGGGAGCAACAACCGCGTTTGATATGCTAGGTTTCGGTGCGAGTGGTCTTGATTGTTTTTACAATGATGCATCACCACCACCATATGAATTGACTCTTCAAGCAACGTCCTCATTGTATATGGAGCCTAACCACGTACCAATTACAACATCCACTGAAGAGGCCCCTGTGGATCCACTTTCGCCTCTATCACCGCCTCTTCCATCATCATCATCATCGACTACGCAGATGGACTACAGCAATTGGTTTGTGCCACCACCACAACCACAGCCACCATTATCATCACAACCATCGCTGTCTCTGCAGCCACATCAAGAAATTGTGATTCCTCAGCAACCACCATCAAAGCGTAAATCATCATCCACCAGCTCTCTAGGAAGTTCTACTAGCGTGAATGGTGATATTCGACCTTACGTGTGTTCAGCTTGTCCACGTGCGTTTGCGCGAAAACACGATTTGCAACGCCATATTCGCGTCCATACAGGCGACAAACCCTATGTATGCCTTTGTTGCAAGAAGGCCTTTGCACGCACCGATGCTTTAAAACGGCATTTGCGTATGGAAGACACTTGTCGTATGAGCCCGGAAGTGCAAGCCATGAAATGTGCAGGAAAGCGTCGGTACCGAAACCTATGAGCATCACCATTTTCCTTATTATTATCCCTCTATTTGGCGATATATTACCCACCTGCACACACAATCAACACTCACACACAATCAACAAACAACCATCAATGTCCCCTTCGCCTTTGATCCCCTGAAATTGCTCTTTCCCCGCGCACTCCTTCCTTTGTGTAGAAAAAAAAAAGTAGACTGCTATATTCACTTACTGGCCCCATCATCGCACACATACACACACACTCCAACTCCTATTCTTCCCGCTTCAAGACATCTCATATACAAAGATGATGTACACCCACATATATATGACATACAGCTCATCAAGCCTTATCTATCCCCCCTACTCCATTATGTGATTATGATCCCGTGCTCGCTTACAATCAATCAATCAATCATCTCTCTTATTCTTCCCCTTCTTGGCAAATCCCTTTGGGTCTTTGTTTATGCATGGATAACGATAATATAAAAGCTTTTCCTTTCTAGTACGCAATCAAGGAGGTGTGAGTGATTTTGGGGGTGGGGAGATGAAGCAAAAGATATTTTAGCAATGATGGAGGATTGTTGCCATATTCAAAGTATGCCCGTGTATATTAAACCAAGATAATGTGGATCGCACCATAAGGCGTTGATTGTTGTGGCTTGACCTTTTGTTGGGTTGCAAGTACTTATGATGTAACAATGCCGTCATATAAGATATACTACCATCGATACAAGTGAAATGTCATAACGTACCAAGCACATTGTAAAAGGATCGAGCGACATGTGACTTTGTGCTGGACGACACGAAAAGATCCGCCAATGCAACCCGGTCCTGATTTCGAGCAAAGAGACGTGCATAGCTTTAGAGTATTCGGCAGCAGCAGTAATATATGTGGGTATGTATTCGCATTAACCATTGATCAACCTTGCATGACTCCCTAATTCTTTGTTCTTGTTTTCTCACCTCAAAAGTGCATCTGGATCATCGTCATGCATGCTTCCAACATTGATATCATCCAAGAATAGATCATCGTCAATATCCGTCCAATGTTCACCAGAAGAAGAATCTGTTAAAAAGATAAGGGAGTTAATAAGGGAGAGAGATGCACGCACACACAAAATCTCTCACATACATACTTTGACCACTACTGCCACTTGCAGCACCAGTGATAGTAGCATCAGGGACCACAGGGATACCATCCATCCAATCATTGACCGAAATATTTCCTGAAGATGAAAAGAGTTGTCCCGAGCTAACGCTCATGCCACCTTGTCTCGACCCTCTTCTAGCCATTTCGACTTCGCGAGGTGCCTCCGTCTACATAAGCCATGCATAGACTTTAGTTTCGTTGTAATAATTCACTCCCCATCGTCATCCCCTATTCATTTGTCGCTTACCGAAAGTCCACGCCATGTTGGTCGCTGCCATATGATATGCGATCCTGGAATACCATGCACTAAAGCACACAGGCTGGTGGTGAATCACTCGTTTAGCATGCATAGCACCTTGTTTTCTTCTTTACCTGGTACAAGTGGTCTCAGCAATGATGAAGAGGTTGTTCCACGCTAAGATGTATAGTAGGACTTGAATAAGTGATATGTAAACCGATCTTGTATCACTGAATTGGAAAATGTAACACACCTTACGAGATGTTTGCATTGATCTTGTGGTTGTGATCTCAGCCGTACGCCCATAAAAAGTGGCAGGGATGATGGTCACTGGCTCAGTGGTAGCGACACGACTTTGTCTACGGCGATGTTGACGAGGGCGACGACGATGCGGAATCGACTGCGTTTGACTGCTGGTATTACTGGCAGTAGGTGATAAAGGCACAATCTGTGAATAACCTTGAGTGTCCGTTTCAGATACTGCATCCTCCGGCACCATTGCAACGTCGGCGTTGATGTCATTTCTCTGCATTGGATCGAAGCCGTCGTTGAAGTCATCACTAAAAGAGAGTGTTAAATGATTGATTATAGCACAATGCAACGTAGGAAGACTTACTCAAAAAACATGTCATCGTAAATGTCGGATAGCACCGGTGCGTTATCTTGGTCTTCTTGATTCTCCATTTCCATTGCAGGTGCTTGATCTTGATCCTCTTCTTGATAGCCATCTTGCTGTTGTTGTTCGATTTGTGAGCTTATTCTTGCGTCTTCCAAGAGATGGTCAGTCAAATCAATGGGTTCCTGTATAATCGAAAGCGTATGAGCTCATGCCTGTTGGGTGTATCACAATAATTACCCAGTCAACATCAAAGTCAAGTTGCAAGTCTTCAAGCTCTGTCAGCGTGATTGTTCGTGTTCTTGTAGATCATGTTAACAGTCATTATCGAGCCCATTGTGTATATAAAATAATCACATACTTGGCACGTGGTACATGCATGTCAATTTCTGGATCTGCCACTTTGCCTCCCAAATCGAACCGCAGTCGAGACCAAAGCTGCATCACTTCCGCTACACAAAGACAGAAAATGACTGAGCCATCATAGATCACCCTCTTGTGTGCAAACCATCCCCCCTCCTCCCACGCGTACTATAAACCAGCGTAGATTGCTGCTGCATGATCTTGACAATACCAAGCAAAAGGCCCCCAGAAACAACCAAGCCCAGAGGTTTGTCCAAAAGATATCCACTGCAATCGTTCATTCAACATAAAACCCCCTTCACGGTCCTTTCTCGTACGTGCATACCACACGGCTGCTACATCAATACTGGAAAGATCACGCTTTGTGAGGTGTTTGGTACGGATTGATCGAGTCCCAAGTGATCCAGCACGCCTAATAGTCGTATGCAAGATAAACACAACATGGTCATCCATAAAGTAGTCAGCAAATGCTTGCCATATGGTCAATAGCTCTTGGCGACCCCTTGGAAGATTCAACATGATAAAAAGTGCGGATGAAGAGATAGAGAGACAAGGCAAAGAAATTGGATGAAACAATGTTCTTATTGGTATAATATCAGCTGTCAAGATCAATGAGATTGCTATTCTGTTGTTCCCGCTCGCGTTTGATTGCGTCAATCTATGATAAGTGTAATTGAGTGAGGTGATGAAACGCTTACAAAGATTGCTGTGCTTACCTGCTTTTGCAATGCGATCGCCTTATCTTCTAGGACTTGTGTAGCAGGACATATGACGTTGTCTACAAGGTGCACAATCGATTGGCCGTATACACCCGTGTTATGCAGCTGTGTCATCATCTCGGGTAAGGTAGTAGTGCTATGAAATTTACAGTATGAGTATCGTGTGTATACCAGATTTATGCATCCCCACTTTGATAATTACCCATCTTTGCTGTTCTCGTATTGTATCCGCTTGGTCGCCATTTCATATTCCTTTTTGTGCTCTTGGTACATGATCCGCGGTAATGATAAGAATGTCTCGCGCAGGAAAGGAGATACTGAAGGCTCAGGCACCACTTCAATAGGTACATTGGCGCGTTTGATCCTATGATTAAATATGCCCATGGTCATTGAATGATTCCCAATGCTTTGTAGGTGCTGCAAACTTACTGGCCATTTTCATCCTCTTCTGCCTGGAAGCATGTGATCTGTACTCGTTGCATCTGGGAAGCCATATCCATGCGTTATAATCTGATAAACAACATCCACACTGACCATCCATCCCCTTACCATATCCGATCTTTCGTCAAAGCAAGAGATAATGAGACCAAGAAAATGGCTGTCCATGTATTGGTAGGATTGCTGCGTTCGTAGATCTATACAATAACAATAAGGAGAGCCATCCAAATGTCCAAACACCCACACACATGAACATACCAACATGAGATGGAAATACCGTAATATGTGGATGACTATGATACTAGTACCATTGATTAGCCTTGCATCGAAACACACCATATCAGTGACAACATACCCATCCAATAACACACATTGTTCGATCCATCTTTTTGCTCAATTCCTAATAATATCTCATGTAAGGCATGTATCGGCATGTCAATACAAGAACAAGGGGAATAGGTACCTCGGCAGCACAAGCAGCAAGATGCAGTTGCTCTGGTGCAATCTCGACCCGATCCTTCCGTTTGTCCGATCGTGTTAACAAAGAGACGGCGTGAATGCGTGCCAATGCTCGAGACGCCATAAATGGATTGGTGTTTTTCAAGCCCTGTTTACAGTCTGCATTAGAAGCGCTTTTCGACTTTAGGGATCCAACACTTGCCTGCCATTCACCGATCAACATGCCGATAATCTCTTCCTGAGTGATGGGGGTTAGTACGATGTATACAAGTGTGTGAGTGATACACATACCTTTTCAGTAGAAAGTGCATGGGCAAGCATGATTTGATAAACACTTGCTGGTATCTCGACTTTCATCAACATGGCTGTGTAGTGGACGATCAAGAAAGGAAACGACAAAAGAAGGACCTGTGGAACGGAATGGCCCGCATAAATACTCTTGGAGCGAGATCACAGTCTTGTGTAACATCCATTCACTGTTATATGTCGTCAATATTAGATCGTAACTTAACTGTGTAAATAAAAAGATGTCATGATGGAACATGAATGGTGCTTCGGATCCCTGGTGCACCTAGCTTGATGTTGAGCGCGTAGTAGCGCAAGCGTTCATGATGAAAGCATATAATATGATGGTTATAATGGATATTATATAAGGGACCAGCAATTGAATATGTATGTACATATAGCGATAGCTTTATTAATCAGTGAGGGCTCATTGTGTGCACCCATTCTATGTTATTGAGCATGCTGATAATGGATTCATTGATGATGCGATTGTTGTTGTATATACTATATTATGGTGGATGAGGAACCGTGTTTAATCAAGAAATGTCGTGATAGATTAGGCACCTGGAAAGAGGCATTTGAGCTACTACGATGCATAAGTTCAAGTAAGGCTTGTTTTGACAGGGATTTAGGATAAGCTGAGTAGTGGCATAGCATATCAGTTTCTTATTGGATGTGTGGTATCCACGAGCAAGAAATTACAGCCGACTGTCAACCGTTGGAGTAGGAACTTGGAAACAGCACCCACAACACATATATCCAAAATGCCCATTGTAAGAGAATGAACCCCCCTCCATCGAGAGAACGCTGCTCGTTAACACAGGAAGGAAACACGACATGACAACAGGGATTGAAAAAGGAGGATCACTTGCAGCTTATGGATCAGCCTGACTGGTACAGCAATGCTCAAAACTACTGGACTAGCGTGTCGCCCACCGTCAATGGAATGCTCGGAGGATTTGCCGCTGTAGATCCCATAGAAACCAGAAGCTCACTCAACTTTGTCCGGGACGAGTTAAAGGCTACTGGTTATGCATGCGACTGTGGAGCCGGTATTGGACGTGTTACCAAGAACTTTTTGTTGCGCGTGCCATTTGATAAGGTGGATTTGGTCGAGCAAGCTCCCAACTTTGTCGAACAAGCCAAGAGTGAATATCTCAAGGACGAGATAGAGCAAGGACGCGTAGGCGATGTCAAGTGTCAAGGTCTACAGGATTTTGTTCCCGAGCATGGCAAATATGATTTAATCTGGTGTCAATGGGTACTCGGCCATTTGACGGATGGTAACCAAGATGTAACAATGAAATTACCCATTCACATCAGCTTATCATTGGCTTGTAGACGATTTGGTTGCTTTCTTTAAGCGATGCATCAAGGGTCTTACACCTAATGGCTTGATTGGTATCAAGGAGAATAACTCATCCAAGGACTATGTCGTTGATGAAGAAGATAGCAGCGTTACAAGGTAAGGTGATCCTGGGATGATTGGCTTTTTTTTGTTAACGAGAGCGACAATAGACCCAATGACGCGCTTAAGAAGATCTTTGAAACAGCTGGATTGCAAGTCATCAAAGAGGATGTGCAAAAAGGACTTCCTGCTGGTTTATTTACGGTTAGAATGTAAGCATATTGATTGTATACAATGATTGATAGGGGGATATGGTAATTGATAATGTGTGTATGTTAGGTACTTGCTGAAGCCAATGTAGGAGGAACGATATCTTAATTGAGGAGAGCATGGCTGCATTGTCCACATCAAATTATGCAAGGAGAGAATGCATGATTGGGATCGCAATAGCATTTTGTATGAGCATCTTTTTAACTCGCATATTAAACATTCATCCATATAAACTAATCACCATCTCCCTCTCCCTCTCTTTCATAATCATCTCCTTTTTCTCCATACATCATTTGATACGAACAATATTGCAACGACTGAGTAAAACTTTAATACGTCAATGGAAAGCACTTTATTTCTCCTATAAAAAATTCAGGATACACAATAAGCACATGGCTGAGTTCAAGGGGGGGATATGATTTCAACTTACGGGAATTTCGACCTCGCCAGCATCGATGGCATCGCACAAATCTTTGGGGCTTTGACCGTCAACAGTGCAACCAACAGAGTTGGCAGTACCAAGGATCTCCTTGACAGTACCCTTGAGCTCACGAGCGAAAGACTTGTAACGCATGGTGCGGGCAATCTCAATGATCTCATCAAGAGGGATGTTGCCAGTGTGCTTGACTATTAAGATGACACATGTCAGTTACGGTCTCCATGGATACGGACTATACAACACCACTTACTGTTCTTGTCTTTCTTGCGATCACGTGGGGGCTCCTTCAAAGCCTTGATGACCAAAGAGGAGGCAGAAGGAACAACAGCAACTTGAGCTTGACGGTTTTGGATGGTCAATTGAATAGTGACTCGCAGACCCTTCCAGTCCTTGGTGTTCTTCATGATATCTTCGCCAACCTTCTTGGGAGACAAACCAAGAGGACCGATCTTGGGGGCTACATTGAAATGAGAATGAGTACACGGGCACGAGAATAAACGTTGTTGTTTACGTACCGAGAGCTGAAGAAGCAGCCAATTCACCACCTGAAATGAAAGCATGAACATGTTAAGCAGTGGTTGTAGTAGAGTGAAAGTGAATGAGACATACCGGTGGCGCGCAAGTAGATGATCTTCACCTCATTGGGGTCGAATTTAGGAGGCATCTAATGGGAACGAAGGATGGATGAATGAGATGGATGGATGGATGGATAGATAGATGAATGGATCATTGGATGTGATAATATACCGTGCTATATGGGTCGTGCGGAAAGGAAGATCAATCGTTGGGCACTCCACACCTCTTGACAAATGCTTCCTCCGAGCGGTCTCAGAAATTCACATTTCACACTTGAACCAAGTTATATATAGACATTTATTACAAGAGGCTCTAGCTACCAATCTAATCTTCTAGAACAACCTGCTTCAAATACTGCACGTAATAAATCCTGAATAACTTTATCTTGCAATACGGATTGATCAATGATTTCCCTGCAGTGGCACGGGGTGACACGGCCATACCAAATAACCCGTCGGCCTTGATGTGTGTAAATCACTAGGTTGCCTGCGAACGCATGGCTGCAATGATATGTGGATCAATATATGTCATCATCAATGCATCCATTTCTCTTATAGTTACCCTCCTAAATGGCTAACCAGGGCCACTTTGGCATCTACACTTGTCTTTGAAATCGCATCGTCAAGTGCCTTTTTCAGCATAGGGCCAATAGTACCACAGCGGCGATCTTTACGGCCATGACCACAAACGAGTAACAAGTTGGCATATGGATTTGGATGCACTTGAAAGGATTCTGCATTGGGGCGATGATATATAAAATCAAGCAAAGCGCGTGCTCTACGAGTGGTGACGTTGGCGATAACAACATTGTCTGGCATCAATAAGACGTCATGAGCAGATCGACGAGTGGAAAAATGAGATGGTAGCTCGGTGTTGGTAATCAAAATGCGTTGATATTCGGTGCTGGTATCGTATGGTGATTGAAATCGATTGGCTTCTGTACGCTTCCACACCTTTTTACGCTCATGAATGATTTCCACAAGCGCTTGTGCTAGTCCTTCATCCTCAATATGTGCAGGCCAATCTGCCTTGCCGGTGCAGATAATAAGGTGGATCGCATAACCTGGTACCGTATTGTGCAATGAACGTGATTGGTCAATACCAAGCTCAGTGGATGGTACCACTGCAGGATGCAAGGCACAAGGCACGCTACACCCAGCACAGCTTTCTGTAGCAGGAATGATTTCTGGTAAAGATAAGGTCTTGAAAGGAGGAAGACATGCAGCGGTACAATCATCCGGACATGCACATGGTGCCGTGGTGCTGGTGATGTTCAAGCTGTTGACACACCGTGAAAACCACTCCATGGCGGCGGCACATTATCTGGTCGTGGTAAAGGAAGCGTGGAAAACAAAGAGTACATTCGTGCCACTCAAAATGAACCACGCTTTATATAGCGCCGTTTGAAAAAAGTTGCCTCGTCTCATCATTGGCGTTCCATCAGGTCAAACTGTAATTAAGAAGCTGCACACAACCTCGTTTTTGTTACCTCCTCCAAACGCTGTAAATTTGATCTCTTTGCCTTTCTTTTCTGTATATTGCTTTTGTCAATTCTATTATGATCGATACGCGATCTTTTGTATGAGCAACAAGATCCAGATATCACAAGTGATCACTGCTGATAGGACACATGACGCATCTATCCAATCCCCAGTCTCGAAATTTTTGATGATAAAAGAGCAGAGTGCATATTCCAGGAACATCCTTATTAGCACCAAAAATTTTTGCCACCTGATACGATGATGATCTTGATCTTGATTTTACGACCATGTTTAGGATTACTAGTCGTCAAACCCCTCCAGGTAACATCATCGTGTCTCCCTTGATTGTATTAAAAGGGATGGGAATTACTACGCGCGCACACCAACAATATAGGCATGGTAGTAACGTAATTCAATCAACCAACCAAATAAACTATCCTTCATCAATCTTCATTGACAATGCACGCAATAATTTTGCGACCCTATATAGCACATGCTAAAAGTTGTCATACGAAAGCATATGTATGTACCAGTGTCATATTGTATCATAACCCACTCTTTCTTAAGCATAATCACTTAAGCTTACAGTGGATCAAAGCTGTGTAACATGCATTATTGTTGGGTACCATTACAGGGTTTTATTATTTTTGAAAATGCAAGCGTCGTCTATTTAAACCTATGTACAATCCTGCTGCCTATCGTCTATCAGCATACCAACAAGGAAGTTTTAATGAATGTAATATGATAAAAACAAGAAAAGCGTCTCGATACAATGATGTAGCTTATTCAAATCTCTATCCTGCCTTTCATTCCAGAAACTAGCCTAGTGGATCACATAGAATCGGTGGGTATCATTATCGTTGCGTCATTGAATCCTTGGTTGCTATGTACCGTGGTAAACATCTTCATCCAGGATTGCAAACAAGCTGCTGTGCGTGCCTTGGCTCCAACATCCAATATCATCCATGGCGGCAAACTGACTTCGTCAAAGATACAAGTCGTCTCATCCATGCCATCCAATCCATCATCATCCTCAGCCGCATCCACGCAACATGCTCCATCCTTCCTGCTGACGACGTACAAAGTAATCAAATCGACATTTCAGGATCACCCACCACTGTGCTTGATTGCATCCATCCATCCATCCATAACCGATGAAAGTCCAATACGTTGATACAAAGAACTCATGCGATCGCTTGCTGACATGCTTCCTTTTCCATCCGCCTGTTGGTCAATCGCTTGCTTGTTCACTTTTCGCAGCTCAACCAGATGAAGAATGCTTGTATTGCTTGAGGTTTGATATAGTATCATCACGTCCTAAGTGGGCAAAGGTACCAACCCAGGCCAATGTATCCAGATCCTTCCATCCCATACACCAAAGCAATATCCGTATCCATATCCATGAGAATTTGTGTGTATTGAAAGCAAGTTGATATACGTAAATAAAGCTGCTTCTATACAATGGCTATCTACTGTACACGTGAAAAGGCTGCAAGGAAAGTTGCTGCAAGTAACTTGAGACAATGAAGTAAAGGTCTGGCAATAGCAACTGCTACTACGTTTGATCGCAGCAGAGGACTGTACAAGAGCGCGTGTGTAGTAGTAGAGTGACAAGGCTGTGAACGCTGTTCAAGACAATGGAGTAAAGACCCTGCTAACGGTAACTGCTGGAACGAATGCTGCTGCGATTGGTCGTGGCAGAAGAGTGTACAAGGGAACGTGCAGTGTCAAGGAATGCGGGTGGTGTTATAGTGGAGTGCTCACGCCATGAACTTGCCCATTCAGCTGGAGACAATAGGATCAAGACATTGGTAGCATTGACATGATGGATTGAAGCAGGACAATCGTTCGCAAGTGGTAGTTGTACTTGAATGGGCAAACAGCTGAGAATGGGAAGAAAAGGGAAATAAAGTGGAAGTGGAAGAGGTGGAAATTAAATCTGTCAGGCGGTCAGGCATATCCATATACACTGATATCAATGCATGATATTGGGATTGCCTGTCACGAACCTGAAACTTTCACACAATATGCTCTAGGACATGCTGAACAACTTTGTATTAATAAAGAACCCACACTTCATTTGTAAATTTCGAAAGGGAGAGCATAATGTGGGGTTTACTATGATGGGCGGAAATTGGGAAAGCGCCGGACTTATGAAAAAGTCAATTAGTATGTAGTTTCTTGGGATTCCCTATTTCGCACTTGAAACTGGGTCAGATGGTTCTCTGGGACATGCTGATCAACTCCATTCATTTAAAAACCGCATGGTTCATTATGAACATTTTGAATGCGGGCGAGCCCAAAAGTAGGAGAAAGTAGGGTAGACGCTCCTGCTCCCCGAGATTACCCACCTTGAACCTGAAACTTTCACACAAGACTCTTTCGACCACGCCGAGTAATTTCGTTCCCATAAAGGCCCGAGAGTTCATTATGAAAACATTGAATGTAGGAGAGACGACGAAAGGATGGTAACATAAATAGGGTGTACGGCCGTGCGCGCCGATATTGCTGGTGGGGACGTCGAAACTTGGTCAGGAGGTGCTCTCGGTCATGCTGATCAATATCGTTCTCATAAAGCCTCTACACATCACTATGGAGATTTGGAGAAACAGTCGCCTTCATGTTTTACCTATGCTATAAGCGCGATGCTATATGACAAGTGGTGTTTGTTCATTATCAAGTAGGTATACCCCGATAGGGCCGAATATGCAGATAGACTTCTTTGTGCAACACAGCTCATTTGCATGATGCTTCCCAATGAACGAAGACCACTCTCCGTATAGCATCACGCTTACAGCATATGTAAAACATAAAGATGCATGTATCTCAAAACTTTACAATGAAACGTGGGGTCTTCAATCGAACAATATTGCGCGGCGGGGTGAAGCGCACCCTGTGTAGAAGTTTCACGATCGTCGTCTCCGATCTCAGATTCACCCAATGTCACCACCAGCCAAGTCGAAAAAATATTCAAGAATATCTGTTCGACAAGGCTGATGGTGACATTGGGTGAATCTGAGATCGGAGACGACGATCGTGAAACTTCTACACAGGGTGCGCTTCACCCCGCCGCGCAATTTTGTTCGATTGAAGACCCCACGTTTCATTGTAAAGTTCAGAGATACAGGCACCTTTATGTTTTTACATATGATGTAAGTGTAATGCTATATGACAAGTGGTCTTTGTTCATTGCCAAGTAGGTAGACCCCGATGGAGCCGAAGATGCAGACGGACTTCTTTGTGCAACACAACTCATTTGCATGATACTTGACAATGAACAAACACCACTCATCATATAGCATTACACTTACATCATATGTAAAAACATAAAGATGCATGTATCTCAAAACTTTACAATGAAACGTGGGGTCTTCAATCGAACAATATTGCTCGGCTGGGTGAAGCGCACCTTGTGTAGAAGTTTCACGATCTAGCTCGCCAATCCGAGATTTCGCAATGTCACCACCAGCCAAAGTGGATCTTGGGTCGACCTCTTGAATTTTTTTTCGACGAGGCTGGTGGTGACATTGGGTGAATCTGAGATCGGAGACGACGATCGTGAAACTTCTACACAGGGTGCGCTTCACCCCGCCGCGCAATTTTGTTCGATTGAAGACCCCACGTTTCATTGTAGAATTTTGAGTTATGGACATCTTTATGTTTTACATATGCTGTAACCATATTGCTATATGACAAGTGGTCTTTGTTCATTGCCAAGTAGGTAGACCCCGATGGAGCCGAAGATGCAGACGGACTTCTTTGTGCAACACAACTCATTTGCATGATACTTGACAATGAACAAACACCACTCATCATATAGCATTACACTTACATCATATGTAAAAACATAAAGGTGCCTGTATCTCTGAACTTTACAATGAAACGTGGGTTCTTCAATCGAACAAAGTTGCTCGTCGGGGTGAAGCGCACCCTGTGTGCCAGTTTCACGATCGTCGTGACCAATCTCAGATTCACCCAATGTCACCACCAGCCTCGTCGAAAAAAAATTCAAGAGGTCGACCCAAGATCCACTTTGGCTGGTGGTGACATTGCGAAATCTCGGATTGGCGAGCTAGATCGTGAAACTTCTACACAAGGTGCGCTTCACCCAGCCGAGCAATATTGTTCGATTGAAGACCCCATATTTCATTGTAAAATTTTGAGATACATGCATCTTTATGTTTTACATATGCTGTAGGCGTGATGGAGTTGCTTTCTACTAGTGGATGGTGTCGGCTGCATTAACAGGAAGATGGAGAGCTGAGTGAAATAGCACCTGGTAGTCACACACGCACTTCCTTGACAGGTTGTTGCACAAATGGATGCTGATGATGATTGCCTTGAGGAAGGTACATAAGTAATAATGAAGGTGTGTCAAGGTACGTGTATGGCAATAGTGGTTCCATATCACATTTGGATGCAGGAGAAGGCCGAGCTGTATAAATCAATTTTAATAAAGAGGGTGATAGTGCATGCAGGTTGGATGAAAGAGGAAAATTGGTGAGCGCATGGTCAATGAAGGGTGAGTGCAGGCGACATGGGATAGAAAAAGTGGTGCATACATAGGCAACGATGATAGATGAGGGATATGTTGGTTGGTTGGTTGGTTGGGTTAGGTTATCATCTACCCTGTATTTCTGGTGCGCGCGTAATAATTCCCAAAGGCATATGTATCATTCTTTTCTTTTGTAACCCCACGATTCTATCCTCTGCACCAAAAATCTCCAGCATTCAAACAGCGTCACAATGTGTAGGCGATACGCCTAGATAAATCGCTCTCTTATGCGTGAGCCCTCAAAGGGACTTGTTATGAAGACATCTAAATCCCATGCTTCAAACCTTGTCTTAAGTAACTCGCAAGCTTGTATAGCAGTTTTTTTCTTGAATACTCACTCAGGTGACAGTGGTTTTTTCATATTGAATGAATTTCGAATGGTACAAACACACTCGTATCCTTTGTCATTCACCGGTAAGAGATAAGATACACTCGTACCTCTTTTAGAAAGGCACGGTCCCATATAACGTTTTGGCAACCAAGAAATAAAACAAAGTCGAACATGCACATGTTGATCCGGCGGCAGCATTTGCACATTACTGATCTATAATTGATCACATTGGGGGCTATTGTTTTTGCATACTTGTCTATGACGATGATCTATGTAGAAGGTGGCCACCTAAAGTATGATGTCACAAAGGAGAAACAAGCACTTGGTATTCAATCACAGCACAATGTGTCAAATCATCGTGGCACATAATTATGCGTACGACGCAGCCTTTGGATCATTGGTGCTCCGAGATTTTTATATGATGAACGGCATATTGTTTTTCACATTGTTCGGCAGGTTCATGCGTGTAACCTCGTGGGCAAAGTTGAGGAAATGGATCAATGAGCTGAGGAGATGGATCAATGAGCCGCCACGATTGAATTAGATGTGGTGGAGAAGACCAAATAGGTTAAGGTATGGTTGCAAGGGGTGAGATAAAAGATATGTTTGATCTGCGTTAGAAAGGGGACGAATGGTAGTGCAATGGAAAATTGTATAGGCACGATCCTCAATCTTAACGTTGAGCGATACATGGTTTTGACCATAAACGACAGGACATACTAAAAGGAGCCTATCAATTGGTATGTCCAGCAATTATAGATCGGTCCGGATTCCGATTTTGTGCGAGAGTATATTTTTCCCAGGATAAGGCTCAGACGCCACTGTCAGTTACGAAGAAAATTTTCTGACAGCAAAAACCAAGCACAAGTGGAAGCGACAAGGCTTGGTAAAGAAAGTAATGCGATCAAGAGTCTTTCATGCAGCACGGCTCAATGATTATGGATTGTGCATTTCCCAAGCCGGGAGTTACACGTGAAAGTGAAGTAAGCAGGTTGAAGGTTATTCATCATCATTGGCTACTGGCTGTTGAAAAGCACGTATTGCTGACTCACATGGCTTAAATCATTTATGTCTCTTTTGCACACGCAGCAGCATCAAGAATCGCTTGGCGTGTGTGTGAGCATATGCGTATAGGTGCTGCCGATGATGATGATGATGATGGTGACATATGCTTGCTGATGCTGCTGCAGTAATTGGATGATGGAGTTGAATATAGCAATCAAATTCCTTTATAGTAAAAAAAAGTTGTTTGTTTTTATTGAATCAAACAAACAAAGAGTGAACAAGATGCAGAAACGATTTAAGCAATGGATGATGGGATGGGATGTTGAAAAGTGTCAAACGAGTACTATTTTTGCTGACAAAAGTCAGTCGGGGAATATAGCACACATTAAAGTGTTCCTGCTCCGTGAACCTTGCCCCACACTTTCTTTCGCTTTTTCCAATCATGTCTGCTGTAAGTTGATGGAGGAACATGGAAGCTCTATCGTTACCCATGACACGCTCTTGACATTAACAACAACAACTCGATTGCCATGTGTAGGCCAAAGGACCCAAGACTCCCGTTGATCCCACCGCACCTGGTCCCATGTTGCGTTACCAAAAGAACTTGCCTCGTTTGCCAGTTCCTCCTCTTCAGGACACTCTTGCCAAATATTTGACCACCTGCAAGCCTTTGTTGTCGGATGCCGAGTTCAAAAAGACTGAGGCTGCTGTCAAGGAATTCATCTCCAGTGGTGTTGGTGCCGAACTTCAGCGTCGTCTTGAAGCTAAGGCTGCTGATCCCGCTTGTCTCAACTGGTTGGATGATTGGTGGCTCGATGCTGCTTATCTCGGTTACCGTGATCCTGTTGTCGTCTATGTCAGCTACTTTTACTTGTTCAAGGATGATCGTTTAAGAAAATTGCCTGCCAAGCGTGCCGCTGCTATTACCACTGCCGCTCTCGAATTCAAAAAGCAGGTTGTTGAGTAAGTAGAGAAGCGTGAGAAAATGAGGGTGGAATGGAATGGAATATTCACCGTGGACAACGGTGTCATTAGGAACACCCTTGAGCCTGAATATGCAAAGGGCGAACCTCTCTGTATGGATCGTTACAAGTACATGTTCAACAACTGCCGTATTCCCTCGACCCCTGCTGATGTCAATGCTATGTACGATCCTATCAAGAACACTCACATCATTGCTGTCCGCAAGAACAAGTATTACGTGATTGATACCGTTCAAAATGGTCGTCAGCTTTCCACCGGTGAACTTGAATACCAATTCCAACGTGTCATTGATGCTGCCGGTTACAGCAAGGGTTTGGGTCTTGGTGCCTTGACTGCTGATCAACGTGACAACTGGTACGAGAACCGTAAGCTCCTTTTGGCTGCTCACCCCAAGAACAAGGAGTTGCTTGATAAGATCGAGACTGCCTCTTTTGTCGTTTGCCTTGATGACTCTTCTCCTGTCACTCGTGATGAAGGCTCTCGTGCCTGCTGGCATGGTGACGGTCGTAACCGTTTCTTTGACAAGCCTGTTCAATTTATCGTGTACGAGAATGGCAAGGCTGGTTTCAACGGCGAGGTAAGGAAAGCGGGTGATTTAGGAATGTCACAAGGAGAATACCGGTATTAAAAAACGCCCTTGTAGCACTCTATGATGGATGGTACTGCCACTTGCCGTTTGAACGAATTCGTTTGCGATGTGTAAGTATTTCATCGACTCTACATACATGACATTGGCTTACGTGGAATGATGATGATGATAGTATTGCCAAGTTGCCCCTTGCTGTTTCTCAAGCTAATGGTAGCCTTCCTGCACCTGAGGAGCTTCAATTCCAAGTCAATGCTGAAGTCGACCAAGCTGTCAAGGCTGCTGAGGCTCGCTTCGATAACTTGATTGCCAACCACGACCTTACTGTGCTTGCTTATCAAGGCTTTGGCAAGAACCAAGTCAAGAAATTCAAGTCCTCCCCTGATGGTTTTGCCCAAATGGTGATCCAACTTGGTTATTACAAGATGTTCGGTGTTTGCCGTCCCACCTATGAATCTGCACAAACCCGCAAGTTCCAATTGGGTCGTACAGAGACCTCTCGTACTGTGAGCGAAGACTCGGTTGCTTTCTGCCGTGCTATGGAGAACCCCAGTGCCACCAACGAAGAAAAGATTGCTGCTTTCCGTAAGGCTATCAAGTCGCAAGGTGCTTACATGGGTCAATGTGTCAACGCTCGTGGTGTGGATCGTCACTTGTTCGGTTTGAAGAAGAGCCTTCGTCCCAATGAGCCTGTGCCTGCTATCTTCAGCGATCCTGCTTTCTCTTATTCTCAACACTGGTACTTGTCCACCTCCCAACTTTCTTCTGAATACTTTGATGGCTACGGTTGGGGTATGGTCAACAATGATGGTTATGGCGTTGCTTACATGATCAAGAACAACGCTTTCCACTTTAACGTTGCCAGTGTCAAGGATCTTGAGGTTCACGGCAAAAAGTTCTACAATGGTACCCAGCAATTCAAGCAGTGCTTGGAGGATGCTATCAACGATCTTGGCGATCTCTTGAAGACCGAGCTCAAGCCCCAAGCCAAGTTGTAAAAAAAAGAAAACCTATATTCCCTTATCGTATTGTATTGTGCATTTGCCATTTCTTTCACCCATCAACTTTTTATATACACACGTCGCGCTTCCTCCGTTCACATCCCTTACACCCATCGACTAGACACTATACTTGTTGTATGGCAAATCAAAAGAATGAAAATGATGGATTCTTTGTTTATCGAACAGAATGTGGATGAATGATCTATGTCTTTTATATAAATACATTGGATTAAGGCGAGTGATGGTGTTGGTGGTGGTGATTGTCCTCCTCTTCATTGTCGTTGTTGTGAGGTGAGGATGAGGTGCCAAACTCCGATAATGATGGAAGATGGGAATCCGAGTTGAGCAAGTCGTCATAGTATGTGATGCGATAACGTGAATTTGTGTTGGAATCAGCTGTACTGGAACGTCCTGGTGTTGGTCTGAAATAATGTGTATAAAAGTAGGATGATAAACGACTGCTGTTCCGTATACTGCTACTGGTTGTTTCCTCGCCACTTTCGACCCAACTATCGCGTATACTGCTGCTGCTGGTCACATTCTGGGTATCATATGCCGATTGATCATCTTCAAAGAAACTTCGTCGTCTGGCTGGAAGCGTTTGATGTCGTTGTAAGGATGTTGGTGGTTGTGGTTGTCGATTGCCAATCAATGGTTCTGAGCCACGTCTTCTCAACGATGGTAGCAGCACTTGCTCTTCTTGACTACTTCCATCATCATCATCATCATCGACTTGATTCTCAGGTGTGGTAGCGGTACCCATATATTGCTTCAAATCTGGCATGGATCGTGGTCGCTGTTCTTGTTGCTCATCATCCTTAGTCTCAGGCACAAGGGGTGTGATGACTGGCATTGATTGGGGTCTTGGCGGTGATGGATCATCATCATTCTCTTGTTGCTGATGCACTTGTATATCGACACCATATTGTTTCAAGGATGGCATTGAACCACGACGTTCATCGATTCCTTCTTCTTTTTCTGAAACAGCTGCAATTGGAAGGGAATCATGGCGTCTTTGTAGAATAATAGCACGTTGTTGTAGCTCTTCCGCCTCATCGTTCTCATTATGATTCACTGGCTCATTGTTGTTGTCCATAGAAGAGCGAGGGCTGTCAATCAAAATGGATGGGATTAAGCTTGTGGTTGAAATTTCAGGTGCTGAGATATGAATGGATGGTAATGAAGCTTGTTGTTGCCAAAGACGTTGCATGTGATCATGTTGCATTAATCCACGTTGACTTTGCTCATCATCATCCGCATCATCAATAGAGCTTGCGTGATGGCTGTTTGTGTCATTGTATTCACGTCCATTGTCATGCACGAGCACTTGTTCGACATGAGAGCTTGCACCATCATCCTCATCATCCTCATATTCATCTTCATCGGTGTCCTCAGGTTCCAGAGCATCGGTTTCAGATACAGTGCAGAACTTGAAGGGTGCTCCATCATCCATCTCAAGTACAGTGAGTCGACGTGTGTTGCGGCGATGGTCTTGTTGGACGGTATCTTGTTGTTCTTGATGATGATGATGATGGAAGCCATGTTGCTCTTTCAGATCCATACGCTTGCCCACCATCTCAAAAGCATTTTCAACAGGCTCTACAGTGTGGTGATATACTTGTGGCAATAGATGCTTGACATCATCATGGATCATGGGTGTCAGTAACTTTTTGTGAATAGCAGGATCTTGGAACTGATTTGACAAATCTTGCTGCTTGTTCTCTTTTTTGTGCTTTTTGCCATGTGATTTCTTCTCAGTGTTGGTGGGTGCAAGCTTTTCTTGTTCCTCTTCAATGATAATAGGTGCAATTGTCCCCGAAGCGGTGCCAGTCAAGAAAGCGCCCAATGTCTGCATACGTCGATAATAAAAGTACTGAAATCCAAGAGTGAGCACTGGTAATGGGATAAGAACATAGGACTGCACATGGCCACCCTTGAGATTCAGGATAATGATCATGAGCACCTGGAAGAGAATGGTGGATGTCAAGAGTGCTTGAAAAAGTACAGGCCACATACGACCACCGCTTTCGATCTTGGTGACAAAGATATACATGAGCATATACTTGTAGACGATGGTAGAGACCACGAAAAAGAGCAATGCGAAGGGAAGCACCAAAGGGGCGATGGCTGAGTATAACAAGGCAATGGTGAAAAAGAATAACAACATATTGTATGCCAAGGGATAATCAAAAGGTGGAGGTTGTGCGAGTTCGCGTAATTCACGAGGACTAGGACGCGTGATCCATTTGCGCAAAGTGATCAATAGCAGTGGTAGCACTTGTGCCATCTCCATAGTAAGACCGAGTGCCTTGACACATACATAGTTGATCCAAAATGTTGACACGTTGGTAATGTTCTTGGCAAGCTGTACAATGTAGGTTCCCAAATCAATATCATCTGCGAGTGTGCCGTTGAGGATGAGTGATCTTATCTGGCCGTAAATGCCAATAAAGATGGATGCAAGGGTGAATACAAGCAGGTTGTTGATGATGAAAAAGATGTACAGCTTTGTAAACACCTTCCGATCAAGAGTTGTTTGAGTGTGATAACCTTGTTGCTTTGAAAGAAAGCGGAATAACATGGGGAGCACCAAGAAAAAAAGAGCCATGACAATAGGTGTGAAATAGGACTGGATCATTCCCATTAAGAATGCATTGTTGTCAATAAACTCCTCGGAATTGGGCAGCATACGGATCAAATTGACAATGTTGGATGTGGCCGAGAGTGCACCCACAGGAATCATCCACAAAAAGATAAACACCCAAAAGATCCCGCGTCCTACCCATCGACGTACGGTTCGTGTCTTGTCATCCAATGGCAAATTGGGCCATATCAAATCGCTGGGTGGTGGAGACAGCCGTATCGAGAAAGCCTTTTGATGCATAAGGGATTGATCAACAGCATGCGCATGCGGAATCTGCTTGAACGACGCCCATCCATAATTGGCTACCTTGGCACTGCTGTTGGCTCTAAGCTTTTTGATCTGGGATTCAAGCTCTTTGACATGTTCTGTGTAATAATCGATCGCATCGACCTTTTTGCCACCACAAAACAAAAATCCACCTGTACGCATCGTAGGTCGTTTCTTGTTGCTCACTGCTTTGCCATCTAATATACACACACACACACACACACACACACACTTGCTTAATCACCTGAATCCATAATGCATGTAATATCACTTACCACTCAAATAAGATGACAATGAGTTTTCTAAAAGGCGTACAGCTTCCTCGTGTTCTTGAGTCAATTTGGTCAACTTTTGGCTGTGGTATCCAATCATGGCTTGCTCCACCGGATACTTGAGGCCCATGCCATTCATCCAATGCTTGATGCCGTCGTCCGATCGCTTGTTTTCTGGAATGTTGGTGACCAGCAATGTACGTGCTGAGAGTGCATTGGGAGGATGTCGAAAGTAACGCTGTCGCATGTCGATATAGTCGCACGATGCCCGGAACATGAACCATCCAATGAGGATAGAGAACACCCAAGTGGCTACTGTTGGAGACCAATACCAGCGAATGTCGTTGCGAGCTTCATCGTCCGAATAATTGATACCAGAAATGGAGAGAAGGTCAAGCCCAGCTGCTGGCGGCCAGTCCCTGTGTTACGCGTGCATTGTATGTTTGTGTAACGTGAGTTGAAAAAAGCTTAAAACGGGAGACACCACACACCACACCACCACCACTCCTTATGAGACCTTACCCAGTGTGGTAAGTAGCTACAATATTAACTGGGATCAGGGCACAAACGCCAATGACGCTCATGGCAATTAACAGACGCCGCAACAATCGGATAAACCTCAAGAACAATACCGCATCAAACCCAATGCGTTCCATCAAGAAATCATCATCGGCCTTGAGCACCGGTTTTATCCATGCAAACCATCCTGTCCCAATGGCTGGCGGTCGTTGTCTACATAGTATAGAGTTTGAGTTATCCTACATATCTATATATATATAAAGTTGTCTCTCTCTCTCTCTTACTCGGGTGAAGAAAACTTGTATTTGGGTGCATAGACAAGTGTGTGGCGTGGACGTAGAAAACTGAAACCAGCAATGACAGCCAAGGAGACACCAAGGCTGATCCCCATTTGGGTACCCATACTCTTGAGTGTCAAGGTGGCATCCGTGCTTATTTGCTCCTGGAATGGGGTGTAAACATTCATGAAAACAAAACCAAAAGGAAAGAAGAGAAGAAGGGATCAAGTGAGTTTCAATTGTGCGCAAAATGAAAAGGTTGTTCACGCAACTATATTTGGAGGTTCTTCCTCGTGTCACCCTCCATCCATCGCTGCCTTTTTTTTGTGTGTCGTACTTTAATTGGGATCAAACATGGTAGGTAGAAAAAGTATTACAGATTCGATCTTTTTTTCGCTCAGCAAAAATAAAAGTGAAAACGTGGGGGACGGGGGAATTGATTATTCTGGTTGTAGGAGATGAAAATAAAAAAAGGGATTCCTATTTCTTTAAGGGTCCCCTTTTTCCAGTTGCCAATCGCGATTTGGGCTTATCATAAATGTGGCACTATAAAAGAACAAGGGTGTCAGCAATTCAATGATTGTGAAAAGATAGCAAAATTCAATGTATACCTTGTGTGCATGCCTGTACCACAAGACACTTGTCTTTCGTTTGGCGTTACAAATAGGAACGAATTGACGGCATTGGTGGCACAAGCCCTCGATCACATCATGGTCACCGGCACGCCGTTCCAGCGGCTCTGCAAAGTGTTTGCCTGATACTGAGGAGATGCCATGATAGAATTGCTTATGATACCAATAGGCACTGTTTTTGAGCTGAAGCCATTTCCCGGGTTTGCAATGATCACAGTAGCCTTCTTTGAGTTGCCCTGTGTAACGCACCCATTTGGGTGTGTATTCATCTCCATCATAACGCAACTTTTGTCGACGTGGTGTTGCTCCAGGAGGTGTTTGACGTAATGGATGCGTGGTGGATCCGGATGCTGTTGAGCTGCTGTCATATTGATGCATCCCTGGATAGGAATCATTTACGCCATCGGTTGGTTGTTGTTGTTGCTGTTGTTGTAACAAATGATCACTACCCTGTTGTTGATGATTGTCCATCACACCAGTCAACTTCCTAGCACGTTTGTTATTTGTAGACGTGGCAACAAGAGGAGGCGATCCATCAGGATGTCTTCTTTTAAGATCAGCAGCAAATTCTGCTGTTGGGTGATTTTGTAAGGGGGCTCGTGCACTGCTGCCATTATTAATGTGAGTATACATTGAGCTTGGGGGCATAGGTGGCACTGCCATTGTTGCCGCTTGGGGTCGGTAATGCTGCTGCTGCTGCTGCTGCTGATTGTACATATCCAATGAATGACGTCGATAGTAAATATCATTAATATAGCTAGCTGCAGCTAAAGGATCAGTAGTAGCTGCTGCTGCCGCTGCTGCCGCTGTAGTTGCTGTTGTGGTAGCAGTAGTAGTAGTAGTTGTAGTAGTAGTGCCAGCACCACTGCTATTACTGCTTGTTGTGCTGTCGTCAGGAAGGTACATGGTCATGGAGAACAGGTCTAGGTAAGCTTGAATCAAAATTCCATTGTCGATACACAAACATTGATAGCTGTCACCCGCCCCTTTTCTCGAGGGGGTGAAACGACAACTCACCTTGTCCAAACCCTGTCGCATAGTCGGGTTCCATACTAAACATCCCATGTGAGCTTGTATCTACCTCTGTTGCTTGTATTGCTGCTGCTGTTGATGTTTCTGCATTAGAGTGAGGTGTTGCTCCAGATGCTATCACACTACCATTGGTAGATGTAGGCGTTGTCATAGCAGGCCAGCAGCATGAAAGAGGGGCCGATGGAGCTGCCGAATAATGTTGATGTTGTGGTTGGGGTTGTTGTTGCTGTGGTGGTAGTGGTGCAGGTGTGGGAGAACGTGTTGATGGTTCATGTGGTGACAAGTCGTTTTCAAACATAGCGGTGGTGGATGAATGTGGAGGAGGAGGTGGAATAGCTGAGTCTTCTGTGCTGCCACAATAGCCGTTGGAAGATGTGAGCAAGGAAAGGAATTCTTGAGGATGTGTCAGCGTTGGCTGATACATGTGTGTAGTGTTGTCAACGAAAGAAATGTGCGAAAAGAGAGACGAGATGTGGAGGACGTAACAATACCGAGCAATTGAAGAAAAATATATTCTCGGCACAAGAAACGGGAAAAGGAGCAAAGGGGTTTTTCTGTGCAAAGGCCAACTCAAGGATACCCATTTTGATGATGACAAACAGTTTGTGACTTATGGCAAAAGAGCCATCATATGTTCAAGGAGATTCCCCCATCAAGGTGAGCCTGTGATTCACGAGAGCCGCACATACGGCTGTCAAAGTGCCGAGAGACGAATGCAACCCGTGGCACCCAAATCTATCTTTTGCTCGGCGATCCAACGGCTTCCCATATCGAGAGCGTCCCTGATCTCTCTCTCGCTCTCTTTCTCTCTATTACTTTACATTCAAACCTCACGTTCCAACGACATCTGGTCTGGTTCTCCTTGCTCCTTTGTGCTCTATTCTTGGATGTTCAACTGTGATGAATGACTAAAAGAGACGAAGGTTCCAAATCTTTTCCAACCTTGTGCTTTCGAATCATCATCGAATATGTGGGTGCGTGTGTGTGAAAATAAAGACCCTTCTCTATTGAATGTTATGCATGGAACATATGATCATAGGTGCTTGTCCTTTACATTGCCCATTGACGCTTACTTGCATAAGGCTGTTCCAGCCTCATACTATTGGTCTTCCTTCTATACATACTTTGAATGTGCGAAACATGGTTAAAGTTGTCGCACACCTATATCATGTTATATGATTTCCCATGCAAATTTGAATGTCCCGTGGTTCCTGCAAATACAAGAGTGCCGGTAACGCATTGATACATACTTTTGAAACGAAAATGTAAGGAGGCGGATGCGAGCACCCAAAGCAGCCAAGTCCATTTATGACATTAAAAAAAGTAGATGATGATGCAAATGGGCTAGGATGATACATTATAGCTGATCTACATCATTGCCAAGTCTGTAGTGATAGCTTATCCATCATGGTGTATTATGCGCATCTGCTGCAAATTGAAAGCTGGGCACCATTAACCCACTGCGGATGCACACATGGCTAGCCATGGATTTGTGCATAAAAGACAAACATTCAACCACGCACACACGAGTAACATACTCTGTGCCATTATTAGAAACAAGAGGGTTCCCAGCACCCATGACATTCTTATGTACACGACGTATCATCGTCACCCTGTCCTTAAGCGTTTACGATGGGATATTTCTCGCCAAGCCATGGCTGCGTTTTACCATGCACAATGAAGAATGACTAATTGCTGCTCATACGACAACCTAGTAATAGAATGCGGGGTATTAGTCATATATACGTGTGTTGTTTGCTCGGTTGCAAAATGACACGCACAAGCAACCATAATCGTATTGTTACCGGGATCAACTCACTCACGGGCAAGAATCATTACCGCATGGTCTCGGAAAGCTTAGCGAAAATGTCCTAGTATATATCTCTTTCGTCTTGGCTGATAGTATTCAACATCATCGCAATTCTAAAGGTGTAATAATGAAGCTTTATTTGAGCTTGGGATCATTTTTATTGGTGCAGCTATATGCGTTTTTTCATCAAGATGTATATAAAAGGTCCAAACAGGGGCGTTGTTGCTGCTTGCAAGATCATCAGGCCATAATTGGGAATGGCCCCAATCTGTCAACATATCCTGGCAACAACCTGATATGGTGCATGTGCGGAGGACGAGGATCAATATTCTAGTACGGGACTTTGCCTTGTAGTTTCTCCAGCAGTGGATATATCACGCAACGCAAAATGACGCAAGCTATATGCAGTAACACATGGATCAATCAAACCATTGGGTAATGAGAGATTTTGCAGGTCGAGTTTGAAACTAATATGTTCTCGTAGGAGCCAATACCATTTTTGAAACCTCGGCCCTGCGATGGCCGAAAGAGCTGCAATGTGTCAGAGATGTAATGATATCTTTGTACACCAGACTACATATTGAAATACCAGGCTTAGTCGTGGGATAAATATCGCATGTGATACGTTGTGTGGAGTGAGAAAAATATAAAGACAGATTTGACAGAAGGAGGAGGAGGAGGAGGAGAGGGGGGACGATCTTTCAAAACAATAACAAATGCACGGATCTACGTGACAATGATGGTAAATGTAAGGCTCAATAAAGGTACTTGTTTACACGTGTCGTTTAATTCCAATAGCTTTAGTGTCTCATTTTATTGTTATTGAAATCCCTATGTGTGTGTGTATATAAAAGCAACCTCACTCATCACCGACACACTTTTATCCTTACCCGATTTGTCACTTGCATAAAAAGCGAGCCTTGATTCGCATCATTCGTCTCAGTTTTTCCCGCCATGGCTTCTTCTTCCCGTGCCAAGTTATTGAATCCCACGCAGTATCACCTGGAACAGCAGCAACAGCAACAGCAAGAACAGCACAACACAGTCTCCCACCCGCTATCGTTGTATGATCAGGAATTGCCATCGTCTTCATCACCCTTTGTCGATCAGGACAATTTCTCTCAAACGTTCTTATCTCCCAATGCAACCACTTTGGACGAACTAGACGATGTCGACTATCAGTCAGGGATGTATGCTGACTCGACTTGGCTTGGTGCTACGTCACCACATCAACAACAACAACAACAACAACGAGTACAACCTATGCCAATGATGAATACCCATCATCCACCATATCCACTTCATCATCAACCTTTCGGTGGAGGAGGCACCACCACATCATCATCAAGCCCACCTTCTGGTGGATTTACAGGGCCAATGTCTGCACCTGCCAATATCCTTTCAGGTTTTCCAATACATCCCACACCATCCTCCTTTGCCAATCATCAACAACATCAACCAGAGATGGCAAAAACTCTAGAAGAGGACTATGCGATGCAAATGAAGTAAGTTTCACTTTTTGGTGATGGGAAGATGAAGCAAAAAGATCAAAAAAGGCAATTGCCTAACATGGTTGGTTGTCTAGTCTACAAATGGTGATGGAGAAACGACGTCGTCGACGTGAATCGCATAATCAAGGTAAACTACAACCAGTGGAATGGAGGAGGAGAATGGGTTGATTGACTGATGGAGGGATATGATGGATCTCTTTAGTGGAACGACGTCGCAGGGACAATATCAATGATCGAATCCAGGAACTGGGCACATTGTTACCAGAAACCATGTTGGATACCAGTGGCACATTCAAGCCCAACAAAGGGATGATCCTTAAAAAATCAGTTGATCACATCAAGTTCCTTCAACAAGAAGTCAACACTTATCGACAACGAATCCAGGAATTGGAAAGTGTGCTTGGCTCATATCAGGCGGCGACGAAACCGCAATAGATCCCTTTTATGGGTGATTGTTTTCTTTGGTTTTCTTTCTTGCATCTGCTCAGCAGAATCGTCACTTTATCACCTCTTTTGTCTTCTCTATATATATCTATCTATCTATACACTCTCCTGTTACAATACCATTGACATAACTTGTATATCATCCAAGTAGTAGTAGCCTCCCATTGTATACCACCCACTCTCCTTTCTTATGTAATCATGCCATTCTTCCCAACCCATGAATCATTATTTTGGATATATAAATCTCTTTGTTTATCGCCATGGATTATCGGTCTCTTCAATATCCCACAAAGGATGATTACTACTACTGCTAACATGATGACGATCTAAGCCTTGCTCCTCCTCCAATTTCCTATCAATGCCTGCAAATCCAATATCCCTTTGCTCAGCAGCGACCCGTGTAAAGAATTGCTCATCATCGGCGGGGGGTGTCACTTGTACAGGTCGGCGTTTGTCATTGTTCCAGCTATCAATGAGATCCGCAAACGCTGATCGCTTGGAAGGTTCGATATCCATCACTGATTGTTGTTGACGTTGCTGTTGAGGAGATTTGATCAAAGGCGAACTCGTTGTTCGGATAGGATCCACAAGTATTGACCAAGGATTGCTTTCACTCTGAGGCGTACTAATCGATGGATTCATGGCGGGTGGTGTGGTGTCAAAACGAAGAGCGTCATTGGCAACGGATGCAAGTAATTCTGGATCGTCATAATAAGGATCATGTTGCTGCTGTTGTTGTTGGTGGTGTTGCTGCTGCTCATCGTATTGTTTGTTGCTATCGTCTGTATAAGAAGCCGATTGGGGTTTGCTCTTTTTGTGATTGTTGTTAAGGAATCGACTAAAGAGGGACGAAGATGCAGTGTTGTTGGTCTTGTTGTTATTGGATACTTGTGGTGGTGGTGCTTGTGCTTGTGAGAGGGATGAGGATGATGCAGGTGATGATAGTTGTTGTTGTTGTTGTTCAGGGGCCATAGGTGGCGATGTTGCCGTTGCTGGTGGTCTTTCAGGAACAGGTGGAGGTGCTGGTTTCTTAGCATTCAATGGCCTTTGAGGCACAGGTGGTGGTGGAGGCTTCTTTTCAGGTGGTGCTTGTTGTTGTTGTTGTTGTGGTCTAATTGTAGCAGCTGCAGAAGCTGGTCTTTCGGGTACGGGTGGTGGTGGAGGTTTCTTGGGTGACGAGGGTGATGTTCTTGTTGTTGTTGTTGCAGTAATCTCTGACTTGGATGATGCATTATCAGATAACGATGAACGTGCTGATGAAGAAGAAGATGTTGTTGCTGTTGCTTGTTGTCTACGAGGACTACGACGACTTGCTCCAAATAATGCATCTTCATCGTCTTGACCGCTTCGAAGTGCCGACCGCTTGTTATATAGACTACCACTTCCAAGCTTGGAGACATCGATATTCCCAAATATACTGCCATTATCCTTGCTGCGTAAAGGGTCACTCGGCTTAGGCGACTGTGCACTGGACCCAAACAAGGGGTCATCCGTTGCTGGTGACGATGCGCTCAAAGGATCTTGAAATAGTTACAATCTCATTCATAAGACTCGTGTTCTCCACTATCAACCACCCCATGTCTTCCCAATGTGTGCATTGACACTTACCATCGCCAAAGAGGTGGCTATGTTTAGCCCGTTGTCTAGACTTGAACGACATAACTATACACAAAAGCCGAAAGGAGAGAGAAGGCGTGTGTCGAATGGCCAAGCTGTCCACCACCTGTCGGGCTTTTATATATCAACGCCTCGTGCTTCAGAAATGATTGACGTAGTCAACCCAACTGTCATTGTTCTTTACACGCAGCTTCTTCCATTACCTTTATTATAGTATACAATTAGATATGGAATAAAGAATGATCCCTTTTCTCGCCCACTTTCTTATCATAAACCTCGCATCTGTTATCGATAGCTAGCTAACTATATCATACATCATGCACAATCTGTGTGCCGAACTTGGTCCAAAATGATCCTCGACCTTGGTTACCATCCCTTGAAGAATTGTTTAACCTGTTAATAAGAGTCCAGATCACAACCAGTCCATCTGCCTTGACATTTTATCAGTCAAAGCTTGGGCCTACCAATCACCAGCAAACACTAAATAAAACAAGGAAGATGTTTTATTATGGGCCAGACAAAAAGCTGCACTGCTGCTGCTTTATTAATCCATACCCCCTCCTCAAGGTAGTAACGGTATCATTCTTTTATGTGACCTTATAACATTATCAGCTCTTTTTGCACAGAATCATATCTTTGTCTGATTTCCATCATCATATTTATTCTCTATTTGGGGAGATGGTGGTTGCCTGGCAACGATTATGCAGTTTCTACTACGACGAGATGTGTCAAAAAAGCGGCGCTCTTGCGGGGTTTCACGAAACGATAACCGATAAATGGGGTTCAATGATTCATTGTCTTCCTCACGTATAAAATGGCAGAAAGAGTCTTTGTTATTGGCGGTACGGGCAATATCGGTGAGCGTGTTGTGCGTCAGTTACTCGAGAACAATGTGCAGGTGACATTATACACGCGATCGCCATCCAAGGCCAAGGCCATGTTTCCCAATGCTACGATTGTACAAGGCGATTATGAAGATCTGCAACCACTTGGACGTGCACTTGAAGGACACACACGGCTCTTCCTTCTCATTGTTGATTATGGTTGTATGGGCCGTCTCAAGGGAGCGATTGCATCTATGGCTTATAGTGCTGGCATACGACAAGTGGTGGATATCTCATCTCTTGCGGTGACACTCCCATGGCGTAGCTCTTTTCTCGGTCATGCCCATCGGCAAGGTGAAGAAGCCATTCTTGCTAATCCTAACCGCCAAGGCTACTATGTGGCACTACGCCCATCCATGTTTATGTCCAATCATCTGTGGATCGATGTGCACACTATCAAGAACCAAAATGTGCTGCGACATACAGCAGAGCCTGATGAATTGGAAGGATGGATTTCGCCGAATGATATCGCTGATCTTGCTGCTCGAGTGCTTTTGGAACCTGTGGAGAAACATGGCGATGCTGTCTATGAGATGAATGGATGTATATTGACACCCAAAGAACGTGCAGCAGCTTTCAGCAGGATCCTTGGACGTGAAATTACCTATGAACAAATCACCCCTCAAGAAAAGTACAATTATATGACGCAAACAATGGGTATACCTCATTTAATGGCATTGGATCTCGTGGCGTTATTCAAAGGTGTCAACAAACAGTCCATGTGTCTTCCCATTCTGCTTGGCAAGGAACCCGAATCATTTGAAGATTACGTGAAGCAACATACGAGTGTATTTGAATAAATGGTATTTTGTACATATATCTCTACTACTACAGAATCTGGATAATGTAATGATACACTTTGCATCGGTGACTTCACGACTCGGCTATTAACGAGTTTCACCGCATGCATATTAAGAAAACGGTGATTGATGGTATAGGTCAAATAGACAATGGACATATAATATTAAATGCATGATGCATGGTGGGATGGATATATACATGAAGAAGGATTGGATCTCGTGACCGGCAACCTTTGATTTTTTGCTGAGTGTTGAAGGAGACAATCACACACCCCCGCTTTTCTTGTTTACTCTTTACAACTTGCACTAATGCCTGTCGCCAAGATCGTCACCAACCCCCACTTTGCCTTCATCACTCCCGAGAAGCTCGTCCGCGTGTAAGTAATGGGAATGCTACATTCGCATCATGGCCGTATCGAGATTACTAAAACACGTTTATTCTTAATAGTGCTCCTTCTCTCGCTATCTGGGGTGCTGCTGCCGGTTCCGCTGTTATGTTGCTTGGCTCTGATGTTCCTCTTGTCAAGAAGGATATCTTGTCCCGTATTCCCGTTGTTGGCTCTTACTGGGCTGTTCCTGAGGAGAGCTCTGAGTAAATCAGATGTATTCTTTCATCATAGGTATGTGTGTGTGTGGGTGTGGGTGTATGTGGGTCGACCCTTTCAGGTGGCTATATCCTCTTCCCCAATGATGCATATAACTAACGCGTGTGTGTTTATGTCTCGTAGATCAAAGCATTGAATCAGTTCGGTTTCGGAAATATTGAAAGCAATTAAAAACGACAACCGGCTTGTTTGTTCATTCCAAACACTGCTATTCTTCTTCACTCGTATTATTATTATTATCTTTTTTTTTTTACCATGATGTACTTCTGGCTGCTTCTATTATTGCTACTATCGGTTGGGTGGGTGGATGGTCAGAAAACTAAATGTCGCAACATACGCACAACGTTCAATACAACAACACATGGGTGGAAAATGGAATCGAGTCCAGCAGAGACCTTTTCTTTAACGGATGATGGATTACGAATGCATCTTGTACCGCCACCACAATACGAGCGATTGATCCATAAAGCAACGAGTAAATATCCTCACCATCATCACAAAGGGAATACTGTGGCTCATTGGATTTCTTGTGGATAGCATTACCGTATAATAGCCATATGGGTCATGGTCCGACATTGAATTCTACAACCTACATGCATTATGGTCGATTATCAGCGACAATCAAGTCCTCCAAAGTCGGTGGTGCAATCACAGCTGTCATCCTCATCAGTGATAGTGGCGACGAGATAGACTTTGAAGTAATTGGATGTAAGTATAATTTTCTTTTGTATTACTATCATCATGGCTGCTGACTCTATTTTTCTTTTGTAGCTGAGGATCACACTGCACAGTAAGTCGATATTGGCAACTTGATACATTGATTCAGATGCTAAACGAGATATCAAGAACAAACTTCTTTTGGGGTCACCATCCATTATACACAGTCAATGGCGGATCACATGATATACAGGGCGAAAATGCCTATGATGCATTTCACACATATTCCATCGACTGGCAAGTGAAATTATGCTATACGTGAGCCAATATGAGCTAAATGAGCCACCCTTTTATAGGAGTCCGGAACGTATTGTATGGGCCGTTGACAATGAAGCCATCCGCATAAAGAACAGGGACGAGACATGTGATGATCAAGGCTGCAAATTCCCATCGACACCAGCGTAAGTGTGTATTCTAAAGAAGAATCCTTGCATATCATGCTTATTTTGCGGGTTGTTTGTAGACGAATCCAAATCGGCTTTTGGGATGGTAGCTTTGAATTTGGTACAGCAGAATGGTCGCATGGTCCAATTGATGTAAGTAAATCAATCCAAAAGGAGTTGTATCCTGTTATACTAATTGCATCTATATAGTGGGAGAAACATGTTGACACACCCATTACATCTTATCTAAAAGAAATCGCCGTTGAATGCAATCCAGAGTATAACGAGATCGTGCACGAGCTGCCTTCAGATGAAGAAACAGAAACATTGGAACCAAGTTTACCTGGAGAAACCAATGAAAATGGATCCAACAGCCCAACAAAATGGAAGCCAAAGCCTGCCGATGGTGAACAACAACAACAACCTCAGGATCCTCAGCAACCAGGAACATCAAAAAGTGGAGCATCGACCTTTTCACATTTTACTTTAATACCTTTATCTATTATTACATTTACCCTTGCTGTATTGATGGGTTAGAATACTACCTAGACCGTGTAACGATAAAAGAATGGCTGTTTTCAAAATGATCTGTCAATGTCAAGAATGTTGGTGCAATATTCAAAGGCACAATCCACACTGCGCATCCTTTTTCTCCTTTTACACAACCAGTCCATTCCTTTTCACCCATTGTCGCTCGTTATGGAAGTTTACTTTCACTCACCATCGATTGAAACTAACGCTGCTACTACAAAGGAGCACTCAAAGCCAGCATCAACCACTGAGTCTCCCAACATGGCTACAGCTGAGCCTACAAAGCTGATGAAAACATCCCGTTCCAATAATCGTAGTGCTTGGAAGGCATCACTTACACGCATGATTGATTCACAAAGACGAATTGCACCCACTACTACCTCCAACAACAATGATCATGAGCCATTAAAAAAGCAACCTATCAGCCAGATAATGAAGCAACGAGCTCTTTATTACTTGGAAAAGAAACCATGGACCACCACCACCACAGCAACAACAACAACAACAACGGCAGATAATTCACCAACCCCTGCTGCGGTTGTATCATCATTAGCTACACCAGTGACCAAACAACAGCAACATCATCATGGGCAACAACAGCTACGCAATGCAATGGCATGGTTAGGGCGATCCTTTCAACGCTTACATACTGCACAAAAATCTAAAGAGCTTTTGCGAGCTGCATTTAAGAGAAATCTATCATTACCAGCACTATCTCATTCGACAGCATCAACCATGGAACATACAGCTGACAACATATCTGCCAAAGAGCAAAAGCAAAATGATGATGAAAGTACTGGACGACCTGCCTTTGACCGCGAGCGTAATGCTCATATTGAGAGGTAAGGTTTGACATGCGCTGCTATGCCTTCCTTGCGCTCTAATTGATGGTGTTTCAGCGAATTGAAACCTGGTACTCGAATCATTCATTGCAAAGGTAAAATTAAATGGGGGAATGGTGTTATCGCCAAGAACGAAGAAATGGTTAATGGTATGCTTGGATAGTATTACAGCTTATCAATCTTTCATCCAACAAAAGTAAGTAAGCACTATAATATAGGCAATCATGTCATTATACTGATTCAAACCACTTTTTTTTACAAAGCTCGTCATTATCAGGTGGATGTGCGTATGAATGGAGTTAGCCAAACGATGGTGCATGGAACGCTGAGCAAATCATCCAAAAACAGCAGTTGCACTGCAGAACCATCATCTGTATTCCCAATGTAAGTGGTGATCACGAGGTGTCAAGGGATGAACATGACATGGTGACACACATCTGCCGCATAGCCACGTGTGTACTGAGGATGAATCAGATGGTCCATTTGAATTGGAATTCGTGGTCAGTAAACGCCATGGGCACAAGGGTATCATTGGAAGAATCGCATCAAAGACTACGGCGGTGGTGGGCGTAGGTCATATCTCTTCGCATGATATGCCTCATTTTGCTCGAGCCGGAACACGACACGTGAAACGATGCAAGCTTTCCAACCCAAATAGAATCCGAGGATGGGATTTGGATTTAACACTGGAGTTGGTGTGTGAGCAAGTTGTAGGAGGATCAGCCATCGTGCCCCAAAATCGAGCGCCATGGACGTATTACACCTATGCCTCGGGGTTATCGGATCTAGCAGTGGAGGACGATGACGACAGGGAATGTGATGCTGCGTCACTAGAGACTGCACAAGCTCATTGCACAGCCGGAGATTATCTCACTTTTTATATCCATGGACGATCTTTCCCGGTAAGCCATAGTATGAAAAAAAAAGTTGATTATAACAGGGGACTAAACATAAGGGAATGACATAGACATGGGAGCGATACTGGGTAGTGCTAAAGCAAGATAGCTTGTTGCTGCATGACTTTTCTTATGGCGAGCAACGAGGACCTGCATATGAAATCTCACTCAACGCCATTGAGCGAGTAGCAAGACCCACTTTGGATGAACAAGATAGGATTTGTTTGGGACGTACACATGGATTAGTACTTCAAGTGGATCCAAAATGGTTACCACAACAACAACAACAACCTGCTGCTGATGATGATGATGAGTCGCCGACAGCAAGAGCACAGCAGGAGGAGGAGGAGGCGGCCATTGATGAAGGTAAAATCTTCCTCTATGCAGACAATGCTACCCATGCTCTTTATTGGCGACGTTCTCTCGCCGGCCATGACAAAAGTGATAATGCTACACATAATTCAATCCACACCCGATTCTTATGGTGATCCTATATCGTTTGAAGCAATAAAATCGAAGCGTGATCCTAAATCGCTCAAAGTGAAAAATTTGCTGGATGCTGCGGCGAACTCTTTCCTTAAAACCAACTCCCTTCTTTATTCTCTTCCTTATTCCTTTTTCTTTTACCGAATAATGAACAATGGTAGCTACAACAATGGAAGCCTAGATCAGCGATTTGGTAAGTAGATCTATTCCATCTGCACTTTGATCTTGCCCTAAAACTTCGTCATCTAGCTGGAATGGGCCTCAACAACTCATCTGCTCCTCAAGCATCAAAGTATGTTCCTCCTCACATGAGAAATCGCTCCTCTGGCCCTCGTCCTGATGGTCCTCGTCCTGATGGTCCTCGTCCTGATGGCAATGCCAACTCTGGTTGGGCAGCCTGGAACAGTGGCGATCGTGCTCCTCGCAACAGGTATTTGCTTTAAAGATCGGCAACGTATATGTCTCCTAATCATAGTCTATGATATCATATAGCGGCTGGAACTCTTCTCGTTCCGATTATGGTCGTGGTGGCTATGGTCGTGGTGGCGGCTTTTATGAACGTGGATCTTATGGCGCAGGCAACTATCGTAACCGCCGTGAAGAAGGAGGTTATCAACGCCGTGATGAATCCCGTGGTTACTGGAAAGATGGTGTCCATCATGTCGGTGCCAGCAACCCTCGTGCTGAACGTGAGCTCTTTGGCACTGCCGATGATTCAGACCGCCAACAAACCGGTATCAACTTTGAAAAGTACGATGACATTCCTGTTGAAGCCAGTGGTCATGATTGCCCTGAAGCAGTGACAGTGGTATGTATCCCATTTATAATCATAGTATCACACTTTTTACTTATACATCTTTGAATAGTTTGGTCCTCCTCTTGATGAACATCTCTTGAGCAACATTCAGTTGGCCAGATATACTACTCCCACCCCTGTGCAAAAGTATTCCATCCCTATTGTCGGTGCTGGTAGAGATTTGATGGCATGTGCTCAAACTGGTATGTTATTGGGGGGATTAGGAGAAAACACACACAAAATGAGATCATGAAAGTTAACTAAAACCTTGCTACTTTTTTAGGTTCCGGTAAAACTGGTGGTTTCTTGTTCCCTGTGCTCTCGGAATTGTTCCTAAAGGGTCCTCTTGAAACACCTCCCGAAGAAGCTAGCCGTGGTTACCGCTCTCGCAAGGCTTATCCTACTGTGTTGATTCTTGCTCCTACTCGTGAATTGGTGTCTCAGATCTTTGATGAAGCCAAAAAGTTTGCTTACCGCAGTTGGGTTCGCCCTGCTGTTGTCTATGGTGGTGCTGACATTGGTTCCCAAATCCGTCAAATCGAACGTGGTTGTGATTTGCTCGTTGCTACTCCTGGTCGTCTTGTCGACTTGATTGAACGTGCCCGTATCTCGCTTACCAACATCCGCTACTTGGTCTTGGATGAAGCTGATCGCATGTTGGATATGGGTTTCGAACCTCAAATCAGACGCATTGTCGAAAAGGAAGATATGCCTGGCGTTCAAGATCGTGTCACCCTCATGTTTTCAGCCACTTTCCCTCGCGACATTCAGTACCTTGCACGTGATTTCTTGAAGGATTACATCTTCTTGTCTGTTGGTCGTGTTGGTTCTACTTCTGAAAACATTACCCAAAAGGTTGAATATGTCGAAGATGAAGACAAGCGTTCGGTCTTGCTTGATATTTTGCATTCCACTGAAGTCAATGGCCTTACTCTCATTTTCGTTGAGACCAAGCGTATGGCTGATATGCTTTCTGATTACTTGATTGGCCACAATTTCCCTGCTACTTCTATCCACGGCGATCGCTCGCAACGTGAACGTGAACGTGCTCTTGATTCTTTCCGTACTGGTCGTACTCCCATCATGGTGGCTACTGCCGTTGCTGCTCGTGGTTTGGATATTGCCAATGTGGCTCATGTTATCTCATACGACCTTCCTTCCGATATTGATGATTATGTCCACCGTATTGGTCGTACCGGTCGTGCCGGCAACACCGGTCTCGCTACTGCTTTCTTCAACCGTGGCAACAAGAATATCGTGAACGATCTCATTGACATTCTCAAGGAAGCTAACCAAGAAGTCCCTCAATTCTTGGAATCCATCTCACGTGAAACCAGATCCTATGGTGGCCGTGGTCGTGGCCGTGGTGGTCGTGGCAACTTTGGTGGCCGTGATTTCCGCAAGTATGACAATGGCGGTGGTTACTCCCGTGGTGGAGGCGGTGGCGGCTTCGGTGGCGAGTAAGTATTCTTTTATATGGGTTGCTTTATGTTGCATGATTTTAACTTTTTTATTACAGTAGCTTTGGTGGCTATGGCGGTGGCTATGGCGGTTACAGATCTGCTGGTGGTGCTTCGAGAGACGTGCCTCTTCAATATCAAACCAAGACCAGCTGGTTCTAAACGAAGAACGGGATGACGGGATGCGTGCTTTCCCAGTCCTTTTCTATAGTTTAAAAAAAAAAAGAAATCCCTTATCAAAAAAGTCCTGTCTTTCTCTTCTTTATCACGCGCATCTCATCCATCAACCCATTCATTCCATGTCTTTTTTTCACCTCCATTGGTATCCTTTTTTCCGCACATTTATGTATAGAATTTTTCCCCTTTCATTGTTAAATGGAAAAGAGAGAATTAAATCAATTTAATGCAAACAAAGGATGGTTTCCATGGTTACATGCTTCAAATTGCTGCAATGACTGAATTCAAAGAGTTATGTACTGCGTTGTAGAAGATTTTACAGATGCCTTTATATTGTTGGGTATGGTTCGATACAGGTAATAGCTTGATAGGGGCAAATAAGAGGCGTTCCATGTAAGAGAGAATCGCTAAGCTGATAGTAGCATCGAGTATAAGGATAATATATACAGGCTAGAATACAAAATGAAAGAAGGAAAAAGACTATCTACATCCAATTGGGAGCTCGACACAACGATTGAGGAGAGGTCGCTAAGATCATTTATATGCTTCGATCAATCCTTCAATGGAATCCTTAGTACCGAAGATAAGGCCTACAATGCCTAACACAGCAATGAGTGCGCACCAGGCGAGTTCATAGATGGGCTTATTGCGTACACCAGTGAGCTTGAGATAGAATACGACGGGGAAGATGAAAATCAATCCACAGTTGGCGAAGGATCCAATAAGACCCATAAGCAAGTCAAAGTGAGGCACAAAGCATGCGACAACACCAACAATGACGATAACAATAATACGTAGAATAGCACGAAGAATGAATTCCTTCACACGGCCAAGCTTTTCGACTGTGATGCCAAGCATGTCTTCAAGATCGAGAGCGAATGAGGTGCACAAGAGTGGACTGGCTGTGAGCACGTGAGCTGTCATGAGCACAATGGCGATTGTCTTTGGAACACCATCGGGAATGCTGTCATACACGGGACTTGCCACATTGACACCATAGACGTAATAACCGGGAATAGCGGTCAAGAAATAGAGGCATGCACATGTACCAAGACCTGCAGCTGCGACCTTTGGCCAATCTTGTGGGCGACGCATGGATGCTTCCACGTGAGAATAAATAACGTTGCCACCATAGCTGAATGCAATTGTTGACAATGCAATAGGGAATTGATTCCAAATAACAGGGTCGTGATGTACAGGGCCGACATCTTTTTGATCGATACAAGCGACGACAAGAACAATGATCACCGTAACAGCCGTTGACAATGAACCAAATGCACTCATCAAGGCGGTTTCTTTCATGTTTTTAAGCAATACAAGTGGGATGGCGATGATGGCACATGATACGATCGTCCATGGAAGTGGACCAATTGCACCGGGGGTGTTTTTACACAGTTCCTGAAGATTGGCGCCCGACAATACCATGTATAAAACTGGCACACCAAGAAGAAGCCATGCGTTAAAGAAAAAGGTGATCCAGCCACCTATGGCGCCAAATGATGCTGTAGCCACATCTTTGTAACAAGACAATCGTCGGTCACCCTTTGCATATAAACATCGTACCAAGATAATAGCGGTATACTAGAGAAAAAAAGAAAATGAAACCGTTTAGGATTTATACGACCCGCGGAACAGCGAAAAAAAGAATTACCGTGGACATGAGCAAGGCAAGAACAAGGATGAAAATACCAATCCAACCACCTTGAGCCAATGCATGTGGCAAGCCCAAAGTACCAGTGCCAGCAATGACACAAACAACATTATAGTATGCATAAGTAGAAGAGGCACCTTTGCTACGATCTACGTCTTTGAAATCCGTGCCGTAATCATATTCGCCTTTAAAAAAGATAGGTTAGCTAACCATGATTATCATCAAGATCAATAAAGATGACTCACCATCATGATGGACAATCGAGGACGCATACTCAATTGAGCCATTGCCGCCCTTTTCTTTGTAAATTGACATCTGGAAATAGAGGTCACAGCTGTAATGTACGGGTGCCGAATCTCACAAAAATACCCGCCCTTTTATACTTGAGGGTGGTTCCAGGGAAAATTTGATGGTTGCACCGAGTATCCTTGGCAGCTTATTGAACCAGGTAAAAAAAGCATTAACCCCGTTTCCAAACACGTATCAAGCGGAGTAGTAGTAAAGATCAAAGAGATTTTTTCCCCACACTTATTCTCACGATCAGTATTGGCCCCCCACTGGAGTGTGTATGGTAGCATACAAAAAAAGACAAAATATCGACCATCCATTCGTTAGATGACGTATCGAATTTGACATGACTTGTTTTCATCAAGTCCTCAGCTAAAAAGTATTCTCGCCATGTCGGATCAACACGGATATAGGTTGCACGAAGGCTATTCAATGGCGGAACACAATAATAAAACCTGGTGATAAGATAGCAGACCACGCACGCAGCGTCACACATCGTAATAACTTTTGTGCATAGCAAATATGTTGCATGAAACATGATCCTTGTGAGGTGGTGTGGTAACTGTAAAAAGTCTAATTTACTGATGGGGACAACATGCAATGATGTTTGATGATGCTGCGCACATACTTGTCCCAGAAAGTCAAATGATATTTCTCACGCAAGAGCTGCACCCTTCCTCTTTTAAAGGTCGCAGAGCACGGGTCCTTCCGTGACAGACGTGGGAAGAAACGTTGATAGGATATTGGCCACCCCAACATCAACAAAAACAAAAAGATGCGTGTGTTCAAGATGTGGCTAAGTATCTTTGCTGAATAATACTTGTGTCTCATTTGTCCCTGAATGTCAGGGTGGGATTTCACATTCCTGTTGTTGTTTCCATGCAACATCAGAAATGGGACATGGGATGATGACTACTACGACGACGATGAAGAATACTGCCTAATATAGTCCTTTACTACGACTACCTATGAGATGTTAAAGGAAGGAACACAGAATATTACTCATATCTCTCACATGTACATAAATTGGAACGTGTTCACGAGCACTCGTTAATAGGCATTGCTATAATACTCAATCCGGAATGCTGAATGCATCACTTGCCATTATTCCCATATCGGGTGATCGTACAAGCTATTGGTTGAATCAGCAGTCGCCTCGTGGAGTGTCACTATTATTACTAGTATACTCTCTACCCGCACACGTCATAGGCTCTTTTTCTCTTTTTAACATGCATGATTGGGCAAAAAGCCATTGATGAGTTGGGGCTGAATATATCACTCTTTATGCAAAATTATTCCAATAGTACAAATAAACGGTAGAGTGTGATGGAGGAGGATCATTGTTATATAGAGAGTGTGTAGGGATCATTCATTATTCAACAAGACAATGAGGATGTGAATACACTAACAAGAACCAAACATTATCCTATAAAGGAGATATATTCATTGAGGGAAGTTGCATGACTCCAAGTGTGGCGGGTTGACGTTCCGAGTGCAAGAGAAAGAAAGCGAGCCTTGACCAACAGCGGAGAGAAAGGAACAGTTGAGCCGTTTATTCCCAACAGCTCTCCAACATCTTCTTGATCGATTGCAAATCTACGTCAACAGCTTGACTCTTTTGGTTGTCGACCACTTTATCTTTATTCTTTCGTTTGAAACAACCTCTGTTCACCAACACCTTTTACACCATCTCACTTTTCCACAAACATGTCGCTGACCAACTCACGACATTCATCCGCGAGAAAGGATTTTGGCCATCCCAAGCAAAATCAAAGGTAAAGACACGATTAAATATGGGTTCATGGACAAGAGGAAACGGCCATTTATCTTATATGCTCAACTTAGTCGCGGGAGTAACAAAAAGTGGCCCAACAGCAACCGTGGAGGAAGTACAAGTGGCAGCCATGGTCACGCCAATACAACGTCGTCAACAGCAGCAGCACCACCAGCACCACCAAAGACGATTGAACCATTGGAAGATGCTGAAACAGCACGTATGATGCATGATCGTATGCTATTTTTGCTTGCCAATTTGACGGTAAGATTCTGAAGATGGGATGCGTAAAAAGACCAGAAGCATGATGGGGAACTAAGGATATGATTCATCTAGGGCAGTGCGGTTCAGGTTACTGTCAAGAATGGAACAAAGTTTGAAGGCATCTTTCATGGAGCATCTACTGAAGGTGATCTCGGGATCGCTCTCAAACATGCACGCAAGATCTACGACCCTGCAGCTCCCAAAACTGATAAACAGAAGGTCAATCCATATCCTGTCAAGCCCTCCATGTTGATTATGGGCAAAGATGTCGTCGAGATTAGTTGCATGGATACGGATCTGACAGCAGGTGATCAGGAAAAGAATAGTGAGTATTATATGCAATGAGCTTGTTGGGGTAGGAAAAAAAGTCTAATGCAATGATGCATTCGTAGCATTCAAGACTGATGCGGATATCAGTGGAAAACTCGAGATCAAAGAGCGTGAATTGCATCGATGGAATCCTGAAGCACATGTCAGTGAGGGCGAATTACTTGGATCATTGGAAGAACAAACATCAACTGTGGATGGATCATGGGATCAATTTGCTGCCAATGAAAAGCTTTTTGGCTTGACAACCGATTTTGATGAAGAATTATATACGACACGTTTGGATCGTTCAGCACCTGATTATAAGGAACGTGAAAGATGGGCCATTGAAAAAGCAAACGAGATTCAAAAGGTAAGACTTGATCGATGAATTCTATTCATCCTCTAATATTTTTCTCGTATAGTCTGCGACTAGCAATGTTCACGTGATGGAAGAGCGTGGTTTGATTGTGGATGACAGCGGGATGGATGAGGAAGATCGGTATGGTGCGGTGGTGCGTGACGTCAATCCCAACAAGTATACACCTCCGGCTTTGCGAAAGCAGCTTCGTACCGAGTCATCATCCAAAAAGGAAGCTGCTGCTACAGAAGGCGGCAAGACCGAGAAAGCTGCAGATGCTACAACCGCTTTGCATCATCTCAAGATATCCAACCTTCCAAAAGGTGGTACAGCTACACGATCACCTGTTGCAAACTTGCCTACTTCACGTCAACATGCAACTGACAAGGTGAGGGGGAAAAATATGTGTGATATACATGATGGGTGTCTAATAGTTCCTTCTTTAATAGAAGTCTGCAGATGGACAATCGAAACATATTGAGGCTGAAGTTGCCAACACATTTCGTGCATTTGCCATACAAGAGAAAGACAAGCTCCATGCAAAGAAACAAGCGATCAAAAAGAAGGAATTCGATGATTTGATGCAATTCCACCAAACGTTCAAGCTCAAGTTCCCAGTACCTACAGATATTGTTCCTCTTCTTTCAGCTGGCAAGAAACCAACATCACCAGGATCAGATGACAAGTCTCCGACCGATAAACAAGAGAGCATTACAGAGGAAGAAAAGAAAGCTGAGGAACAACAACAGGCAGAATCCAGCTCCAAACAAAGCACTGCAGCAGCTGCTGGAGAAAAGAGCACTGACAAGACGACTACTACAGCAAAGAGTGAAAAGTCTTCTGCAGAAGCCAACAAGCCTGCCAAATCCACATTCAAATTCAATGTTAAGGCCACTGAATTCAAACCAAACCCGACAGCACCAGCATTTGTTCCTGTAAGCTTTTTTTAGGATGAAAAGGAGGATGATGTATGTGTATATTGATGGGGGAAAATGATATAGGGTGCCAAGCCTGCTGCTGGTGGAAGTTCTCCATTTTTCGCTGGACGTCAATTGAAGAAGGGCGCGGCAGCTGAACCTCTTACATTAACCGAAGCTTTTCGTCCACCTTTTGCTAAGGGCAAGGAGCCAGTGGCACCTAATTCAGTCGGTAAGGAAAGAAGGGAACCGCGTATGAGAGCAAGGAGACATGAACCTTAACGTGAGCCACTCGATATAGGTCCAACATGGCCATTTGGTACCAAGCAATATCGACTCCAATTTAATCAATACTCGGCATATGAAGAAGACATGTACGCTGGGTATGGTTCACCTGGTTATCCATACGGTTATCCTCAATATCGCTATCCACCAGTATGTATCCTTCTGAATAATAGGCTATTGTTCCATTGATCAGCATGCTGATGAGCGTTTCTTTTTTTAGCAATACGTGCAAGGAATGCCTCCCATGCCACAGCAAGGAGGTCATCCATACATGAGTCCTCAAGTAAGCTTTTTTTAACGATGTAATTCAAGGAGACGCTTACATTGATCTTTTTTTGAAGTTTGTTCAAAACGTGCCTTTTACTGCGGCACCCGTTCCTCATGGTGCACCTTCAGCTGTCGCCTATAGTCCTCAAATGGCCAATGTTTCTCCTCGTAAGTCTCTCTTTTTTTAATACCAAAGGTTGTCATGGAACATGTGCTCAATGTCATTATATAGACGGTTCACCCTATATGCAAAACTTTTCCTCACCGCAACGATCACCCATCCCTCCTCACGGTGCACCCCCTCAACCTGTTTACCAATATCAAGGCGCTGGTCCTCATGGTACATGCGATGAATCGGAAAAGTAATACATGGTATTGATATATCTGCGACTATCTTTAGGTGCTCCAGTCATGATGACATCTGGTCCAGGCCAAGTGATGGTACAAATGCCAGTGATGGACTACAATCAGGCCCCATACCCCTATCCGCAACAGCAGCAACAACCTCAACCTCAACCACAACATCCCGAACAAACGCAAACCTCCACACCCTGTAAGTTCTCTTGATATGATCACGTTACTGCTGCCCCACTCACACCAAATATTATAGCTACCACCAACGAATAGTCCGCATCATTTACCGAAGCTTGATATGCAGTTTTGGGACATGTGAAAAAATAAAAAGGGTTATTATCACACCCCAAATGCGTGTTTTGTGAGCTGGGATGCAACAAAGTTAGGCCCTTGTACTGCTTGTAAATTGTGTGGGATCCTGTTATCGAGAAGGCCTAGAATGCGAGATTAGAGAGAGAGGTGCATGAGATCAACCCAACTCCGCGTTGGCATGTCTATAAAAGCTGAAACGACCTATTGTTTGTTTGTCTTTTTCGTTTTTCAACATTCAGTGTCCAAACCCCCTTCTTCCTTCCTTCATGCTTCATCCTCCTGCAATAATAGTACTAGTGTTCGCGTTGACAGCTCTTTTGGCTGCCTCGGCACCCATGGACACCAACGATTGTACATCCTACATGATGGACGATTCAAATGACAAGATACATCCATTGGTAAGTTTTGACAGAACCAAGCATGTAACATACCATTGATTAACATTTCTGTTTTCTCACTAGTGCACAAGTAGGTTGCAATCAACATGCAGGTCTTTATGCCACAGCTTGTTAACCTGATGACTTTTAGACCAGAGCGTGCGAGTACATGAAGCCACGGCCACTGCAAGTGCCAAAGCTGTGTTACCAACATCGCCAATGGTTCCTCTCTATGGCAACGACAATGATAAACAAAACGATGGCAACGACACCGATCAGCACACAATTGACCATGATACGACTACTGGAGATGATACCAACCATGACGTTGTTGACCACCAAGGTGCCAATCATCGATTTGATTATCCTATCGACCACAATACTGGCAATGACATGGACCATGGTGTTGACCACTACATTGACCATGACACCGATAATGACAAGGACACTGACGATGACAAGGACACTGACGATGACAAGGACACTGACGATGACAAGGACACTGACGATGATGATGACAACGACAACGACAATGACATTAGCCATGATATCGATGACGACGATATGGATCATGCTATTGACGACAACAATGATCATAATACTGGTGACCATAACTCGTTCAACGACACTACCAGTGAAATTGACCATGACTTGGATGATGATGACGATATACCAAGCAACACCACTATCAGCAAAAACAAGAGTGGCCTGACAGTGATGCTGCAAGACGACAAAAACTTTTGTCTCTTCCTCCCAAGTTCCCCGGGCAACCGAGACGAGAATAATGGAAAGAATGATCCAAGTGCTATCAGCGATTCAGAAAAGTCTGCTCGTGTATTTTGCACATCCAAATCGAGCCAGCATGCTGTCCCTGGAGGAAAGCCTATGCCTAAAGGCTTTATCAAATCCGCAACATTTGCTAGCGATCGTAGTCGTGATTTTGTGCAAGTGACGGGATCCATTGACCGGGATGCATATGCATTATCGCCCAAAGACGGAGGTGGTCAGGTACAGATTTCAGGAGTACATTTACACTCCTCACGTCACTGACCCACTCACTCTCTCTCCTTGAATATATAGTACGATAATCATGGGGCTGGATCACCACCTGAATCCCAATGTATGGGTTATCCCTATTTCGTTGCATTGGTCGAACCCGACATTAATCATTTTTGTATCCGATGGTAAATGACTTGCCCATATGATACATACACACACACGCAGTATGATTAACAATTTCCTTTTTATTATGTAGCTGCAAATGGTATAGCGACTGCCATGCAGGCCGAAGTGCTTATGGATGCCAGCGTGTTATCCCTGAATTGCCCCCCGATGATGACTACTTGTAATGTGTATCTCTTTTTTTGTATAATGCGGTTGTTGTAGTAAACAAAGCTATGATGCTTTCTATTCGCCTTAATAACATATCTCATCAATGTCGGACATGATTTTCATGTCAACGTGAACACAAGCTTCCTTTCTGCATTCATGCGGATGTAACAGTGATACAGCAGTGACAACATTTAAAGCAACTCCGGTTCATGGACAGCATATGCGTCGGCATTTGGAAGTTTCATTTCGTGGCAACCAAAGACATATATACGCATTATGCATATTGATATCAAATGGTGGATAAGCAGGGTGGAAGATGGTGATAAAAAGAGCATGCCACGTGATCATACTTAGTAGCAAGTAGAGGAGAAAGGTAAACAAGATATCCAACGCATATTTATTGGTCGCCAAAAGATTAAAATGAGGGAGAGAATATACAGATGCTAAAAAGTATTTACATTGCGATAGCGCTTTTTCATGGCGAATTGCTTTTGATTTTGGAATAAACCACGCAAAGCATCAATAACTGCCGGGGAATCGATTTGATGGTCTCTGCCGAATTGGTAGGCCAGTCTAGATGGATCATCGTGAAGACGAATATTAATCGGTATCTTGGTTCCTTGTTCCAACTCAACATTGATGGATACAACAATGGGATTATCAACTTTGGGTGGATCGGCTGCTTTGCTTGGAGGTACAAGAGGTGTTCCTGCTCGATAGTTGGCTGGTACCGGCTTGGAGCTCTTGGTCGAGTATTTGGGTCGGCTGCGATTGGAGAAACGACCTGATGGCTTTTCATTTGCACCCGTATTGTTGTTGTCATCTCCCCATCCTTCTGCTGAGACACCATTGCTTGCATTTGTATTTCCCCATGTCGTATTCGATGTGGTTGCCGAGTTATTCCATGTACCCCAAGGTTCAGATTCAGCTGGTATCCAATCATGCTCAGGTGACCATCCATTATCAACCTTGGGTTGCTCCATAGCGCTATTCGTATTATAATCTCCTGCTGGTGGCGTAGATGGTATATTGGTATCAGTGGATGTAGCTCGTTTTGGTAATGGCGACCATGAGTCAAAGTCTTCAATCAGCTTCTCAACCGGTGGATCCGACTTCTATACATAATCAACCCATTGTAAGTATAAAACAACGTGGGATCTTTTACAAACAAACACACCTTTTCATTCTTATATTGATAATCAGCAGGAGATGGCTGTCCGTTCATTGGAGATGATACCGGTTCCTATTTCCCATATTGTTAGTAACAATGCCTTCATTGGAAGAGAGAGAGGATGAGACTTACCGATTCCCAAAATGGATGATCTACCAAAGGCTGGTTTCCCCACGATGATACTCCATTGGATGGTGGTGGTCGAGTTGTAGTAGTAGAGCGAGATGATGTTGTTGGTGGTGATGGATTATCATGACTACGAGCAGGTTGGGACGAATCCATCCATGATGGGTAATCGTTGTTAATGGGCAGTGGCTGTTGCCGTTGTTGTTGTGGTGGTGGTCGAGTTGTAGTAGTAGAGCGAGATGATGTTGTTGTTGGTGGATTATCACGACTACGGGCAGGTTGGGACGAATCCATCCATGATGGGTAATCGTTGTTAATGGGCGGTGGCTGTTGCCGTTGTTGTTGTGGTGGTGGTGGTCGTTGTTGCTGTAGCTGAGATGCATCCCATTGACTCCATTGTGAAGACGCGTTTGGTGGTGCTTTTGGACGACTGAAGCGTGCACCACTCGGCGACTTTTTGGCGTAAGTCTCGCCACGATTGGAATGTGGCGTTCGTGGAGAAGAGCCTTTCTTGTCTGGAAGCTTTTTGCCTTTACTACCACGAGAGCTACGCTTCTTGGTGCCCTTTTTGCCTGGTACTTGGATCTTTTTGCGTTGCTGCAGGATAGCTTCTTCTTCAATAGGCTTGTAATTCTTGCCTTGTCGATGCAGTCCACCGCTACCAAGACCTTTGGGACCAATCTTGGCATTGGGATCGGCTAGTGAATGCCAACCTGACAAGACAGCATCGTCCTCTGCTTCGTTGCTCCCCTTTTGATCTCCCCATGCGCCAACAATAGGTCCATATTCGTCATCGCTGTTGTCACTACTGTAATCGCTCATGTGTGTATGTGTGTCTCTCTCTCGTCGTCGACAGGGAAGTTGACAACCCTGATTGTATACAAAGAGGAATTAGGGGAGGGGACAAGGTTGATATTTTGGAGTGAGTGAGAAAAAAAAAGAACGGGATTTGACTCCATTCGTTTGACACCTTGGATTAAACTACCACGCTTCCTGACTTGTTTCACTGATACACATGCATTAGATTACTGCTCTTGCTTTCTTTTATATTCCACGTGTAATTCATCCTTTTCCAATATATAAAGAAATCTTTACCCATCTAATACAACATGATATGGTGTTTGGCTAATTCTTGCTTGTTTGGATGGAAAGAACGTTCGTTGTCTCTGGATGATAACATTCATTTTCAATACATGGTGTTAATCATGTGATGATTCCTCAATTTATGACTTGACTCTAGAAATCAATCAATTGCGTGGTTCATTCACGCATTCTCTTCTGTAGCTATCACGTTCAAACTCGCATATTGCTTTTCTTGAAGTTCAACATGATAAATCCGCGACGTCTCCATCAACAGTGAAAACAAAGAGCAAGCGTGAACTCGACATGGATTTTAGAACCAGGAGTTGAAGCAAAACATGAGAAACTTTATACGATGATGCAAATGATCCGATCCCCCTTTCCAGTACCCTTCTACATGTTAAATCCAATTTTCATTCAATCAAAGTCAAAGAATAGCACATTGTAGTGTGAATGTTTATAAAGTAAATATGATAGTAGAGGAGCAATATTGAAAGTTGAATAAGACTGGGATGAATGAAAACATTGAGGCAATGGGGGAAAATTGTCATTGTATTCTAGTTTGCTGTCATCATACTGTAAACACCCTTCCATCCATGATTGCTGCGTGTATCCCATCCATCACCACTCTCAACCGTGTACATGTGATATGACAACGCGATAGGTATCCACCATGATTCTCATCATTACATTGACTGAAACCATCCACCATCCACCATTCCAAATCCAACATGTTGAGTCAAAAGAAGCTCCGGAGGTTGCTACTGATATGCTTCCTTTCCCATATGGCTCTTTGACATCTCTCTTTGTTGGTGGTATTTCATCGCAGCTCAACCAGGTGAAGATTGCTTGTATTGCGGTGTAGTTGATGGCTGATATGGCATCCCATCCATTGTAATCCGTATGTATCAAAGCAAGTTGCTGCAAGTAACTTGAGACAATGGAGTAAAAGACATTGATAATCGCAACTGCTGCTCCGTTTGGTCGCAGCAGAGGAGTGTACAAGAGCACGTGTGTAGTAGTAGAGTGACAAGGCTGTGAACGCTGTTCGAGACAATGGAGTAAAGACCCTGCTAACGGCAACTGCTGGAACGAATGCTGCTGCGATTGGTCGTGGCAGAAGAGTGTACAAGGGAACGTGCAGTGTCAAGGAATGCGGGTGTTGCTGTAGTGGGGAGTACACGCCATGAAACTTGACATTCTGTCAAAGACAAAAGGATCAAGGCAGTTGTGGGATTGGCATGATGGGTTGAAGCAGGGCAATCGATCGCAGGTGGTAGTTGTGCTTGAATGGGACAACAGTTGAGAATGGGATAAGAGGCAAGAAGTTACGTGTGGGAAGAGCTGGAAATTAAATCTGTCAGGCAGTCAGACATATCCATATACACTGATATCAATGCATGATATTGGGATTGCCTGTTTCGATCCTCAAACTTTCACACAATATGCTCTAGGACATGCTGAACAACTTTGTATTAATAAAGAACCCACACTTCATTTGAAAGTTTTGAATGGGAGAGCATAATGTGGGGTTTACTATGATGGGCGGAAATTGGGAAAGCGCCGGATTTATGAAAAAGTCAATTAGTATGTAGTTTCTTGGGATTCCCTATTTCGCACTTGAAACTGGGTCAGATGGTTCTCTGGGACATGCTGATCAACTCCATTCATTTAAAAACCGCATGGTTCATTATGAACATTTTGAATGCGGGCGAGCCCAAAAGTAGGAGAAAGTAGGGTAGACGCTCCTGCTCCCCGAGATTGCCCACCTTGAACCTGAAACTTTCACACAAGACTCTTTCGACCACGCCGAGTAATTTCGTTCCCATAAAGGCCCGAGAGTTCATTATGAAAACATTGAATGTAGGAGAGACGACGAAAGGATGGTAACATAAATAGGGTGTACGGCCGTGCGCGCCGATATTGCTGGTGGGGACGTCGAAACTTGGTCAGGAGGTGCTCTCGGTCATGCTGATCAATATCGTTCTCATAAAGCCTCTACACATCACTATGGAGATTTGGAGAAACAGTCGCCTTCATGTTTTACCTATGCTATAAGCGCGATGCTATATGACAAGTGGTGTTTGTTCATTGTCAAGTAGGTAGACCCCGATAGGGCCGAATATGCAGATAGACTTCTTTGTGCAACACAGCTCATTTGCATGATACTTCCCAATGAACGAAGACCACTCTCCGTATAGCATCACGCTTACAGCATATGTAAAACATAAAGATGCATGTATCTCAAAACTTTACAATGAAACGTGGGGTCTTCAATCGAACAATATTGCTCGGCAGGGTGAAGCGCACCTTGTGTAGAAGTTTCACGATCTAGCTCGCCAATCCGAGATTTCGCAATGTCACCACCAGCCAAAGTCGAAAAAAAAATTCAAGAGGTCGACCCACTTTCTACTTCGGCTGGTGGTGACATTGGGTGAATCTGAGAATGGCCACGACGATCGTGAAACTTCCACACAAGGTGCGCCTGACCCAGCCGCGCAACTTTGTTCGATTGAAGACCCCACGTTTCATTGTAGAATTTTTAGTTATGGGCATCTTTCTGCTTTACATATGCTGTAACCATAATGCTATATGGAGAGTGGTGTTTGTTCATTGGGAGTTATCATACAAATGAGCTGTGTTGCACAAAGAAGTCCTCCTGCATCTTTGGCTCTATCGGGGTCAACCTACTTGACAATAAACAAGGACCACCTGTCATATAGCATCACGCTTACAGCATATGTAAAACATAAAGGTGTCTATATCTCTAAACTTTGCAATGAAAAATGGGGTCTTTCATAGAGCAAAGTTGCTCGTTGGGATAAAGCGCACCTTGGGTGCAAGTTTCACGTTCAACCTCGCCGATCCCAGATTTCGCAATGTCACCACCAGCCAAAGTAGAAAGTGAGTCGACCTCTTGAATTTTTTTTTCGACTTTGGCTGGTGGTGACATTGCGAAATCTAGGATCGGCACGGTTGATCGTGAAGCTTCCACCCAAGGTGCGCTTCACCCCGACGAGCAACTTTGTTCGATTGAAGGACCCACGTTTCATTGTAAAGTTTAGAGATACAGGCACCTTTATGTTTTACATATGATGTAAGCGTGATGCTATATGGAGAGCGGTCTTCGGGGAAGTAGTTAGACCCTGATAGAGCCGAAGATGCAGGGGGGCGTGTGTGTGTAACACAGCTGGTTTGCAGGATTGGAAGGGTGGATGTATGATACTTTATGCATTATTCAGCAACAGCTCATCATTGGCAGCTGATAGCCAGTTTCTCATATTCCCAACTGCCCAATTCACCGCATGGGAACGATGCTCCCGCTCCATACCTGCATTTCCATCATTCGACTTTCTTGATCCGAGCCGATTTGGCTGAGCTACGCTTAAATGAAGAGACATTGGTTGAGATAGGGAGTGCATGCTGTATGTACGGGCTGATGTAATCTTTGTTTGAGCGTAGCTCAGTCAATAGCTAAAGTGGTGCTTTGTCTGTATCTTCTAGCTTCTCGGCAAACTTTCTGGTAGCATGCATGCACATTACATAACGTCAAAGCAATAGGGTCAACTTGGTACTTGTCAAGAACGTATCTGTCGTACTCCACCAGTCGACGTACAAAAACCTTGTCAACAACGTTTTGTACTTCCACTATGGCCGGAGGAATGGTGCTGCTTGTTCTCGATACTGGCAGATGCAAAACAACGAGGCGGCGTCGATCAAGGCAACCACTAGTAGTGCAGCTATGTGTTATCTTGCAGTTTCACCTTACTTTGTGCTTTAATGCTTCAATAATACAACCTATCAACGAGTATTGTAAGGTTCAAGTTCATGATATATACGCGGATTGTTCAGCATAGTTTTCGACATTAGATCCGTTCCAGGTCTGTGTTTGTGTGGTAGAATCAGGTCAAGAAGGGCCTTATGTAAAGTTTTCGTTTATTTATGCTTAGTTGAAGTCTGTGTAACTTTTGAACTGCATCGTGCCGGGGATAGAGCAAGTGTCCGAGATTCCGGTATCCTCGTACTTCAATTAAGGACCATTTGCCTCCAGCTGAGCGTTTGGTGGATAGCAATGTAATCTTGTTGTATACACATTGGATAGAGAGTACTTGGCTGCAAGTGAAAGAACTCCATCTCGGCTTTGAGGCAGTGGTGCGAGCATTCCATTAGCTTCAGGGTGTCCTCCTCTGTGGTGTAGTCTCCGTCCTCCTCTCTGCGATAGTATCAGTATATATTGCAATTTAGTAATCAAAGAAGAAATATGGCACTGCTATACGTACCCTGAACATTCCACCAACACTCTTTCCAACTAATGATCATCAAGTCCAATACCATCCAGCAACTTCTTTTGGCCATTGTAAAGATCTGCTTCTGCACCGTTCATCCAGTCTCACGCCTATTCGTATATAATCGAGTTTTGGGTTAGCTATTTTGTAAAGAAAGCCCTTGTATCCATACAATTTACAACAGGATAAGTCACCAACCTCATCAAGCAACCTTGATAGCACTTATACTCTGTTAGTAGAAAGCTTTCAATTCAATAAATGGGTCTCCATTATAGCGCTGTGCCTACCTTTGCCAACCACATGAGTCAAAGAACTATTGTCACCAAAATAAAGAGCCCACTGGGTACAAGTTGTCTATCCAAACAACAAATAGTGTAAGCTAAATGCAACAGCTACAACAAGGCCAACTAGTCTTGAAAGTACCTTTGCAACAATTGTGGAGAGTGAACAAGGGACTTGGCAGTGCAACAGCTGTTCCCGCCTTACGCGTGCTTCGGAGGGGACGTGGCCAATGCGGTGATCATATTCGAGCACAGACAGAGTCATGGTTGAACATCATCCACATAATCTTAGCATGCTAGCAGTATTAAGGATCATGGGGTGATTAGTTGGAATAGACGAGTATTTAAGTCCTTGGAGAGATTATCCGCCAGTACCGCTGCATATGCAATATGCTTATGAATATCCTGCATAACTATATCCATCAGCTCTTATGGTTGGGTTTTATTGTTGTTGCTACTGATACAGCATTGGCAGGTACAAATCGCTGGTGATAGTCTTTGTGAAGGCATGTAGGATAATAGCAGTGACGTATACGCGCTGCTCTCATGAATGGATGCGCACGTACGCATAATAATGTATCTACGTGGGGATAAAGGACTCAAGCTGCATATAACTCAAGTAACCGACGAGATTCAGAAATATAAGCTATACCCTTCTCCTCCATACCTATATACACGATCTTTTACTATATCATGGTTGGCAAATCATGCACTATCATTCTATCACCCCTGCCATAACCACTTATAATCTTTCTTGATTGTCAAACACGGATTTAATAAATGTGACCTGGGGCTACTTATATACATTAAAAGGCAAGTGATGGGTGATGTGATGTTACTAACAATACAAGATGCGAGGAATGATATGGAAAATGCTGAATGGTTGCTACGTATACAATGCTCTACATATACAAAAAAATGTTGCTGTACAAAAAGGGTAGCCGTTGTTGCATGAATTATCCCGTGGGAAGGCCAGATTGCTTGGCTACTCCTTCTCCATAATCGATCCAATTCCAATTCCATGCCGTTGTCCAAGGCGATTCTCAGCTTTCGCAATAGTGACATGCTCTTCTTGTCGAATCTTGTGTATAGCATTGATAATCTTCTTCCGTTCGCTGAAAAGTTTTCACTTTAAAAAGCACATGTGTTAGATACAATGTTGTGTGATTGAAATTGCGATGGGTCACGACCTACCTTCAGCACCATCTCGCCACTTTGCATGATATTTTCTTCTGGGTCTTTACTGCTGGTGTCCATTCTCTCCATACTTCATGTATCCTTGGTCTCCGGGTATGTGACAGCAAGTTGTGGATGTGGATTTGCAGCTGAAGATAAAGATGGCAACGAAAACGGCAGCAATAATGACGATGATGGATGGGTGATGATGGTGTTGTGTTGTCTATGTTTGGAGTTGCAGCCGAGGACAAGGACGGAAGTTAAAAGGCAATGACGACGATGAAGGTGTGGTGTTGACAATATTATGTGATCGACGGCTGCTACGAGTGGGAGGCATCGTCTGAAGCAAACAGAGTGAGCTACACGTCATGTCATGTCTACGTGTCTCAACTCGACATCGCGCTTACAACAAAGACTAGAAAAGTAAAAACTGCTGATGACTTGGGAGGTAGAACGTAAAGCTGCCAAGTTGGGAAGACATGCCAGTGCACATGGAAAGGAATGGAAGCAGGCTTTTATATAGAGAAGAGACGAAGATCATATCATTTTTCTTTATGCCGGGGGTGGGGGCAAGTGGGTGAAGAAGGATAATTTGAGCGTCAAGCTGATTGGTCATAATGGACGTCTTCATATCGTCTGCCGTCATTCGTAGTCGTTGTCGTAGTCACCGCCGTCGTGAGACTATGGAAAGAGATCTTTGTTCGTTGCCAAGTAGATCACCAACAGGCACAAATAGCATCAAAAATGGGATATTGCAGGCTTCCTTTTTCAGGGAAATTCTTCAATCATTCTCCTTGCTTCTTTCAAGACGATCGGTTCGCTGATATTCACCGCGATATCTTGTCCTTCCTTTGCGTCATGTTATAAGAACTTGTGTTGTCTTTGAAACAGTAGCTTGGCTATAATAAAACAAGTGATCAGATAATGGAGTATGTTTCATCGGCATAAAAAAGACATTGGATACATCACCTTGAGAATAAGTTGATCAGGGGAGCGCAAAGATCATTCAATATCATGCATGTCTGTTTGTACCATTCCACTAACGGCCTAAGATTAGGTGGTTGAGGCAAGCCAGTACACGGGAAATGGGGAACTGCAGCAAGGAAATAGAGAACAATGTTTCCAACGTTCAGCTATTACAGACCACTAGGGGACTCCATAGAATGAAGCTGCGAAGTGCAAGCTACAGCAGCGCATAACTGGGAACACTGATCGAGGGTGTCGCCCAAACAATGCATGACAAAGAAAGTCTTGACTCCTCCAACCAACTTGAAACCAGATAGGACGTCGACATCCTCAGACAACCTTGATAGCGCTTGTAAGCTGTTCTTCATTCAATAAGTGGGTCTCCATGGCAACCACATGAGTTTCACGGAAACAACGAAAAGCCAATGGGAGCAAGTTGTCTATATAAACAACAAGCAGTGTAAGCCACATGCAACAACTGCAGCAAGACCAATTAGTCTTTGACGTACCCTTTGCAACAATTGTGGAGAGTGAACAAGGGACTTGGCAGTGCACGTTTTTACGCGTGCTGCGGAGAGGACGTGGCCAAAATGCAGTCTGAGATGCAAATCTCCGCCGACTGCGCAATAAACGGCAACTCATGCAGCGCCCTTCTTGCCTGAAACCAGTTACCCTCGTTGCCATGGGCGATCAAAGCAGCAATAGAGCTCTTTACTTTGAACGAGTACCAAAGAAAGACTGGAAACTTCGTGACGCCTACAAAGAATATAAACATAAACTTCCACGTGGCGTCAACATCTACGAAGCGATCAAGAGGGACCTGCTCACTGTGAAGAACACACGCAAAGCTTTGACCAGTTCTGCAGACAGCATTTTGGAAGATCTTGATGTAGGCCGTAAAATTTAAGTAAGATATGCTTTTGATCGAGATATATCTAATTCGATGTGTATACTTCTAGTTTCTTGAAGAGCAAGTTGCAACACATTCATCCCAACCAGACGCCGCCCCTCAGATTATTCTTGCTGGTGAAAACAACGAGAACTACAATGCTTGCACCGTTTTTCAAACAGCAGCAATAGGCGTAAGTAAAGTTATTATTCGCCCGTATGTGCTCCAAGATGCTTTTACTAATGAGCTACATGATTATAGGACAAACGAAGTTCAGCTTCGCATATCAACACTGGTAAGTGCAGTACAATGCACTGATAATGATGCTGTCAGAATCCTGTCATCCTAATTACATCTACATTATGTCATAGACGAGCCGACCTCACCAACCCAACTTAAGAGGGCAAAAAAATCCTACAGCTTTGTCTCGTCCATCGTCCCTCTTGCCACTGGAAAAGATAGTCCAAGAATCACGAAGGAAGACGCATCTGAAATTGCTGATCGCTTTATCGTCGCATTGAGTTCTACAGGTGGCACTATTCCGGAGTTGGTGGCCCAGGAATATAACGATAATATCACCGAACAGCAACAGCTTGTATCTCTAAAGAAGCATCGCAGTGTGGATCAGTACTTGTCAAGGTGCCTGGATTGCAAGTGGGAGGATTTTGGCAGATTTTTGGATGATGCAAGCACGGTCAAAGGGGAAGATGAAAAAGCAGTTGCAATGATTCGACGAATTATGTACGATTACCACGCGAACTGCTTAAAGCCAATGTTCACCACTCGATTTAATGAGAGGACCCCTTTTGCTGAGCATGTACTTCCTGTTTTGAAGTATTTTGGTGCATCGACTGGGCTAGTGTCATTTCTATGGTAAGTACATTAATTATACCTTCTTTAAGAAATAACTAATTCAAAGCTCACTATTCTGTGAATAGGTGCGAAATTGGGTCAAAGGCACAAAAGCAGCTCAAGATCTGTTTATCCAACGGCCAAAAGAAGTTGCTGGATGGTATTGGATTTGATGAACATAAGTTGGAAAGAGTGTTGGTGGAATATTCAGGGTACGTATAGCAATGGCATATCCTTCCTTGGTTTACTAAATTGCAATATATACATGAATACTATGGCAGAGAGGAAGACGGAGACCACACAGAGGAGGACACACTGAAGCTTATGGAATGTTCACGCCATTGTCTTAAAGCGGAGATGGATAATCTTCTTTTTGCCTCTTGGGACACCTTTACACGCCGCCAAGTGCTGTCCATTCAATGTGTATCTGACAAAATCACATTGTTATCTACCAAACGCTTATCCACGGGCAAATGGTGCTTGATTGAAGTGCGATCAGCAGTTATTCCTCGGGACTGGCAACGCCGGAATTCTTGGGTGCGTGTGTTTGACCTTCTATTCAAGCTACAGGTAAAAAAGAAAGTATACTAAAATTTGGGCGTTATACTCAATTATGTTATGAAATATTGTAGGAGCTGCTCTTGGAGCAAGAAGAGGTGACCGTATTACTTGATCGAGAGCATTCTGGCCGGGATGTTGTGGACCCTGCGAACACCATACACGCCAACTTGAAACGTATTCAGAACCTGGATGCTCAATGAGGCTGGACCTCTGACACCACTTTGAACCTTTCCTCCCATACATATCCCCATCTTCATTCAGTACATAAACTTCATTTACCGCATATTGGTGTTTCTTAACAAAAAAATACGTATCAGTCACTTGGATGAGGATGAGGATGTTAGCTAGCTTTACTATGCAAGGGCATCTAAACTTGTAATTCCGAAGTCAGTCGCTCGCTGATGATGGATCAGTGCCGATCAGGAACTTGAGATAATCTCGTATCTCCGGTTTATCATCTTTGTTCCCTTTTGTCTCACAATACGCACACTCCTCTTTACTCCCAATGGCGTCCAAGGAAAAGAAAGATCCCGTCTTCTCACTCATTTCTGGCACGGTGGCAGGTGCTGTGGAAGGTGTCATTACATACCCAACCGAATACGTCAAGACACGGTTACAACTACAAGCTGGCGGCAAACTGCAACCTGGTGAACCGCGATTCAAGGGTCCCATTGACTGCCTGGTGCAAACATATCGTACACGTGGATTCTTTGCCATTTACACAGGCGTCAGTGCATTGGCAATTGGCAACGCTGCCAAAGCTGGCGTACGGTTCTTGACATATGACCAAATAGCAAACCAGTTGCGAGACAAGGATGGCAAGTTATCTGGTGTTCGAAGTCTATTAGCTGGTCTTGGTGCTGGTATGACAGAGGCAGCTTTAGTGGTAACGCCATCAGAGACCATCAAGTATGTATTTGAGAAGTGGGGTGGGATATGAGATAATGCATGATTACTTACTCTCCCCCTTTTTAGAACCAAATTGATCCACGACAAGAACAGTGCATCACCAAAGTACAATGGCCTTGTTCATGGAACACGTCTCATCATCAAGGAAGAAGGTCTTAGTGGCATTTACAGAGGTCTGGGTCCAGTGATGGCACGTCAAGGTGCTAATAGTGCAGTGCGCTTCAGTTGCTATTCTACCATCAAAACGTCACTACAAAATTTCCGTGGTCAAGGTGATGTGCCACTTCCATCCGCATACACATTCCTTGCAGGTGCTATGGCTGGTATTGTTACCGTTTACTCGACGATGCCCTTGGATGTCATCAAGACTCGCATGCAGGGTTTGGATGCAAAGGTTCTTTACAAAAACTCGATTGATTGTCTGGTTAAGGTGGTCAAAGAGAATGGTGTATTATCTCTTTGGAAGGGTGCTACTCCCCGGTTAGCGAGATTGATTGTAAGTGTCAATGAGGTGTTGAAGAATGTGAATGTGCCTTATTAACCTACGAATGTGTCTTTAGTTCTCGGGTGGTATCGTGTTTACAGTATACGAAAATGTTTATTCTGGTCTTTCCTATCTCAAGCACTAAATAGAATCATCAATCACTCAATAAAAAAGAGGATACAAATGCAAAGGTGCGATATATTATGGGATGGTCAACAAGTAAACTATACACTAGGATGCAATAAGGGTAGTTGTATATATATAGATAAGATTGGATATCGTATGTTGAGAGGAATAAATGATGCGATGGTGCTGTGCGCTTGCTATACAGGAGAATGCGGTGATCTTGGGCTGACAGGTCGATCGAGATCTTGCAGTGACGCACTAATGGAAAGCTGAGTGACGGATCTCATGACTTCAGGTCTGCAGCTATCGGGCTCTTTAACAGGATCATCCATGTTGTAATCATCATTGGCAAAGGGTGAAGAAGGCCGTGCGAGAACAATGCTATCATGATCCGAACCAGAAGGACGTCGACTTGCAGCACCTGATCCACGTCGGTATTGTTGATAATGTCGGGCATCCAATGAATGGCGAGAGGTAGGTCTACTGCTGCTGTTACTGCTTTGCATACGAGTGGGACTACTTGCTTGACTTGACGGATCACGATGCTTGCAGTGTCGATTATTTTGAACAGGCTTTAGTGGCGTACGAGAAGTGTAGGACATTGCTGGTGATACAGGGTGGCTGTTACTGTCGGCGGATGTGGGAGACTGCACGGTAGCTGACAAGATAGTATCAGAAATGGTAAAAAGCAATAAACCAGCACGGACTCCCTTTCATATTCCCCAAATGGCTCTCCTTGTACTTACTGCTGTTTTCAGCTTCATATTCGGGAGGCTCAATCCATTCATCGGGAATAACACAAGGGAACATGGTACCAAGCTTAGCTGCACGATTGATCCATCCTGGTGCTCCTTTGTTGGTCAGCTTCTTGCACAGCTCATGAGTAAAATGATTGCAATTCCTCGTCAATAGGTTGTAAGATGTGCCAACAAATTCATGGGATATTTCATGTAACACTTCTTTGACTTGGGCTTCGCTTAGATCGGTGTATCCCATAGAGATGGATTGTCTAATGGGGCAAAAGCGGGTGATCAGTGATTCATTTCCTTCTAATTAAGCCATTGTATCACCATCGCCACCATCATATCATCATCAGAAAACCTACTTGAACAAAACACCTGGAGGACCGATCTTGGGCTCAACAGCAAATACACCTGTGAGGTTCTCGTATTCATGGCCACCAAAGCAGTATTCACGTCCTGCTACTTCCACACCAGAATGATAGATCCCTGAATTTCATTGTTATCAACACATCCATACACCTTCACAACAACAAGTCTTTCTTTTTTCCTTACCAACCCCAAGCGTATCCCCAATGTTGGTTAGAAGACTCGGCTCAAGCTGCAAAACAATCCAATATCAGTATACTTAGCCTAAAGTTTGAAGCATGTTGCTTACCATATCATACACGTTAATAAAGACTATTGCAGAGTGAATCACGATACCAATGAAAGAATAAGTGCATGTCTTAAAGAGAAACAACAGATGGTGTAAAGGGATACCTCGTAGCTTGTTTGCATTGTGTGAATGACGTGATTTCCAGAACCCATTGCACATGCTTTCGAACATTGTGTTCCACCATAAAACAAAGAAGTCAAGCCAACTCGGGAAGGGCTCACCACTTTAAAAAACAAGACCTCGTGACACAAGACATCAGGGTGGTTTTGAGAGATGAATGCTCAGGCACTCTACACTGACGACCGTCATGTATATCATCCTTCCGGTTTAAACATTACTTGCATAACCTGCTCATGACATTACATCATATTCAACGCACAAAGGTGCATGTAGAAATAAACGTGTAGCTTAGGAAAAGAAGCATCGCTTTTATTTGTGTTTGCAGTATAGGGAGGGTGGGTTACGAGAAAGAAGAGTGTGTGTGTGTAGATAATCTATAAGGCAAAAGCGGTACTCCAGCACAAAGGCCAAGTTAAAAAAGGTATCCCAACTCCACCCACCAAGAAACAAGTACTCATGTTAATAAGGAGACTCGTTTTTATATTATCATTTTCTTTTGTTTGATTGTTAGGCCTATAAAAGGCCGCCAAAAATTGCCGCAGCACTGGGTAAACCCAGTACTTGCAGACGGGTTATTGGTTGTAGTTTTCAACCAGCAATAAACCAGCATCGGTAGAACCTCACTTGCGTGGTTTTGCCCTAGCACAAGGATAAAGAAAACGAAAAGGGCCTTGGGGAGCCCCTCTTTTTATAATTTTTTTGAAAACCCAAAAACCGTCACAATGGAAAGTTGTAGAAAAACGTTTCAAGGACCAATAAACGATGGCAACCGAATTCGCCAGATTGAGTTCGAAATCGTCACCGCAGCAACGTTTTCACTCACAGCTTGCCTGTGCCCCCAATTTGCTGCCTTGGTGTTACTCCTCCCTTTCTGCTATCCGTGCACTGCCCTGCCGTAGCATACAAATGATAGATTGGTGAATCCATTTTTAATCACAAAACGCTACAACTGGAATAAAAAATGTCAAAAAGAAAAAGGAAAACAATGATGGATCAAATAATGTGTGGAGATGATGCTTAAGACATTTGACGCAAAGCATCTTCTGCTAAAGCGGTACGCTCACGTTTCCAGGCATCATCACGCTTGGGACGATTGAAGGCTGTTTCATACAAGGCTGAGCTCCCAAAAGTCTCGTCAAACTTGGCACCTGTTGGAGCAAATCCAGTGGCATCCATGGCTCGCATACCCTTAAAGTCAACTTGGGACGCGTTGAAAGCACCAGCTGAAATCCTATCCCATAGTGAACGTCGTCTTTGAGGAGGCATTTGTGGTTGCTGCGGCTATACGGTACGTAACACATGAGATCGTGTCATTCATCATCATCATCACTCAGCGCTTATACAAATACATTCATCATACATACCTCGCTGTTGACCATGGATGATTGTTCAGTGTTGTTGTTTTCACCAAGTGGTTGCATGTTGGAAAAAAGGATGAAGAAAAAACAGATGCATTCACACGCCCATTTTTAAAGCATCACCTGGCTTATGAGAAATTGTTGAATGGATGTAAACACGTCTTTTGCAGAGACACCAATCAAGAAAGGAAAAGGTTTGCATAAATAACAGTGGAGCTATCCCATTTTTACGCTGATGCTTCTGACCATTCATCCTAAAGATCCTCTCATCCATGAACTCAATATTGACACCAATAGTGACACGCTTGATTGCTGTCATAATGTACAATTACTTTTTATTACATCCAACCGCTAGCCCCAATTCTCAAAGAGTGGGAGTAATGAACAAAGCGTCTAGTCTATCATCATGCTAAAGGTAATGGTTGGTGACCGAGGACAATCATCCGAGCAACGAGGCAATCCCCATGGCAACGGGGTTTCCGATCCAATCCCAAGTGAAAAAATGCCAGCAGTTATCCGCGACTGATGTTGTGAGTGTGTGGTGCTATTAGGTAAATCATGCTGCATCCTTTTTATTGATTGATGACGAATACATGTAATGAAGAATAATCATCTATAGTGTATCCTGCGTATCCATCCTTCATATCCACAGCATGCTGTCAACCCCCAAGGATATTGCTGTCTTGCCTCAAACGCATTGAGAACTAAGGCGCTTCGATCGTATCTTGTCTTTTGGAAGGCTGGCGTATGATCGTATTGCTGCATATCCAACGTTATAATCGTCCTCGTAACGCGTCGATCCAGTACCATCATGTTGTGGACGTTGCAGAATTGGGACAGAATATCAACGCAAAACGTTCAGCATTCGAGTGTTGCTTTGACCACATTCAAGATCTCGGCCTCTCATTCTTGCTCCATTGCCGTAAAGATCCAGGCAGTAAATTGTGCGTGCTGTCAATGTCATAAGGCAATGAGGAAAAAGTAGACGCGTGCTGGGTTACGTATGTACGAGCGAGAGAGCAAGAAAGGTTCCTCTCCTGTAAAGCGCTCGTTTTATGCAGACTTGCTATCGCCGATAAATAAAGCTCTCCCATTGATTCCTGTGTACCCATTTTCCCATGATGATTGACAATGACAACCATGCCAACAATGAGCGTAGATAACAATGACACGCTAATAAAGACCAGCTTTAGCCCACAGTGCTGCAAAAAGGATCATCATGCATTATTGCGCTTATCAACAAGGTGCGTCGTGGAGGGTGTTGTAAGCAATGAGAAAGATGCGTGGCGTACATTCCTTGTTGTTTATATGCATAGTGGGCGTGTGAATTGTCTGCATGTGATGATATCCGCATACATAAGTCGGATCAATTCCCAAACAGTAATGCTGCTATGGGTGTCTGACGAATCGCAGCCAATAGCAACAATACTCCTCCATGTTGATCACCAATCGACCACCCCTTTCAATATGCAATTTTCCACGTCATTGATTTCAGCAAAAATAAAAACAGGTGTATTGAACAAAGATATATAGTACAGGTCACTTTTTCTCGTGACGAAATTGCTGCAGTAGTCAATGGCAGCCGAATAAGTTGATAGAGCAATAAATAGTTGTAGGCCAGAAAGGTAATGGTAAATCATGTTACAGTAATCTAAGTGTGGTTGTTTTGTTTTTGATCATCATCGACGTTGTTGTTGTCTTTCGATTTGCTGCCTTGGTTGTTATCGGCTTCACCAGCATAAGCGTGGTCATGCACGATAATACCATTTTCAGTACTCTCAACAATAATATCACCACTGATTGATACTTCTTCAATAGCAAGTGATGGTGTTGACCTTGATGCTGATGCATTGTCGTTTAGCGAAACCTGAAGGGATTGTGATGATGAGGATGTACCACTGGTAACCGGGGGTGCCAATGTAGTTGGGTCACTATCATTATTGCTGTTGCTAGGTTGATTGCTGCTGCTGCTACTGCTACCGCTGCTTTGGCCAGCAGAGCTATCGGCACCTTGTCCGACATGTAAATGTGCATATTGTTGCTGTTTGTGTTGTTGCCACTGATTCATGGATGATGATGATGGTGGAGGTGGTGGTGGCATTTTTGAAAGTGGTATTGATCCAAGGTTCTTAGCTTGGCCATAATCAAGTACTGCTTCTTCGGTTAATGTCGGTGCTCCAGCTACAGTGGTTGATCGTTCTCCTCGTCCAAGTAAACGTTTAGCAAAGTTGAATGGATCAAAACGCCTCACGGAATATAAGGATGCAGCTGCACCATCAGTGATACGGCTGTTGACGCGACGCATTTCTTCTCCCCATTCAACATAGCCATAAGCTGTTTCTCCCATTTGAGCTCGGTCGGTGCCAATTCTTTCATCTTCGTGATGCAAGCGTAGCTGCATGGATGGTATCTTATCAATGATAAGAAGCATGATATAAGTGACAACAAATGACCATCCAGAAACAGCAGCGATCATAGCAAGCTGTACTGGCACTTGCATCCAATGACCATCGAGCCATCCACCGATTTGAATGTCTTCAAGAGGTGTACCTTGAGGACTTCCAAGGCCAATCACATAGCGTTCCGCAAAAATGCCTGTCAACAACAATCCAACCAAGCCGCCAACGTAGTGCACTGTAAAGACATCGAGCGCATCATCAAAGCCATACTTGTGCTTGTATCGGACTGCATAATTGCACGCCACGCTGCCAAGAAGGCCAAATAAAAGTGCACTGCTGGGAGATACAAACCCTGATCCTGGCGTGATCGTGGCAAGGCCTGCAATGACACCTGTTGTCAAGCCTACGACACTCCATTTGCGTGTATACAACCAGTCAATCATGATCCACACGACAGCACCCACACAAGCTGCAAGATGGCTCGCCACAAAGGAGTTGGCTGCACGTGCATCAGCTGCAAGACCGCTGCCAGCGTTGAATGCAAACCATCCAAACCATAAGAATGCAAGGCCAATATACATGTATGAGACATTGTGTGGTGTTGGATGCGCTTGTTCTTGAAGATGTCTTCTTTTGCCTAATAACATTGCATAAGCGACTATGTACGACATTTGATGTGAGCTTAAAAGCGAATGATTTGTCCTTGTAATGATCTTACCAGCAGCAAGGCCACTGGATGCGTGAACTGTGGCACCACCTGCATAATCCATAGCGCCCATTTTGTAAAGCCATCCATTGGGATTCCAGATCCAACATGTAACGATATCGTAAACAAGGGTTGTCCACACAAAAATGAAAATAATGGATGGACCAAGCTAATAAGATCGCTATTAGATTGTTGTAGGATGCGTATACACATTACTACTTACCGACATGCGTTCCGCGGCAGCACCAAAAGCCAGTGCTATAAATTTGAATCGGCGAAGCATGAGCAATCAGAGATAAGGATGGCTGATTCATTATTTTTTACCTGGTGTAAGACAAGCAAACATGGCTTGAAAAATCATGTACACCATAGCAGGAATGGTTTGTCCTTCAAATGCAGGAGCCACGCCAACACCACGTAATAAGAAATGAGCTGCATCATGAATATACAACGATTAGATCAAGCCGATTTCTGATTACGTTACAAGAGTGACTTACTGGTATCACCGATAAATGGACCAGCATTGGGTGAAAAGGTCAATGAATAGCCAATAATGTACCACTACCCAAATTTTTTAGCGGTCGATCAATTGTGTGTGAGTGCGGTGCTAAGTAATCTTACCTGGAACGAAACCACTGCCACGCACAACATGGTAAGGTACATGAGAGATAAGGCATTCTTGGCTTGTGCAAGACCAGCATAAAACAATCCTAGTGCTGGTGTCTAAAAACATAAAGTCAACAATAGGGACATCATTGTCATGTGTATTCATGTGTGTATTACCATCAAAAAGACGAGGGCGGCGCACATCATCACCCAAGCCGTGTTACCGGCATCAATGGTGTATTCGTTATCCATGTGTTTTGTGGCTGGTGGGCGTGATAAGATGAAGCAATAGGATGATGATATGGGTGGTGGTAGTGGGGGAGAATGGTTATCTGCTGGTGGTTTGTGGAACGATATATGACAAGAAGAAGAAAAAAAAAGAGGATAAAGAAATTGATATCGAGTTATTCTGCCGATATAAAGATAAAGGACATGCAAGCAAGCACAAGCATAAGCAATAGCAATCGTTTCCGAGATCAAATGGGTCATGATTGGCTTGATCAATCCGCTATCGTTATCAGTTGCACCCCCCAAATAAAGGTCTGATCATCACTCCGATAACACACACAAATGCTGATAAGATGGTTGTTGCGTAATAAATGTGTATTTTTTGCTTTCATTTTCTAATATGACTATGACTTTTTAATAAGTAGATCCAGTGGTCATTTGGTATTCAAGTGGGATGTCCTGGTTATGCTCGATTGCATTGGCCATAAAGCCCATGAAACGATCACCATATTCAGCCGCGTTCACAGATGAAATGGCATGTTTGTCATGGGTCATGCTCTTGAAAAAGTGCTCGGACTTCTTTTTGGCGTCGTAGGCGGTCAAGATATCGATCACACCCAAGTAGTACAGTATTGATGTTGGCCGGTCATTTTCATCCGTTGATCGGAAACCACCGTCATCCGTATAGAATACACAACCAAGGCGACTGACACATGAAGATGAAGAAATCCCGTAATCAGCTTGTGTTACTTGAATGCATATCCCCCTTGCTATGCACCCTTCCAACTCTACCCGATTATAACACTTACTCTTCCAAAGGCTCGTCAGGTAATTCCGATGCATTGAGACGGTCCGGATTGGTCTGTGCAAGTGTATGGCGATATACCTCCACACGGCTTTCACGTCGTTTCATTACAGAGGCTCGTCGTTCCGCGGTTTTCGTATCAGGCTTAAAAAAGTAACGGAATCAGTATCAAGTTTGGTAAGACGCTAAACGTCTCCTTTCACCCTATGTCCAATCAGCCTTACCTCAAAGAATTGTAACGTGGAGTTGCGGATGTTTTCCTTATTTCCTCTTGCCATGTAATGAACGCCGATCAATAAACTGTAATCCATGAGATTCATGCGTACCAGCAACTTGAAAATTGATTGGGTCAGATAAATATAGGTTGATGATCCCTTTCTCTCCTCCTCCTCAAAATCCTATTTACCTTGACATCACGCACTAACTGGCTAATGAAAAGCTTTCGCTTGGATGGACCCATTTGTAACTTCTTTTTGTTCTTTTCAAAGTTGAGATCCTTCATGACAGCATTCTTGCTCTTGGAAATCTCCTCTTCAGGTAAAAAGCGGCCAAATGTTGAACCCTTGAGATCATACATTTCATGGATATCATTATGAGGTGGGAAGACGTTGCCCATGACGACGAAATGAATCTTGCGCCCACGAGGAAGCTTGACTCGATGTAATCCATAGTAACGGCAGAGTAAGGTGTTGGGATTATTAACAACATGCTAACATAGGCTTATAAGTTCCTCATCCACGATGTTTTGACTATCGCTTCCTACTTACATTATAATAATCGGGAAGGATTCTACGTAGACATTTGTGCTCGGAATGATGGATAGTCTTGATGATGTAACGATAATCGCGGGAATAATAAAAGAAGCTACCACTTTTGCCAGGGGATCCCAATTCGGAGAGAATGTATTTGCTTGTTAATGAAATCTATCATCTTATATATGAGACACCCTGTCCTGTGCCTGATTCATACCAAACCCTGTATCACAATTACCAAATAGTCTGCAGGATCGATACCGAATTGAGCTCTCAAATGTCGAAACACCCAAGGTGCATAATCCTTAAACTTGAAGTCGTATCTTGCACCAGGCGTTAACTCATCACCGGTACTGTATCCAACATACTTTCATGAGCGATCCATGTTCCTGACACACCTTTTTTGATCCAAAGACTTACACATCAAAAGCAAGCTTGTGAGCTGCCCAAAAGTCATCTTCCACCAATTCTCGATCGATTTTTGCTGATACACGACCCACAGCGATGCGTATACCGGTGAGCATGTTGTACATGAGGACGTAATTCTGATGGCCTTCAGCGACTCTTGTGCCAATAAGGACTCGATCATCATCCAAACGAGACATGCGGCGAAAAGCTTTGCGTCTGGCTGATAATTCTCGATGAAACTCTTCTGAGGTACGTCTTGGCAAACGAGCACGAGGAGAAGTAGGTGCTGCAGGTTCTGATTCTGCAATGCTTGCTGGTATGGGGGTCGATGGCGGCGAATAGCTGTCGAATGAAGACACCGTAGTTGCTCGTGACATTGTATTCATGGCAGCCACCGGGGCCACCGAGAGGGTATCTGGACTAGTAGTAGTTGTTTGACGCGCTTTGTATAAATCGTCGTCGTTAAATGTAGACATAAGGAATGGAAAGGGTGGGTGGTGATAATAATAAAAAGAGAGAGCGAGAGAGAGAAATGAGTTGTCGCTAAAAAGGCAGCTCGGCTGAATGGCCAGGCAGTGTGTAACATGTACACGAGTAGCATACACAAAGAAAGCAATAAAGCTGCCATCGGTTATCTTGCTATTTTACTCTCAGGAAAAGGAGAAAAAGAGATCAATACCCATAATAGAGCATTTATTCATAGTAGCCCTTTCTTTTACTTTTTCTTCATCTTCCTTTCTAGTAGAAAGGGTGCGAGTGGTGTTAACACACACCCAGGTTGGAACCGATCTAATGCATTCAAGTGGTACACACGCACACACGCACGCAACACATGAGCAAAGGCGATCCATAATGACAGCTATAATAGACCTCCGCACTGCTGGTTGCATAGCAACTGTGTTGTCACCGAGCTACAGCACAGCACAGCAAATGTGACACTGACCTCATATGACACTTGTCCATGCATTATTACTAACGCTTTGTCCTTCCGCACAATAGCGGAGCAAACTCACTAGCCACATGCTGTCCTTCGTCATTTCCTTCTCCTTTCCACTCCCCCAACATCATCGTTGTCCCAGTTGAAATATCACCAACCAATTCCCTCCCACTTGTAAAAGTCATCTGATTACATCCGTCTGCACATATATCAACCAAGACAAGATCCATGTCGAGCATACACTCATACACGTGCTGAGTATATGTAACAACCCATGATCGGATGCTGCGACAACAGCCAGAGGGCATGTGGGACGTTTGATGCGTGATGATGGCAAATGAATGATGGTGCCACAATCATATGTACCCAAACACACATCATGATGCAGATAGAAGACCAAAGAAACCATCAATGACAGCAACCTCTGTACAGTATTGCATAAATGACATTACAAGATCGACCTATATACATAGTAGTGTGTGACCCATATTCTTGGATAAAAAGAAAACACATGCACACAGACGAGATCTGCTGTGGTTGCTTTACAACTTTGAATGATGCGTATATGCAAACGTGATCCGATGCATGCACTTTACTTGTCGTTGTTGATTCTATCATCCAGAGGAAGGGATTAAAGACCTATTGGTTCAAATTTGGATGAGGGCTGCTGTAAATTGTTTATGCTTGTGGTGAAGCAAAATGCACTTGAACGAACGACGATCATCATAATGATGAGTAGTGCATACCAAAAAAACGAGCCACTTGCTGCCCAACGCCCCATTGCATGCAACACCCATTTGGATTTTGGCCGTGCCCATGTGCAGATTTGTTGTCTATTCCATACATGTGTGAACCTCATGTTAATTGCATCCTGAAACAGTTCCCTTACGACTTGACGTTTTCCATATGATCCTATCATGGGAGCACACTATACTGGAAAACCTGATCTATAGTAACGAGCAAGGCTGCTCATCTCCGTGATTAGAAAAGCAAGCAAACAATAGCAGGGTTCTTCGGACACCACTACCGGTTGCCATGTCATCATGTCATTATCCCTGCTTGGCATAAAACGGGCATGGATAGCAAGAATAGCAAGTGCAGGAGTGTTCTTTTTCTATACAGCCATGCCACCACCACCACCATTGTACCGACACGTGCCGTGTGGTGCTGGTGACGAGATGTATGCGTGGTTCCCGCATATGGGATACACCATAAGTTTTCATACGGAACAGCAGAAAAAGACAAGATGCCCTTTTAATTTGGCCATTTTCGTCATTGGACGTGTAAACAAAAGGCAAGGACGCGGGACACCTTATTTTATTATTGCAGACACTAGCATCATGCATCCAACACACTTTGTGCGTAAACATAAAAAGGCATCACACGTCTACTACGTTTCCATTCATTGCTCTCTCTCTCTCTTTTTTTTTCTCTTCCACCAAAAAGAATGACATCCTCATCCATGTCCATCTCTGCAATTACTACCAGCGTTCCTATCTACCCACCTTCACCTCCAACCACCTCCAGCCATCATCCTAGTACTAGTGGATCGACTGTTTCATCGCCTGCTTTCTTTGGTAGTAATAACACGTCGTATCACCACCATCGTCAACAATCGTCAATATCGCATCACCATCATCATCCTTATTATCAACCTGGTACTGGTAGTGGTGGTAGTAGTAGTACTAGTGGCACTCCAAGTTTGGATAGTGCAGCGTCATGTTATGCATCGCCTTCATCACCCTATCACCTTGGCTCACCACCTACATCACCTACGGATCCAGCATCATCCCCGCTGACACTTCAGGAGCGTAGAATGAGAAACAAGGCTGCATCTGCAAAATATAGACAAAAAAAGAATCAACAGCAGTATGAAATGAGACAAACTATTTGCCGCCTTACGGAACAAAAAACTTTACTTGAACGCAAACTCGAGGAATATCAATGTGAGAACGAGCGTCTACGAAGTACGGTCGATCGATTACGCGGCAAGCTAGAGGCTAAACGAATGTTACGTCGCTGGGTGAGGCAAAACAGGCATCAAAAAGATACACCCGCTTCTGCGTTCCATGCAGTATCCTTATGTGACGAAGATGATATTGACGATTTGGATTTGGATGATCGACAATGATATATACATATATACCCCCAACACTTTTGGCGCCCATTGTTGTCTACATACCTTATTACCATCGTATCTACAAACACGCACTCTCCATCCCATTATACAATGCATATTTAGAAAAGATGCCGAGATGAAAAAAAGTAAAATCCTGCTGCTGCTGCAGCTTGCTCCCCCATCATGTACAATAAAGATAAGATCCGTTGTAATCCTTTGCTGTGTATGGTTTTCGCCAAGAGAATGAGACCCTCATGTTTGTTATTTGAAGTTTGTTCATGCGATCATGTTTGTACTTGAATCATAAAGTAATGCAGCAACTAAATGTTCAAACGCAGCATGCTCAATGCTTCCATGTATAGACTGCAGATACTTGTTGCCTTGTTTTGTTGATGTATGCTTATGCTGCTGTGTATGTTTAGATGACTTTGAGAAATAACTAATAGATCATCCTTTCTTCCCCCCCCTTTTCCTCTCCTCCTCCATTACGATTGGGGTGGATAAACCGCAAATCGCATTATTCTCGATCGCTTCCTTTGGAATACCAGAACAAGCAAAAAAGAAAGATTAGACGACATGGATCATAAAAAAGTGATCTTATGCAAGGAGACTTTTTCCACGCATACATATACACATACACACACACACATTTACATTGGCTTTCCACCCAGCACATTCCTCCTCCAATAGCCATCAAGACAAGGAGCATGCAGCTATGGAGATCAAGTTGTAGTCCTCTTCTCCACTCTTTTTTTTCCCTCTTTTCGTTTTCCTCCACTTTATAATGGATCATGCTCCCAAAAAGGAAGACCCCACCACCACCTTTGGATCCATTGGCACTATTGACGCAAAACAAAATCCACATGACCGAGATGACACCGATCAGGCTTCTCTTCTTTCTACAAAGACACGTCGATGGCTCGTTTTGCGGCGTATCACCTATATCGTCATTGTTAATGCTGTTACACCTATCCTCCTGTACTATGCATTAAAGCCATATCTGCCAACTGTGTGGGCTCTTGTTCTCTCAAGTACACCCACGCTCGTATCCGTCCTGATTCAAGGGGTTGTCCTGAGACATATCGACACTATTGGCGTTGCATCTATATGCGGTAAGTGTGGATTGGTGGTTGCATCCGCTTTCAACGTATAACGCGTAGTCCTTTTTATAAAAACAGGGTTCTCTATTTCCATCATATTAGCTGTAGTCAATGGTGATCCAAAGCTTATGATGATGCGAGAGTCCTTAATGCAAGTATGATATACATAGAGAGGACATTCTTAGGCTAACCTATAAATGTAGAACTGCGGGTGTTGGTGCTGCGTGTGGATTTTCACTGATTCCGATCCGTATTGGTAGCTTTGTACTCAAACCTGTCATGTATTATCTTGGGAAGGATCTTATACCATTGAAGCCTATCAACAATCAGCATCGGATGGCATATTACTGGGAGCACTCACGTTATTGTCGTTTCCATATTCGTCTCCTCACTGCTGTCGATATTGTGCTTTTGGAACTTGAATTTGGGCTCAAGTTGTATTATATCTTTAAATTTGATATTGATACGGTCGTCATTGCTAGCAGCATCACCTGGGGCTTGACAGGTGCTCTCATCTCGGCATTTACCATTTCGTATGCTGTTCACATTCTTCGGCGTCTCAAGCAAGATGAGTCCAAGATGATGATGATGACGATGGTGCAAGAACACCAGCAGCAGTAGTAGCATTGGTAGCATTGCATCTTCTACAGTATATGCATTGTAATATAATTTTGCTTTTCAATGACATTCATGTGTCTCTGAAATATAGGTGTAATATCAAATAGGATTGATTGTTAAGGAGCAAATGATTGTATAAGGGTAGCAACATGTTTATTGATGATACACATTCAGATCTTCTAATGACAGGCGAACCATGGGCTGGGCTGGGGGTTGTCTGAGCCACTTGGCCATTTTCCTTCTTTCGTCGGCAGACAACCACCACCACCCTACCAGCAGACTTTCCAATGGACAACGAGGCATCGTCTTCTGAACAACAGTTCAAGGCTGTCGAATACAACAATCAGATTTACCAGATTCCTGTTCGACGTATTGACCATGATCAGTATCTTTTTTTAAACGATGTGCAAGCCATTGTACCGCAGGCAACAGCTTTGACAGCATCCGACAAGTTGATACCTTTTGAAGCCGATCCAATTACCCACATGGAGCTCATGCCGAAGCGAATTGGCGTTACAGATTTCGATAGTGCTTGGCAAGTGCATGTACCTGGAGCTGCAGTCGATAGCCAACAGCGGATAGCCGACATGGACACAAAGCTGGAACGTTTATCTCGACAACTTCACCATGTATTATCAGCCATTACGACGTCTACTACATCAGCTGGTGCGAGTAATAATGCAACTACAGCAGCGGCAGCAGCAGCCATGGATGATACGACAACATCTGAATCGAAGGAACATGTTGAAGAGGATGTCGCACATGACCCACAAGAAGTAACTACGCCGCCACGACCACAAAGTCCTCCACCTGCATTCTCTTCTTCTCCACCTTTACCAGTGCCGTCCAATCGACCTTCACCACCCGAACATGCATCAGTTACGGCAGCGACAACAACAACGACAACAGCAACAGCAACTACAGCTACAACAACAGCTGCTCCATCCCAAGCTAGTAGTAACACACCTCCACCACCTATGCCACCACAACCATCCACCAGTCATCGCCATGTGGAAGGGGATGCACCACCATCGTATGAAACATCCATTCTCGGCAATATCAAAGCATTAACGGATCAACTTCGGCTCTATGAATCGCATATAGCCAATCGACATAAATCTCCTCGGTGGTTGGCACGAAGATCTGAATGGGTACAAAGAGAGCCTGCAAGTATTGAGCAAGTTGCTTACCAGCTTGTACAATTGGAGATGGCCTTGTTATGGACCGCTGTTTCGGAAAGTTGGATACAAGAACGTGAGACGTGGTTGACATTGGTGGCAAGTGCAAGGACAGAACGACATTTGGCTGCAGCCATGCTGAATTTGGAACGCCACACACTCGTAATGGATGAAAGCTGGGGCCATCACGTGCGAGAAACTTGGGTGAACGAGCTGTTAGAAATGATAGTTTTACCTTTGACCCATGGTAACTAGAACCATAAATACAATAATCCCTTTTTCTATCAGCACATTCAATCTTTTTTCATGCATGGAACAAATGGAAGGATAAGGGAACCAAAAGGGGTCTGGAACGTTTTATAGCAAAAAGTGATATATCGAAGGGTAGGAAAGGAGTAGGTATGTGCGCGCTTAAAATAAGGTGTCAATCAATCAATGAGAGAGGTAGTAACAGAGTGAGGGGGCAAGGAATAATTGTATTGGTAAGCGGCTGTTCTGGATCTACCTATTTTTGTCCTTTTGTGGATCAGCGTGCATGGGCGTGTGTATGTACCTTTGTGTATGCTGTGTGCGTGTGTGTGTGTATATGTGTGTACGATTTTCACCGCGGATGATACGGCCTAGAACCTGATGGGCCAATGTTGATTTGGGCCGTAGTTTTTAGGAATGGATGATAATCCATGTATGCTGTGTCAACTGAAACAGTCTCTGGAACATTGCTCGAATATTCTTGAAGATGTAAACAAGCGAAAAGGTTGCAGTTGTCAGTCGCAAGAGAAAAAAAATCCTGTACTAAACCGTTGGGGAAGGTGTACATAGTTCCAGAATGGAGATGGGAGAACAGAAATTGAAAATGCCTGCGTCTATTGGTGTAAGGAATTGGGTCACAGCACAGAACGTAGCCCTAATATTCCTTTTTTTGCACATCCCACTTCTTCCAAGTCTCCACTCCCTTATTTTGCTTTCTTCCTATTTTTTCATTTTCAAACGCCCTTCTTTCTCTCTATTGTTTATTCTCATACCATGGTTGCTCCACGATCTTCTGCTTCAGTAGCAGCTTCACCTCCCTCTAATAGTAATACCACTCGCACACCAACCTCTTCCTCCGCAAGGCGACAACCCAAAAAACCATACAAGAGCTGGCTCAAGGATGGTGTCAATGGTGGACCAAGTTCGATGCAAATTGTTGTTCAATGGTTATCGGCCAACTATGCTACCAAGTGGAGAGATGATAGTGACAATCGGATGCCGAAAAAACTCCTCTTGCAGGAAATCCTCGATCAAATGCAGCAAGCAGGGATCCATCACCGCCTTCCAAAAGATGTGGCCAGCAAAATTTCAACTCTGCAAAGCAATTACCGGGTTGCTCGAGAATGGTACGATGTGATCGGTAGCCAGTGGCGCAAGGCTGGTGCACAGGAAACGGATGTGAAGAGTAAGTTACACACGCACACACATGGGGTCGCTCAGTCGTCTCACAATGGGTTGAGTTTGGGTTGTGCCGCGTTTGCTTAGCCGAGCATGATTGGACTAATATATGCTCTCTTTCTACCATTTTCTTAGAGGAAGTTTTAAGAAGATTCCCCTACTGGGATGAGCTTCATGCCACTTTTCAAGCATCCATGCCGGATGCAACGGGTACTATTACTACGACCACGACCACAACCACAACCACAACGATTGGTGGAAATGTAACAAGTACCTCGACCATGACCACCACCACAACCCATGATACAGATAACGCAAAATGGCCAATGTCGATTCGCAGCATCATACACTCGATAGATACCGAAGCACCCAGCATTGCATCATGGTTCTCATCTTATCCTGAAGAAGCCATTGAACGTGAACAACAAGAGCAAGCTGTTGCTACTGCAACAGTAGCTGCAGCTACTGCGCAGGCCACAGCAACCAATGCCACAGCAACAACAGCACGTGTCATTTCGCTTACTGAAAACAGCCGAACGGTCATTGTATCCACAGCCACCACAAACAATGATGACACTTGTTTGGAAAACCATCATTCACAAGATTCCGTGCTTGGTAAACGACTTTATCATGAAGAAGAAGACGTACAAGAAGATGTTGTTTCTTATGAGCAACTACTCAAAGAGGAAAGAGAAAAAACACGACGCGTGCGTGCTAGGGCTGATCTTGTAAAGAGGATGGTGCAACTGGGTCGATCCAAGGATGAGATCTCTGCTGAACTCAAGAAAGCTTGCGTGTAATATGACACTGCATCCGGTTTTTTTTCTCACTTTCACATATTACCCATCTTCATCATGACTCGCTCCTTTGTAAAGCTGTACTCGTCACCATCATAGCATCTCTTTTACCTACTACCCCCCTCTCTCTTTCAACTCTTTACCAGCATACATCCATTCACCACCCCATCAAGCATCTTACCCCTTTTTTTCTTTTGCATATAATCATTTCTTTTCTTTGTTGTTCACTGTATTAAAGCTGTACCTATCGTGCCTCCCCTAATAAAAAAAGCGTGTCGTGATCAAAGCACGAACGCAAACACCCCCTTGCCCTTATCACCCTCATATGTCACTGGCATAGCAGTAAATGCTCTCCTTGGTATGTAAAATGCATGATCACCACTCTCATAACAAACTTGGCATAATCGGCATCCGTTTCCGTTTTCGGCTTCATGTAGGCTTTAATGATGATGATAATAAAGGTAGGCTGTTGATACCCACGACATTGAAACATTACAAATGACTAGTAAAGGCCAATGACAAGGCTGGCATAATCAAGCTATTGAACAACTAAGCTCGTGAGAAAACCTATCGGTCAGCTGGTTGGAAATCTTACCATGTGAATCGCAAGAGTCTTCCTTTCTCGCTCGACCACGTTATCGCTACTATGGATACTCTTTCACGCATCGCAGTCGATCCAAAATACCACAATGTGTTGACCATTGTCAAAGGCTTTCGCAATGGCGTTGTGTATGGCGCTCGCATTCGGTTTCCTCATGCTTTGGTCATGTCGTTTCTCTTCAAGTCGGGCTCGTAAGTAGTAGTAGTGGTAGACAGCTGCATGAATAATTTCTTTAATGCATCATTCTAGTCTACAAAGCAAATTTCGGCATATTTTAAAGGCTACTCGACAACATGCTTGGAATCTGGGCCTGTTCGCCACCATTTACAAGAGTGTCATGTTTATACAAAAGAAGCTAAATGATAACAAGGAGGCTGGCATTCATCCATTCATCGCGGGTTTGATTGGAGGCTATTATGTCTTTGGCACAAACAACAGCATCAATCAACAAGTACGTCTTTGAGAAATGAAAAATGACTATGACGTGATTAACATGATGGTTCTATCAAAGATTGTCTTGTATGTTTTTGCACGCGTCGTGATGGCATTAGTCAAGATACCTGTCAAACGGCAAATCATCGACGCACCACACCACACATACCCAGTCTTTGCAGCTGTCTGCTGGGGCTTGGTCATGTACCTGTTCAAGCACGATGCTGATACCCTGCAGCCATCATTACGTTCATCCATGCAATATATTTACAAGGATTCGGACCATTGGGATTCTCTACGTACGTTGATATGGCATAACAAGTAGATGTATTTATACAGTGGCGAAATAAAAAGTGGGGGTTGTTGTCATGGAAACTCTAGGAAATAAAACACTTTTTACCAACAACTTTACAAATCAATCCTTCAAGACTAATACTTATGATCAAGACCATCAGCTCATTTTATTATAAGAATGCTTTTATCATGGATTAAGCTAATGGGGGAAGGGATAAATCACCTAGCAACTATCCTTGTGAGCGAATTGGGGAATGCATTGACCATGTCCAAGATGATTGAGTCTCCGATCGAGAGCCAGATGGCCAACTGTGTTGCAAGATGCAACATTGGATACCTCCCTCCCTTCCAACGGGTAAGTTGAATCATCAGCCATCCATCCATCCATCCATCCAAATAATCCATTAACATGTAATCTATAGTTTCGTCATGGTCCAACGTCTCGCCTACAGACGCCGTCTTTCCTACAACACTCGCTCCAACCGCGTCAAGGTCGTCAAGACCCCTGGTAATACTCTCTCACTCCATTTTCGACTCTAAACGAATCAGCATTACTCATTTTTTATTCCTAGGTGGCAAGCTTGTCTACCAATACCAAAAGAAGCCTGTCAAGGCTCCTCGTTGCGGTGATTGCGGTGTTGCTCTTCCTGGTGTAGGTTTTCATTTGCATTTACAAACACACACTTTTGAACGGTTGTCTCACGTGATGTTATTCTATTATAGCTCAAGGCTCTTCGTGCCCGCAAGTTGGCTAACCTTGCCAAGAACCAAAAGACTGTCAGCCGTGCCTATGGTGGTTCCCGCTGCTCCCACTGCGTTCGCAGCCGCATTGTGCGTGCCTTCCTTGTCGAGGAACAAAAGATCGTCAAGAAGGTCCTCAAGCAACAAACCCAGAAGAAGTAAATCCAGCATCTTCATACACATACGCATAGCCGGATTGTCGTCGACATGTATTAAATGACGTTTCAAAAGGCAACACTTTTTTTTTCTTATGTAATGGGTTACATTGATTGGAAAACGGGGCAACCATGGATGGCCAATTGAACAGGGTTGAAAGGGGGAAAGGAATAGGGTATATCGTGTGCGACATGGCAACATCATCTTGGGGATCGAGTATAGGACACATTGCAAAGGTGGGAAATCTTCCTATTGCTTTATATTTCGGAAAGGGATAATGCCACCGTGAGAACCCGATGATATGTGCCCTAATCTCCTGGCACACTTAATATAAAGAGAAACCCGAGGATATGGGAAAATGATAATCGTCATTCGCATCATGGTTGCTTTTGGCCAATTGAGCCTGCTGCTGGTCACCTTACTTGCCAACAGTGTTGACATTGTCTCAGCTGCTCCACCATGGACGTCCAAAGGATTTTGTTGGGATAAGATTGAAAATTTGTAATAGTCTAACTTTGCATACCTGCATGCTGTCGATGACTAACTTTATTACAGATTTGTATTTGGGGACTCTTACAGCTATGTAGAAGGCAAGCTAGGAACACCGGAATTCTCTTGGAACAATTTTACATCACCTGGTGATGTTCACCATAGTCCTATTTTGCTTAACAAGGTACATATTGTTGCCAATGACAAATGAAATGATGGCAAGGCTGACCCCATGTTAAAAGACCAGCGCTGGTGGACCCAATTGGGTGGAGTATCTCACAGGCTGCTTTGAAGGGCTACCACAAACATGCCCCCCCCACTTGTACGACATTGCATTTGCTGGGTCAGACATTGATCCCGCCACTATTACCAAGCATCATCCGTATACAGAGTCCTTTGTTGAACAAATTGACCAGTGGAAGACTTATGTAAATGATCACGTGCATTGGACATCAAGTAACACCCTAGCTACCTTCTGGATGGGGTAAGTGTGAAGGCGGGGTGATGATCACCCGCTCTTTCAGGCACCACGTGGATTGTAGCACTGATTACTTAAGCATCCATGCAAATGCAGGATCAACGATGTGGGTGATACATGGAAATGGACCAATGCAAGTAGCGAAAAATGCGAGACACTTGTGGGATGTTACATTCCTAACCATCCATTGGACAACAAAAATAGGTGTCATTCCCAACCTTTTATAACCAAATCATTGATACTTACTTTGATGGCGTGGTAAGATGAATACCTTGTGGTGGTCACTCTTTGTTTCCAATGACAATGAATATTGACCGTGTTGATCTAGAATGATTTGTATGACCTTGATATACGCTCGTTCATGTTCTTTAATGTGCCTGCAAGAGATCGTTCGCCAGGTGCTGGAAATCAGGAGCAGCGTGAAAAGTACAATGGGATTATCAAAACGTTCAATTCCGTGTTAGCAGAACACGTGGCCAAGTTCCAAAGCGATCATCCGGATGCAAATGTGATAAGCATTGATGCATTTGCGCTATTTAATAAGTATCTTGATCAAGCCAAGGTGCTAGGTTTCAAGGACATATCCAGCTTTTGTCCCAATTCGACTGCACCCGACTTTAATACCAATTACGAGAAATATGGATGTCTTGCCCCTTACGAGTAAGTACTAATGGTTTATTAATCCTTGATCTAGGTATATACTGATGGCATCATTATCAACGTGGTTCATAGATACTTTTGGTTGAGTAAGTCACTCCTGCCTTGTGAGATTGAAGATCTATTAACTTCTCCTTCATTATAGATTCTGGTCATCCCACCTATCCGGTACATCAATTGTTGGCATCCTCGATCGACAATCAACTTAAAAATACTAGTCAATGTTGAATTTATTGAATACAAATTATATGGCCCCCCACACATAGATGTATATCAAAAGAGAGATCTTCATTGGTGTTGTTGCACCAGCAAGTGCACGAGCGGTTTCACTGCGGCGTTACAAGTTGTAAGCTGACTCGGTCCATGTTTCAGGGCAGTAGGCAAATAGGCCAAGTGAGAAAAAAAAAACTTTGTACTCCCGGCAAATTCCCTTGTTCCTCTTCGACCAGCAATAAGCAAAAGGTTCGATCTCTCCACTGTCCGAATGAGCATGCACGAAAAGGAATGGATCCCTTCATGGGGAGGCTACACAGAACAAGCTCATCGGCATTCTACGTTGCCGGCCCCGATTCACCCAACATCCGCACATCGTGCTGCTGTTGTACCACCTCATGAGACAGGTTCAGATTCTGCCAATGATCACACACCAACGACGACGACGACAAGCGACTCTTACCTAAGCTATTATTATCATCATCCGTAAGTAGATATTTATATGGGGTAGGAGGCGTGTGTGCGTGTGTGTATAGGAAGGAAAGGAAAAAAAGGTATTATGTGTGTGTGGGGGGTGAGGTTGGTTGGTTATTTTGTCCCACGCACGCGCAGGGGCCCAAAAGGCGTAGATTCGCCCAGCAGCAGCATCAATTTTCCTCTTGGTTACATCTGTTTCCCCTTTTCTCCCTGCTCTCTTTCTCACTTTCTTTCTTCTTTCTTTCTTTTTCAGGTCGAGTCCACATTATTACGGTTATCCTGATCCACGTTCTTCTGGTGGTACTTCTTTACGTCGATCAGATTCATCTCAAAGGTCTTATTACACTGCGTAAGTCTTTTTCATATTACTTTTTTTCTTTTTTCTTGTGCAGCGTTTCACACTTTTTTTGACACAGATACAGTTCCACCATGTCTTCACAACCAACTACACCCAAACCAACCTCGACACCTTCTTCACCACAACAACCCACTACACCTCCTCAACCATCTACTACAACCACGCCTACTACTACTACTGCTGCTGCTTCTGATATCGATCATCATCATCCACCCACTACTGCTACTACAAGTAATAATGATCCTATCTCCTCACCACCAATTGCCAAACGTACGCGTCAGGCGTCAAGTGTCTATTCTGTGCATGAACCAAGTCCCAAGTTTGGTGCGACAAAATATAATGGCAACCTTTACGCAGTAGACAGGACCACAGTGTAAGTATTGTTGTTTGTGTGTCTACGTGTGTGCGTGTGGCTGACGTCGAAAACAGGCTTGATGTACGCATCCAATCCAAGTTTGATCGAGGATTCTTCATTGCGGATAATGATTGGACATGTTATCGACGCAACTACTTTCAAGTCAGTGCAACCTTCAATGTTCAAGGATTTCCAATGTATTATCAAAACCAAGAAGAGATGGGATATCTTGTGCGAGGTGACAATGATCAATTGTATCCAGTGAACGGATTCATGATGGGTATATCAGCGCGGGTCGCCGATGAAGACAAGCTCATCACCCTCGTTCAGCATTCTCCTAAACGCGACAAGGGTCCTCAAAGCATACCAGAACCAAAACCTGTTCGAGCAGGTGGCGATCTCAGTGTCATGTCAGCTACAACCGATCAATCTGTGGTCACGTTTGAACGTATCCAATTCAAATCAGCTACAGCAAACAATGGCAAACGACGTGCCGCACAACAATATTATGTCCTTTTGGTGGAGCTTTTTGCACGTCTTGAGTCAGGTCATTTGATAAAGGTAGCATCGAATCGATCAGCACCCTTGGTTGTGAGAGGACGTAGCCCTGGTCATTACGCGGAACGGACTGGAAAGAATGGTAGCGAGGATCCACAAAGACCACAACAACCATCATCAGCATCTTCAGTCGCATCACCCCCTTCTAGTAGCTCGGCAACAGTATCCAACATGGTACCATCCGCTGCTGTCACAAGCGATTATTACTACAATCATCATCAACCACCTCCACCACCACCTCCAGTACAACAACACAATTATTCAGGCACTAATGGATCTCACATGTCAATGATGCCGCCTCATGTGGAAAGTAGTCCTGTGGTAATGCGAGGTACACATGATCGATCCATTTCAGCTCCTGGTGCAGTGGATGTGTATCAACATGATATGAATCAGCGCTATGGCTACTATCATCGTCATGACAACAGCAACAACACAGCATCTTGGATGCATACGCGAATGGCATCAAGTGGCGAATCTTATCCACAACAACCACAACACATGTATCCCTCTTCTTGGTATTATGGTGGACGTCATCATCATCATCACCAACAACAACAACAACAACAACCAACGACACCTACAGATCCTGCAATGGGTGGTAGTGGCAGTTCTCATGGCGTGGTCCATTCTTATCATGGGTAAAGTATTGGGTTTGGGAAGGATGATTAGAAAAAAAAAAAGTACTCACAAGCAATGCATCATAGAATACCACCTCCTCCACCTCCACATACATCGTCCTCTTATCGATCCATCCCACCCTCATCATCCTTTACAACTATCGAATACCACAGTGATCCAGCCACTACATCATATGCACGAGAAGAACTCAAGTTGGAAGGAGGAATAGGAACTGCAGCAACGTCAGATATCAGGGCAACCCATGCACCAGGCCACGATAACAAGCCACCACACTCTCGCGAAGTTATGGAACAATGCGCACAAGAGTAAAAGAAAAAAAATGACAATCCCCAATGGATGTACTTTTATAGCGCAAACCACATGTATACATTCAATCATATATAAAAACATCTACCTTTTCCGTATAGCTTGTAAATGAGAAGCGGTCATTAGAATTGGTCTGCATGAGTGCATGTGTTACCAGCTGACACATGTCAAGTTGGTGTGACAAGAGTAGCATCATCTTTATTTCATACGATTGCTGGCAATTGCATTGTAATGTGGTGTTTTTAAGGTGCTCCGTGCGGATCATCTTTTATTCTCTTGGCAAACGCAAAACATACCTTATTTGAAGAATTTGATCTCAAGATCATTATCGTGCATTGCATATTGATCACACGACCACCCACAACAAGCGGATGATCATAGTAACAACAATGAGCCTTCTCTATAATGAAACCACGGGTATCTTGAAAGAGACGAGTAAACCTCCTTTGATTATATGTGCATGCGATTAATAAAAAGGTGTAATCTTGAGGCATGCATGTGGTAGTGGTGGTGTATGTCAAGGCATGAAAGGAGACGATGCAACGAATTGACTTTGCATATCTGACATCATATGCGTGTGGGTTAAGATTTTTGTGATGATGAGAAATTGACATTATTGCTGTTGCTGATCACTCATCCCATTCCGAAAGGGAGCACCAAATGACGATTCTGATATGCATGGTTACCATTTTATTTCATGCTGCGATCTTTAAATGCAAGTTGGGTTTTGCAGATGAGTGTACAATCGAGACCATTTTTCTCTTTTCTCTCCACCCCCAATATTTTTATGCTTGTTTGCATTGTATCACTACAAGTACCACGCCCATTCTTCTCTTATGTTCTATAGCTTGCAGAAAACGTCAACAAGCATGTTACACACGCGCACTCCCATACATGGGGAAATAAGACAAAACGTTCCAGGCCGGTGGATTTTATATGGGGGGGCGTAGAACGACGATAAGCCAAAAGTAAGGGGTAAAGTCTAAGCCGTCATGGCTTATTTTCCTGCTGCTGCATGATGACATGGTCGCATCTTCTTTGTGTTCAATGTATTATACTTTACGTTCTTTTTGCTCACATTGTCTATTCCAAAAAGGAAGAGCAGACATGTGCGTGAGTGAATGAGCGAGTAAGTGTGTGAACAAAGAAAGCAAAAAAAGACATCATAGTATACTTTTCAGGCCGTTTACTGCCGGTTCAAGAATTGAATGGCCTGTCTTAGCCTTTGGGCTCATTCAGGTATATACGATGATATCATACACACTATGAACAAAGTAACTTCCCCGTAATCCAGCCAATCTTTAACGCAAACCCCCCCTTTTGGTTGATTTCTGTTCTTTTGCGTCTTTTGCTTTTTGGCTGGATTACCCATTGCAGTTACTGCTCTTTTCCCTCCTCCCTCTTTTCTTTCTTTCTTTTTACGTTCAGCCATACTATGATGTCGTCTTCAACAGATTTGTCTCCTTCGAAAAGTGGGAATGAAAAATTCAAGCGATCATCATCATCACCTTCGGAAACGATACTCGATATGACCGGTACTACTACTACAATGTCAAAACGTCGATCATCCTCATTGACACGAGAGGACATCCTCAGTATGGCCCGTGTTGAATATGCAAGGCGTTTATCACAATTCACATTATCGCAAATGAGAAAACAACAACAGCAGCAGGTATTCGATGGTGGTGGTGATCCAACCATCACCAGCCGTGACAGCAGCGGTAGCAGTGGCAGCAGTGGCGATGACAGTAGTAGACACGTCGAACAATGAACAACTCCCCCCCACCACTCGTACCACAGCCATCATGCACACCTTATGCAATGTATGCCAGCCACCGTGTATGTATGAAAAAGAAATGTGTAAGGCACAATAATATTAGTAATGGTATACACGAGCCCTGTTATTTGTCTTTATCTCTTTCCTCTCTCTTTCACTCTCTCTCTCCCTTCCAATCTTCCTATATGCTATGCAACAGCCGAGCCAGTATCAAACCAACGCATGTACTACTCTGAATCGTGTGCTGTAAAAGTCATATGCTATAAACCCTTTTTCTGCGATTCCATGGCTTGTCTTTATTGTTGGGTAATTGGGAATCCACATGTCATCTGTTGAAGGGATATTATTGTGTGCGTTAAAGACAATCTCATTTTCGACATAGGTGGTGACAAGCAAAACAATCCACCGCATATCAGTATAGATTGTACTACCATGCAACTACAATTGTCATTTGTGCAAGATGACGCTACTGGTGGACCGCATGTATAATGACATTGAGCTAATCATGCAGCCGTACGAAAATCCTCTACAGCAAAGAAAGAGATACTGAAAAAGGAAACTCTTCCTTTTGTGAGGTTGCGTGGTGTATAACCTTGAAGGTAACATTGACGTTGACATGCATAAAGGAGATTGGGTATGTAAATTTTCTGCATGTGGCGCTTCGTGGGACCCATGCGTTATCATTAAAAAGCCCCGAGAAGGATCATTCAAAGAATGGGAGATACATAACGATGAGGAGGAGAAAAAAATACATGGTATGTGTAAAAGGAGCAATTTTGCCCATCATCAACAGCCAACTTTTATGATAAGAATAATGCCAATCAGTAGTAGCTGGTAGCAGTGAGATGATATCTGTGTTTGGAATGCAGCACATTAAACTCGGATGGCGTTGCATTTGTTTGCTGCAAGGGTTCAGTCGAAATTTCAAGTAAAACCATTGTTATCCAGGTACCATGGTGGGTTGATCCCTTTTTAGGTGTCTCCCCCCTTGTTAAATCGATCATAGAATATACGAGAGCATTCTTCTTTTATATATGATAATAGGTCATCTAATATGTAAACGTATACCATATGGGGTGCATCGGGCAAGAAGGTTTTGTAGCGTTCTTTACCATTAAAGGTACTGCATTCGAGGTCACGGACTTGTGGCACAACAGCAATGCTTTGGTTTGATGGCACACAAATGCGTAGTTAGTATGCGGAGTGTAAGGCATTTTAGCTTGATGGGTTGGTTGGGAGTGAAAGCCATGGAGAAGGTTGCACGGGAAGAAGGGTTTCTTTGGCATGTTTAAAGTGAGGGGTGTTGAATCCATCACCCATCCATAGTACAGCGTATGCCTGCAATGCCGTGATATGCCTGTATGTGTGGTGGCCTGCCTGCCTGCGTATGTGTGTGGTAGTGCCCAATACTTTTGCAGTCACGAGAAGCGCTCGGTGTTGGTTGGTTCCCTTTTGTGTCGCTGTGGTCAACGATCCCTTTCACATTCACCCATCATGTCATCATCCGACGTCGTTATCCCTGGTGTGTTTACGGCATCTCAAAGAGAGGCATTGCGCACATGGTGGAAAAAGGTCACTGCAACATATCCAAAAGCAAGTAGTTTCAAAACCATGGAAGTTCCAGTAGTTGGTATGTCTCTTTGTTCGATATATATATACACACACACACACACACACGAATCGATCTACCTCCATCATGCACATACACACATACACACGCATATTCCCTCATTCTCTCTCTCTCTTTAAGCATATGATTTCTTCACATCGGATAGCTAATCATGTATTACAATCGACTTTGCCTTTGTACAACCATGTAGGCAAAGGGGTCTTTGGTGTTCCGCTGGCGGAATCGATCCAGTATGCACATGCCACCATATCGTACATTGATGATCGCACGGGCAAGCAGTGCTTTGGTAGAATCCCTATTGTTGTCGCAAAATGTGGTTCGTTTCTAAAGGAAGAAGGTAAGCTGTTGTCTTTTGTACTACCTTGACTCGGAATGGGTCGGCAGCAACCATGTGTAGATGCTTATTCACTCACCCATCTATCATCCATATATCCATTTGTGGTTTAGCACTCACGGTCAAAGGGATCTTCCGATTATGTGGCAACGTCAAGAGGATTGGATTATTGCAAAGCATCTTTGATGCGCCGGATCAAGGTTATGGTGTAAGGCTTGACTGGCGTGGCTATACCTCCTATGACGCAGCTGGTGTACTGCGACGTTTTCTCACATGTTTACCCGAGCCTGTTATTACACACGATCTCTATCAAAGCTTCAGAGAAACCATCAGTAAGTCATAAGCAAAGGTGGTCAAGACGAACAAAGTCATAATTATGATTCCACTTTTTTTGTAGAGAAACCCTTCCCGACTGAAGATGCCAAAATCGAAGCATTTCAATGCCTAATTGAGTCATTACCTCTTCCCAACCAATATCTGCTCTTGTATTTACTTGATTTGCTGGGACTTTTTGCGCTACACAAGGAGTCGACACTTATGGATATTCCTTCTTTGGCGGTTATCTTTACACCGGTAATGACCTTGTTTTGTTTTCCCGTTGCCTCTGGAAATTCTCATGCGTTTTGCTTTCTTTTAGGGTGTACTTTGTCATCCTCGTGATAATATGGATCCCGCAAGTTACAAGGAATCCCAATTTGTGATTCAGTTCTTGGTGGAAAATCAAGCAAGGTTTGCTATGCCACAAGCTCGACAAGTACAACGACATCCCGCCCACACCCGGCCCAACAAAGATGACGACATTACACAGCAGTCGAAGGATAAGGGTAAAAGAGAGGGAGAGATGAGATGGTTGGGCGTTTATGGGTAATTGACTATAGTTTACATAGGACATGCTGCTATCCCCGCAGCGCGGAAAGAACAACCTAAACCGATTTGTGATCTATCATCGTTCTCAACAATTGTACCGTGCGAGGAACCTCCTTTACATGTCCCGACCGTAAGATTACGCCGCTCAAGAACAGCCCCGAGTCGAAGACGAAAGTATGGTGAACATGAGCCACCTCAGGTGGTGCACGTTAATCGTTATGCTAGCCAAGGTATACTTTTGTTTTCTTTTTCCCTTTATTCAGCCCATTTACCCTTTTTTCTCACACACAAACAGGTGCAAGTGCACACAGCAAGTGGAGAGAACGATGCATGAACAAACAACAACAACAACAATTGACGGAATGAGATCCTGATTACCACCTCCATCTCTTGCTCACATACACACGCACTCACACCACGTTGAAGCATTATCATCCCATTTACTATAGCAACCACCACCTGCCTCCCCCAAGAAAACAGACCACTTGTACATATATTTGTAACGTATAGCAACAACAATAATGAACAACATGCCACATGTGACCTTTTACCTGCATCCGCGGAAGAAATTGGATAGTTTTCTCTGATTAGCAATCTCTTCAGGGAGGGTGAAACGACCCTGCCGTTGAATCGAATATGGAATTTTTCTTACCGTATCGAATGGCAGAGAAGGGCTCAATCAAATATGGGAGGCGGTATCTTTTGCACTACATGATCCGTTCTGGGATCTGGGGTATGGAATCTGGGGAAAGCAATGTCCGCTGGGATAGCAACAATGGTAGTAAGGTGATTGGTCTTGCAGAATCACTCGTTACAAGCGGCTGTTGATCTATTCCTTCCCATCTTCCCACAGTCGACTGTACCCATTTCATTCCATTCCAGCGAAAAAGGACAAATGTGAAAACAAAAGTGGGCACTTGCCATTTAACCGCATGGCTGATGAATGCTGCTTCTTCATACATCATGCATCAATGATCCCAAAGAACAAGGTTCATTCACATGGTGTGTAGGCTCTCTTTGTGATGAGATCAGAAACAAAAAGAAAGCTTTTTGAATGGGCAATAAATGTTGAATCGGCGCCCCACTCGTATGAGACCTCTTGACTTTGGGGAAGTCTCGGGACGACCAAGAATTGCCACTTTGGGACACCTGTAACCAGATCAATGCATTCCGCGCCCTGGTGCTACGCGGCCACACTTTGGTTACACACAGCCTGGGTTATGGTGTGTTGCAGCAAAAAAGATACCAGGTAACACATCCACCCTACACACAGCCATTTTACGCGTGCACACATGGGAAGCTGGGAAAAGGTGTTAGGTGAGCTTTGTATAAAAAGGACCGACTTTTTCCTTGTCTCACTTACTTGCCTCCCCTTTTCTTCCTTCCATCATCACTATGAGTGAAAAACAAGAGTTTAGCTGGCGGATTTATGTGATTTGCTTCTTTTCCGCCTTTGGTGGTTTGACCTTTGGTTATGATACAGGTGTCTTGGGTGTGAGTATACCTTTTTCGTAGTCGTTGTCATTTTTGTGTATGTATACTAAACCTTCGATCACAGAGTATCTTGACCATGCCCCACTTTCAACAAGCCATGCGTGGAAGAGATTACTTGACTGCTCTTGAACAAGGCACGCTTACTAGTTTACTTCTTGCCGGCTGCTTTGTTGGCTCTTTGTTGGCTGGTAAGTCATACATACATTAACCCAAAATGTGTACCTGACATTTCTTTCACAGGTCAATCCGCCGAAATTTTCAGCAGAAAACGTACCATCATGATCGGTTGTATTGTCTTCATTCTTGGCGCTGCACTTCAGACTGGTACCAATGGCTATGCAATGATGGTCACTGGCCGTGCTATTGCAGGTCTTGGCATCGGTACATTGTCCATGGTTGTGCCTTTGTATATCTCAGAATTGGGTATGTCTCTATTTTCACGTGTATATAGTGCCACTTTTATTGACTTTATGTACTTGATATAGCACCTAAGGAGATTCGTGGCCGTCTTATTTCCTTGCAACAATTGATGATTACCGTTGGTATTATGCTTGCCTTTTGGGTTAACGTGGGTACCGAAAAATACGATAGCGAAGCCCAATTCCGTGTTCCTCTTGGTATCCAAATGGCTCCTGCATTAATCCTTTTCGTTGGTGCCTTTTTCCTTCCCTACTCGCCTCGTTGGTTGATGAACAAGGGCCGTGAGGATGAAGCATTAGTGGTATTGGCCGCTTTGCACGGTAAAGGTGATAAGAACCATCCTGGTGTTATTCAAGAGTTCCAAGAAATCCGTGAACAAGTCGAACAAGATCGCCGTGTCTCTAACGTTGACTACACTGAACTTTTGAATGCTCGTAACCGTAGACGATTGCTCCTTGGTATCCTCATTCAGGTAAGCAAAAAATCCCATGCTTATATAGCTTCTTGTTTTATTAACCCTTTTTATCAAAGGTGATGCAACAATTCACTGGTATCAACAGTATTATGTAAGTAGGAGGAGCAATGTAAATGCATGCCAGAAAACTCACATTTGCTTTAGGTATTATGCACCTTTGATCTTCAAGCAAACCGGTATTTCGGATAACTCTGCTACTTTGATTGCTTCCGGTGTCAATGGTGTGTTGAATATGCTTTCCACCATCCCTGCCATTTTGTTCCTTGACAAGCTTGGTCGTCGTAAGACTTTGATGTGCGGTGCTCTCTTCATGGCTGCTGCCATGTTGCTTTGTGGTATCGTGATGGGTGCTTGCGGTGAAGTATACTGGGACGAGGCCGAACAAAAGAACAACATCTATATGGGTAACAACGTGCATGCTTCGTACTTTTCCATCGTCATGGTTTACTTTTTCGTTGCTGGATTTGCCACTTCCTGGGGTCCTGTTGGCTGGGTTTATCCTGCCGAGATTTTCCCTCTTAACGTCCGTGCCAAGGGTACATCACTCAGCACTGCTGCTAACTGGCTCATGAAGTAAGTTGATAGAAGGCGGGGATTGGTTCTTGATTTTGGGAATGTGTGTCTCATCATTTTCTTGTTCATAGCTTTGTTATTTCCCAAATTGTACCTGTCATGCTTGCCTCCATCACATGGGGAACATACATCTTTTTCGGTTGCTGCTGTATTGGTAAGTGGGATGCTACGAGCATGATTAAAAAAAAAGAAAGAGACGACGTTGACTCACACAATACATCATCGATTAGTGATGACTTGCTGCGTTTTCCTCTTTTACCCTGAGACTAAGGGCTATTCGCTTGAAGAAATGGACGAGATTTTCAAGGGATCAGTATTCGCTTTCCGCGCCAAGAATATTGTGGTTACTCACTCAATTGGCAACGAGGAAAAGGCAGCTTCGGTTGATGCCAAGGAGTAGAGAGAAAGTGCGGAGAAAACGTTGCTGGATCAATGTATCAAACATCAACACTTTTCTTTCATCACGCAAATCATCTCTTTACAAAAATCGATGCGCATACATATAGCCTCCTCTCCTACTTACTACCTACGAGATCTTTTCTTTTATTCGTACATTACTACTGTAACATAATTAAACCATATTGAATCAATTATATGCATTCACTGTAGATGTATGAAGTGTCCGAGATTCTGGTATCCTTGATAGAAACATATATTTCAAGACCTTTTGCAGTGACTTGTCCTCTGGATAACCATCGTAGATTTGTGTAAGAATTGTTGGCTTTGTTGTTTGAAGCAATGTGCTCGACAATGTTCGCTTCTTCCTTGTCGAAGCCATCAACAAATGCATGGGCAACTGCTATGTGTACACGGAATGCAAGGACAAATCATCTCTTGTTCCTTCTTTGTTGACGTGTCAAGGTAAGGTGTGCAATGTGATATTCTCCACTTGTACCGGGGTGCAATCATTTGTTTGCTCCTGATCCGACCATTGTCTGAGACTTCATAATGGTCGAAAGGTCCGTATTCTTCATAGGGTGAGCCATAAAACACGCCAATGGGACGCCATACGGTATCCTCATTCACTTCTGGTTCTACGACGCGTTGTCTCAATCCATTGGTCGCTTCAAACGCACGTCTCGCTGATTCTACTTCGTTGTGTGCAAGCTGAGCATTCTCTGCACGAGTAACAGCCTTCAAGTTATCCAAACGGTTGTTGTTCTTCACCCCATTATTGATGTGGTCGATAGCTTCCAAGGAGGAATACCACCATGAAAGCTGGCGTACACAATTCTGTGAGCAAGGAATGTGCGTCAAATTTCCCCATCAGACTAGGGCTGCCTTCTGCGTACAAATTTACCTACTAAGGATAAATCAATCAGGGTACAAGGCCAAATGTCATTAGGCACCAATAAGCACTTCAAAGAAAAAGCAACATACGTGATGAATGCATGAGTGCTCCCATGTTGGGAATCACATAAAGACTATCCTTGAGGCTTAACGGAGGTCGCTGATGATGATTTGCATACAAGTAGAAAGAAAAGGCGTATGGTAGCGTTGGTGACCACAGCCTTCTTGCTTATATGTGAGTGGGCGTGGGAGATGTTGTCATGATCAATTGAGCTGATAAAGTGGTCAAGCATCTTGGTGTACCGAGTCGAAGTGATAGAAAATCACAGCTGATAGATCCACCTGCCTCTTGAAAGGTGATCTTTGTAAGTGACATAAAGTATGTCCCTATCATGCACTATACGCCAATGAGATTGAGCCTTTCCAAGATCTACTCCTGGGCTTTGTAGCACCATCAAGTCCTTCTACATCTTTGTCTCTAATATGTGTGAGGCGACTGACAATGAACAAAGACCACTCTTCATATAGCATCATGCTTACAGCATATGGAAAACATAAAGTTGCCTGTATCTCTAAACTTTACGATGAAACGTTGGCTCTTTCATAGAACAATATTGCTCGGCTGGGCGTAGCGCACCTTGGGTGCAAGTTTCACGATCAACCTCGCCATTCCCAAATTTCGCAATGTCACCACCAGCCAAACTGGATCTCGGGTCGACCTCTTTTTTTTTTTTTTTTTTTTTTTTTTTTTTTTTTGTAGAATGTGACGGGTCGACCTCTTGACGAGGTGGCCGGTGACATTGGGTAAATCTGAGATTGGCCACGACGATCGTGAAACTTGCACCCAAGGTGCGCCACACCCAGCCGAGCAATATTGTTTTATGAAAGAGCCCACGTTTCATTGTAAAGTTTAGAGATATAGGCACCTTTATGTTTTTACTATACCATAAGCGTGATGCTATATGACAAATGGCGTTTGTTCATTGGGAAGTATCATGCAAATGAGCTGTGTTGCACAAAGATGTCCGTCTGCATCTTCGGCTCTATTGAGGTGCAGTCGCTTGACAATGAACAAGCACCACTCAACATATAGCATCACGCTTTCAGCATATGTAAAACACAAAGATGCCCATAACCAAAAATTCTACAATGAAACGTGGGGTCTTCAATCGAACAAAGTTGCTCGTCGAGGTGTAGCGCACCTTGTGTGTAAATTTCACGATCGTCGTGGCCGATCTCAGATTCACCCAATGTCACCACCAGCCTCGTCGAAAATAAAATTCTCGAGGTCGACCCACTTCCACTTTGGCTGGTGGTGACATTGCGAAATCTCGGATCGGCCACGACGATCGTGAAATTTACACACAAGGTGCGCCACACCCCGCCGAGCAACTTTGTTCGATTGAAGACCTCACGTTTCATTGTAGAATTTTTAGTTATGGGCATCTTTATGTTTTATATATGCTGTAACCATAATGCTATATAGAGAGTGGCATTTATTCATTGTCAAGTATCATGCAAATGTGCTGTGTTGCACAAAGAAGTCCGTCTGCATCTTCGGCTCTATCGGGGTCTACCTACTTGACAATGAACAAAGACCACTTGTCATATAGCATCACGCTTATAGCATAGGCAAAACATGAAGGCACCTGTTTCTCCAAATCTCCATAGTGATTTGTAGAGGCTTTATGAGAACGATATTGATCAGCATGACCGAGTGCACCTCCTGACCAAGTTTCGACGTCCCCACCAGCAATATCGGCGCGCACGGCCGTACACCCTATTTATGTTACCATCCATTCGTTGTCTCTCCTACATACAGGATTTTCATAATGAACTCTGGGGACTTTATGAGAACGAAATTGCTCGGCGTGGTCGAAAGTGTCTTGTGTGAAAGTTTCAGGTTCGAGATCGGCAATCTCGGAGAGCAGGAGCGTCTACCCTACTTTCTCCTACATTGGGGATGGCCCGCATTCAAAATGTACATAATGAACCATGCGGTTTTTAAATGAATGGAGTTGATCAGCATGTGCTAGAGTACCTTCTGACCAAGTTTCAAGTGCGAGATAGGGAATCCCAAGAAACTACATACTAAATGACTTTTTCATAAATCCGGCGCTTTCCCAATTTCCGACCCTCATAGTAAACCCCACATTATACCCTCCCTTTCGAAATTTTCAAATGAAGTGTGAGTTCTTTATTAATACAAAGTTGTTCAGCATGTCCTAGAGCATATTGTGTGGAAGTTTGAGATTCGTGACAGGCAATCCCAATATCATGCATTGATATCAGTGTATATAAATATGTCTGACTGCCTGACTGATTTAATTTCCACCTCTTCCACTCCCACTTTATTTCCCTCTTCTTCCCATTCTCAATTGTTTGCCCATTCAAGTACAACTACCACCTGCGTACGATTGTCCTGCTCCAACCTATCATGTCAATAATACAACTCTCTTGATCCGATTGTCTTTGACTGAATGGCAACTCCATGGTGTGCACCCACTACAACATACGCGTTTCTTGACACTCCACCTTCTCTTGACTCTCATCCGCCACGACCAATCGTAACAGCATTCATTGCAGCAGATGCTATTAGCGATGTCTTTACTCCATTGTCTCAAGCAGCATTCACAGCCTTGTCACTCTGCTGCTACAGCACATGCTCTTGCACAATTCCTCTGTCACCACCCGTACCAGCAGTTGCTATTATCAAGGTCTCTAATGCATTGTCTCCAGTTGCAGCCTTTATTGTGCAAACAGCAGATAGCCATTATATAGAAGCAGCTTTATTTACGTGTAGCAGCTTATTTCAATACATGCGAGTTCCTATACATATGAATCTCGGTGCATGGGATGAAGGATATGGGATCATGGAAAATCTTGAGATGATGTTTTATTTCGAAGGGTATGCCAATATGCTAAACAACTATTTATGCATCTGTGTGTGTTTGTGTGTACAGCTCGAACAAAAAGAGAGAGAATAATGATATGGTACAAAGGATAGGAAAAGTGGGGGTTGGTTGCCATGTTATCCTTGAGAGAGAGAGGTTTCAGAGCTTCAATACTTGAGACAAGTTGAACAATTCCATCATGTCATCTAAGATAGTAACATGGAGTCAATGGTAGCTCATGGATTACCCGAAAAAAAGAAAAAACTTACCCAGGGTTGCGGTTTCCACGGGATTCCTGAGAGAGGGAGGGGATCGGAAACTCTCATAGAGATATTGAGGCAAGCGGGGTCTGTCAGGATCATTTGACCGTAACTCCATTTGTTGAGATTGCATATCCAAAAACTCGTCCAGCAAGTCATTGCTATCATTCTTATTGCCATATTCCAATCGAAGACCAAATCGACGTTCATGATCCATCCCAGAGGAAGCTTGAAGAGTCAAAAAAGTGTGCATATTTCGAGATCGATAGAGGGAACACATGAACCTTCAATATGTGTAAGTGAGTGGGTGGGTACTACCATCACCAGCAGCAAACCCCAGTACCCCAACTTACCAAAATTCATTGACAAAATCCAAAGGCAGTTCCCAATTCATTGGATTGGTTGGATCACCACCATGGAAAAGAGACCCATTCAGAAGCAATGCAAAGCATCGGTCATAGTCGATAAGATCACGATAGATAATCATTCGATCACGCATCATAGGATTGGGTATCAAATCAATTCTTGGATCGTGTGGCACAGTGAGCTGAAGATAGCTTGGATGAAGTCCTGAAGTCATTGGGCCGAGAGACATGAGTTTGGATTGGATACGTAATTGGATACCAAGTTGATGAATGGCATCTTTGTTGGCAGGTGCTGAAGTTGAAGAGTCTTCATTTCCAGAATCATCCAGCGTCACTGGCGTATCATCATCCTCATCCTCATCATGTTGTTGCTGCTGTGACCCAGATGGCTTGTTATTATCATCATCGCTAGTCGTAGGTGTATCGTGGTGTTGTTGTTGTTCTTCTTCAGCTTTGTTGTCGCCATCATCCTCATCTCGAGCAAGCACATTATCCTCCCAACGCACTGCATCACGCTTGTTTGCACGAGGATTAAAAGCACCACCTGTAGCATCAGCGACAAGTTGACCCATGGTATCTTCATAGATCTTGATAGCGTTCTTGTATACTGGGATGGCGAAGGGAACGGTACATTCAATTTCGCTGATTGTTTGCTGGGTAAAAAACGGCCCGTGTTCGGGAATGTCGATCTTGTTGTGCAAGCATGTGAGTTGCATGGTAAGCAACAAACTACGCAAAAAGCACGCCTCTGCCTTGTACTGTTTGGCTTCCTTGGATGTCTCATTCAATTCCTTGATCATCGCCTTACGTTCTTTACGCATCGTTTGAATGGTCTCTTCAAGTTCTCGTAAATGTTGCTCTTTACGCTCACGAAACGCTCGTTGTGCTGCTCGATTCTGTGCCTTGCGCAAAAAGGGTGTTGCAGGATTGGGTTTACGGCCTGGTTTCTTTCGTACTCGTGTTGGCTGCTGCTGTTGTTGTTGTTCTTGTGGCGTTGGATAGAGCTGATCAGATGACGTTGGCGGTGCAGTGACGCTGTTGAGCATAAGAAAGTCTTGAGGCGGTAGGTTGAAGGACGGATCTTGAGCGGGTGCATAAGGTTGCTGCTGAAGTGGAATTAAGGAAATGGGAGCTGAAGCATGACTAGCAGGCATCGACTGTTGCGACTCGGTTGATCGTGGAGGCCAAGGAAAGTTATCCTGTTGAAGTAGGAAATCATTGATGCTCTCAAATGACGGTTGATCCATACTTTGTCGAGTGGAAGAAAGGTTGCTATGACAAATGGTTTTTCCTGCTCCAGATCTCTTTGGCTGCTGAGATTCTTTCCCGTCCCCCACCCCTTCAACACCCCCACTTTTGGGAGACAAGACTCTGGATCCAACCTAAAACCAGTCTTTTTAATGCTTTTTGCAATGGGTGATTTATGTCGACTAGATTAAGATAGAATGCTAAATGATGACAAAATGAAATAAAATGCATGTTAATGCCGTATATTGATTGGGTCGTCGTTTAAGCTGTGTTGGCCAAGAGCCACGTGGCACCAGCAGCCATCATTGCCAGGAAACCAAGTGTATCACCGGGTAAAAGTGGGGAAGCGGCGTTGCTATGAGATGCACTTGCGGTTTCACTTGAAGAAGCAGAGGATGAATGTTGTGTCATGGAAGCTAAAAGAAAGGATCAGCAAACCATCATCTTAAAGTCTGCATAAAATATGGCTCTATAGAATTACCAGAAGAACCCGATGACTGAGCCTTGGCAGCTGAAGTAGGAGCTGCTGTTGATGAAGCTGAAGAAGCCATAGCACTTGTGCTCATCATTTGCATGACGCTATCAGAGGCATGGGGCCTAACGAGAATAGAGGTGAGTATACAACTTGCCATGAATATGAAAACGCGTTCATCGTACCATTTATCCCCAATGCAACCTTCATAACACTTGGTATCACCTTTACAATCAGTGATACATCCTTCGGCATCTTTGACTATACATACACGTGGTCGTTATCATATCAGTCCAATCGGTCCACATTACACAGCCATATTGTTATTTTGCTTTCCACTTACCACATCTGCTGACACACGCCTGATCAGCATCATCGCACTGGCACGCAGCACGAGCCATTGCCAAAAAGGCAGCAAACATGAAAAAAACAGAAACAAGCTTGACCGACATGATGAGAAATGAGAGAGAGAATGATATGTGATAAGAATCGAAAATGATATTGAAGACTTGTTTTTATATGTTGGCATGGTAACTGTCTCCTATTGTAAGGTGATATTACTATATTCGAAGATGGGTCTGTGTGTGCGTGTGTGTGTGTGTGGAAATGCTTGTCAAGCACGTCTCGAAGATGCTGCCTTTCAAACAAACGACACTAGATGTTATCGACCAGACCCCGTTAATCGTTTCGTGTAACAAGGCTGCACAATGACCCCTTCGAAAAAGGACCGCTGCCATGTGAAAAAGGGGTGTCGTTCCCACTGCGGCCGAGCGTTCTTTTGCTACTATGTCCATAAGCACGTATTTTGTGTCAAGAACGCACATATATGAAAAAGGGATGTGATTAGCAGTAAAGGACAAGAAAAAAATAGCATACTTGTATATGCATGCCACATACCGGTGCCTGGAGGTTTCATTTTAATCAAACCCCAATCCATTTCCACTCCGAGAGAGAGAACGCAGATGAGTCGGTAGATGGCAGGTGAACACCATATCGTGAGTGAATATTGGTGGGTGAGTTGGTGGTAATAGCTGGTTGGTGCGCGAGCGTGAGTGTGAGCGTGAGTGTGTGTATGGACCTATTCCTATTGACATACCCCAAAAGAGCGGTTAATTAACTTTTTGCATTGCTTTCTTTTTTTCCCTCTTTCTCTTTATCCTTCCTATTTCACTTAATCCCTTGACTTGTTCCTCCTCCTCCTCCTCACTCTTTAATCTTTCCTCACTTTTTTTTTGCTCTTACATTACATTCACTCAACCATACACGTACACCTTCCTCCCACTCACCCCTTACATTGGTCCCTGACATACCACCATGACAGATATTGCCTTTGAACACTTTGACCCGGAAATAGAGCTATGCAACGTTGACGAAAATGGTCGCCCTATTCGTCCTCGGAAAAAGCCTGGCCGTAAACCAAATCCACCCTCACCAGCTCAACGCAAGGCACAGAATCGGGCAGCTCAACGGGCATTTCGTGAACGCAAACGACGGGAAATGCGTGAAGCCGAAGCCAATGTCAAACGAGCATTGTATGCACGCGATCAAGCAGTACGAGAAGCCAACAAATTACGACGTCGAGTCAAGGATCTGGAGTATGAGAACAAGCACTTGAAAGGCTTTATGCTGACACTGAAGCTTGCTTGTCATGCTCATCGAGTGGATGTACCCAACTATTCAGATTCTGGTGCACGTGATGAACTTGGCAATGAAAAGATGATGGAATCCAGTTCCAATGTTATGCCACAGAACCTTGAATTCTTCTTGGATCGACATTCTCATATTGTCAGTCTACAAGATGAGAGTTTACCAAAGAGCATTGACCCGCAATCACCTGGCAGCATGAATAATGCATCGACGCCATCATCATCCAATTACAGTATCAGCACTGCTCACAATACACAATCATCCACACTCGAACAATTCCTTCTTTCTCCACCACAGCATGAAAAGTCAATGCCCGGCAGCTTCGATTTTGCATCAGAAGATCCAAGCTCTTCATCGGAGCCTTTACCACCCTTAGATCTCACTCAGACAGCCACAGCTCTCCTTCCTCAATTACAATCCATCAACAATACCACAAGTCAACTCAGTCAAATCGATCCAAGCATCTTTCAAGGATTGATGCAAACAGAACTCGTATCAGGCTTCATTGATCAAATCACTCGCCCTGAATTCACCATCGATCAAACACCTCCAGAATTAGCAGCTCTTCTTCCTCCCGAATGGCGTACTTCTTTACATGATTACAGTATAAGAACTCGTAGCACCGACAAACCAGACGACAATGATGATAACAATGAACCCACCATCAAAGCTGAAACTATCGACACCAACAACAACAACGATCATCATATGCCTGATTTGTGGAACTCTGAACAACAACAACAAGAATCATCATCACCCACCAAACCACGCTATACCGTGGGTCCCAGTGGAGAACGAATTTATCCCCCCATGACACCCCTTGAGTATTTGGATGAAATGCGTACGATTCAACGCACTGACAAGAAAACCTGGGCATTTTTCGAGCCAAGTAAGTCTGGGCGGATTTTTACGTTTCGGGAAAAAAAAAGGAGGTTGGGGGGTGGTGTTATGTGTGGGAGAGTGAGAGAGAACTCACACACACACTCACTCACTCACAATCACGCTCTCTCTCAATTAGCTGAATTACAACGCAACGTACCGCATGATATCCGTATTGATGTGATCCCTGGTGCCATGATGCGGGATCAAATGATCCTTTTCCAAGATTATTACGATGGCAACGAGTTATTCAATTTCTTATTCAACACTGCCATGTTCATGGGTGGCTCACCTGGCAATCAAGACCATTGGTTTGTACCACCAAGCTTTTTACGCAAATACTGGTTCCTTGTTCCCAATCAGAAACCACCCTTGCGTATGGACAATAGCGTGGAAATCGTCGTCTATCTCGGCAGCCGATTACAAGATGCATTGCAACTACGTAAACAAATGTACTATGAGCGCGAACGATACATTGAACATTTCCCACCCCCTGGTGCTTATGATGTAGCTGCTGCCGCTGCTTCACCTTCACCTTCCTCATGTGCTGATCAATCCACCATGCAAATTGAAGACGAGTCATCAGAACAGCACCACCACCAACAACAACACGACCAGTTGAGTGATGATAGCAGAGGAGACAACAACCACGATGTCACATTTACATCACCGATAAGGGATGACATGCCAATAGGTAGGATTGGATTGGATGAGGAGGAGGAGGAGCACAGACTTATTTCTATTATGCAGACATGATCATGAATGTAATGGAAACCATGCCACGACTGACATCGCCACTTCCTTTCGAATGAAAAAAGAGCAGGACTTGATTCATCGATAAAACTGTAGTTGTAGTAGTAGTAGTAGTAGTAGTAGTAGTAGTAGTACACACATCATTCTTGGTTTCCACCTTTGTTGAGTAGTGTTCGTGCATCACCATCACCCTTATTTATTCCTCCCATCTTTTTTATATGCGACGCGTTTCTTTTAATATTTTGGATTGGGTCTTTTTGTACATGGGAAAATCAATTTACCTGTGGCTCAGAGATTTCCTATATGTGTGTGTGCGTGAAAGACAGACAGGTTGGCAACCATAATAGCTGAGTTGACAAGGTTCCCAGTTTGTAGCTTGTATAATGGATTATGCAGGTCACTGTGGGTGTTGTTTGTGTACATGTCGCCATGGTTGCATAATGCCACAAGGTCACAGTGGGGGAACACATACATCATTTTCGAAAAGGAAAGAAGAATGATTGACGTAGATGTCGACTTGAGTTTCCTCAATTCTATTTTTATGCAGTAAACCGGGAATAGCATTTGCAGAAATAAAGAAAATTTCCTCACTTGTATATTCACGAAAAATTGGAATTGCCCTCTTGGTACATGTACACACATACACACACAAACTACCCCATGCAATGTAAAGATATCACACAAAGTTGTCTGTGTGCAAACTTGAATATTATGCAAACGAAGCCAGTATAAAAACGATCGACGTTGCGCGTGAAATTGAGGATTTAGTAGCATCCAACACATGGGTATGTCCGCATTTGTCCGCATTTCCAAGGATTTTAATGCCTCTCGCTCTCTCTCTTGTCTCTCAGTAGATCGGATTGGGATGCACATGACCTAATTACGCAACATGTCTGGTACAACCTGGAGCACCGCGCGATCTACCGTGCAAGTAGCCAGCAATCACCACCGTTGTCGGCAGGGGAGACAATCAACCAAATCAAATTGCCCTCATGTTCCCCATTCTCTCGATATTTGATTGTCAATGTCAACGCCATCAAAAGAAAACATGTCATTTTCTCTCTTTTTTTGTTTTACACAACATGAAGACTAAGGAGGCAAGCGGATGTGATGTTATATTATGTACATGATTTTGTTAGCGTCGAAACGATTCCCGAAAGGGCAACGCGGATGCTACACAATGGGTCCATTTGGCAGCCAAAAGTCAGCGATCTTGATGGTTGGTGCTCACTCCCTTATTCTCATTCATCAATTCTACTGCTACCCACACAATTCGAAACCGCTTATAAAAAGGGGGTACCCTTCTCGTTTGTCAGGTCAACCACACATTTTCCACTCTTTATCATGAAGTTCCAACTTTCTACTCTTGTCCTTGCCTCCCTCGCTGTTGCACCCATTCTTGCTCAACAAGAGAACTGCAACTGTGATCCCTCTGATACTGAATGCATTTCAGGCTGTGGTATGTATATACAGATATGAAATGTTATCCATCCTATATGCATGCTAATGGATTGCATATGAATAGTTACTGGCACCAATGATTGCGTTACTCAATGCAAGAACGATACTGATTGCTTCCAACAATGTGTGAAGGGCTGGCCTGGTGTTGGTGAATCCGGTAGTGCAGGTGCTGGTGGTAGTGATGGTGCTGCTCAACCTACTGCCAGTGATGGTGGTGCTGCTGCAAGTGGTAGTGATGCCGCTGGTGCTGGTACTGATCCCACTGCTGCTCCTTCTGGTGGTGATGCTGCTGCCTCTGGTGATGCCTCTGCTTCTGGTGACGCTGCCGCAAGTGGTGATGCCGCTGCCTCTGGTGATGCTGCTGCTTCTTCTGGTGGCGCTGCTGCTTCCGGTGATGCTGCCGCTTCTGGTGATGCCGCTGCTTCTTCTGGTGCCGCTGCTTCTGGTAGTGATGGTGCTTCACCTTCATCTTCTGGTGCTGCCTCTGATGCTTCTGGCAGTGATGCTGCTTCTGAGAGCGATGCTGCTGCTGATGGTGAGAGTGCTGCCAATGGTCGTGCTTATCCCCAAATGCTCCTTGGTGCTGTTGCAGCTGCCATTGCCACTGCCTTCTTCGCTTAGATAAACCCATACCACCATCTTCTTTACATTACCTATCATTCCATCCATTATATTGTACGTTGTAATCTAAACACGATCGTATGTATCTGTCACTTGTATATTGCACACGCTTGATTGTGATGACTTGTTTTATTGGTGAATGGGCCAATCATGTGACTCTAAAGTAAAGGGCGATATTATATATATTTCACAAGGAAAGAGCAATGATCATTCATATGGATAGTGCCCAATAGTGATGGTGGTGTGTGTGTGAGTGTGTGTGTGAGAGAGAGAGAATGGGTAGGTGGGTTGTGTGGTGGTGGTGGTGACGATCTTGGAAGGTGCGTCACAGAAAAATGTCCGTGGTCGATAGCTGTAAACAACTCCTTGTCCATCCCTCTGCCAATCTCAATTGATCAGCAGCTGCACCATTGCCAGCGACCACCTGTTATGACAACGAGAGGGAAGTCCTGTTAGCTTGTTCTACTTGTTTTCTCTTTTTCGACATCGACATCTCCCCACTCTTTTCTACACACACACCTGTCAACAATCATGTTTGGATCCAAAGCAAGACCACTCAACCATTTGCAGCGACAACGCATTACTTCAAATCTGTTTGTTATGGTTGCCTTGGGTGCCGTAGCAACAGTGGCAGCACCTACCGTATTTCCATGCCCTGCTTTTGATCAAAACGACAAAGCTGCACGACTGGAAGCGCGTCGAAAACTCAAGGCTCAACAAGGCAATACTCCCGTGATTGTCAAGAAACGACGTACCCACAAGAGTCAAGAGCAGCAAGAAGAGTAGACATTAACTATTACATATTATCAACCATTCACACACACACACATCCATCCTATACGCCTGTCATTATAGTATCAGCTTTATCCGCAATCATCAAACATGTACACACATTATTGAATCGCCATATTCCTTCATGTATCAATCAATCTAGAATGTGACACGATAAATCATATCATGAACCTCCTTTTTCTTATAAAAAAGCGTGCGCATCGACCAAGTGATCCTTCTCCCTGTGAAGATGACCCTTTAAACAACGAAATTCTCGGGGATGCATAAGGATGTGAGAAATGTGATATGATGAAATACAAAGTTGTCGGAAACATCGGGTGTTGTTAGAGAAAAGCGTTGTGCGACACTAGCTGTAGTACAAGCGAGCCACTAAGCGCGCTCATTCACTCGTTACAGAGAGCGAGAAAGAGAGAGCGAGCAAGAGAGAGAATGAGAGAGAGGGGATTGTGTACAGCTGCTGTTACAGGACTCTCTTTTTCCTTTCTGCACAAATAATCAAAAGTATTACTTGTTACTTACTTCTCCTTTCCCCCTTTCATAACCTTTTCTATTTCAACACGCATCACATTTTGCTTGCTTTCTTCTTTCTCCTCAAACCCTCTCGAAACGTTACACACTAACATGACACTAAGCGAGGTAAAAAAGAGAACAAGATGAACCCACACTTCCAAAAGTGCCATCTCGCTCATGGTCATTGCTAGGATTCCTCGTTGCAACCACAATCCCCGGGCGATACTCAACAAGGTATATATATATTCATGCTTTATTTTTATCTCCCCCGGAAAATGTGAAACCTAGGAACGTATCTCTTAATACATTTCTCTTCTCAAGTAGTGCTCGATAATAGCAACAACACCCATTCGACGGATGATACTACCATCAAAGATGACAAGCAACAACATGTAGTGGATGATTTGGAACAAGAACGCGCACTTGAAAAGGATCAAGATCCAGCAACCGATTCATCAAAGGCAACAACAGCTATTTCAACAAGTGAAAAGGAATCATCCCAACAACAAGAAGCTTCTAAACAGGATCCTGCAGAATCACCTGCGGCGGACATTAAGCACGACGACAACCGCTCGGCAGCAACAGCAGCAGCAGCAGCCCCTGCCCTCACATCATCCTCATCACCTGAAACACCCATCACTGCTACCACTACTACTACTACAGATACTCCCAATATGGATACTATTACTACTACCCCATCATCTTTTGAATCCAAGCAACAAGATGAGATCAAGAAGGATACATCAGAGTCTGAATCTGTGGTGGAGAAGGTGGTGGATAAAGAGGAGGAGGGAAAGATTGCAAAGATGGAAACTGCTGTTGCTGTAGATGAGAAAGCAACAGCCCCTGTCTCGGAACCACAGGAAAAGCTTACCGACGAACCAACATCTGTACAACCTCCCACAAACGAAGCACACAACTCTGCCACCACCACCATCACCAATGTCAATCAAGGCGATGCTGCTGATGCTGCTGCTGGTGACAATAAGAATGAACAACAGGAATCATCATCATCGTCACAACAGAATACAATCGATCACAAGGATCAAGAACAACCTTCTGTGGCGAATCAGGTGGATCAGAATGCTCCCACTGACGATGAAACACAATCGTTGGCTGTTGGCGTTGAAGCTACTACCAAGGATGCCAAGATCCAACGTACTTTGGCTATTATCAAGCCCGATGCCATTCAAGCCAACAAAAAGAATACCATCCTTGAAAAGATCAAGCAATCGGATTTCACTATTGTTCAAGAGCGTGAATTGCATTTGACCAAGGAGCAAGCGGGTCTGTTTTATCGTGAACATGAAGGCAAGCCATTCTATGATGAATTGACTACTTGGATGAGCAGGTAAATTTATAATGCCAAATTTATCTAATATATGCAATGCATTGACACGTGTCCTCCTCTGTTTAGCGGCCCCATCCATGCCATGGTGCTTGAAAAGACCAATGCTATCCGTGATTGGAGAGAACTCATGGGCCCCACTGATCCAAACAAGGCACGTGAGATTGAGCCCAATAGGTAGGTTCCTTGTTGTTGTTGTTTATACAGGACATGTCGGCTGATGATCCTTTAGTCTGCGTGCATTGTTTGGCACAGATGGAATGAATAATGCAACCCATGGCAGTGATTGCCAAACCAGCGCTGAACGTGAAATTGACATTATCTTCAATGCCATCACTACTTCTACTACTACTACTGAGGAGCCCAAGGAGGAAGAAATTGCTGCCAAGCCTGTGGAGGATGCAAAGGATGCCAAGACGACTGGTGATGACAATGATGAATCGGTGAAGCAACAGTCAACAAACGCTGATTTGGTCTCCAAGGAGGATGATACAAAGTCCAACCCTGTTGAAGAAACCACAATGACCGTATCAGTTGATGACAAGTCCAAGTCGAATGAGGGTGAAATTAAGGAGGCTGAGCTTGCATCATCGAATGAAACCACTGCAACCGAAGAACAGCATATCGAATCTACTGCCACCACCACTGCTACTGAGGAAAAGGAGCATGATATCACCACTGATGAAAAGGAAGTGCCTGTTGCTGAAGAGCCCGTAAAGGAAGAACCCATTGAGAAATCAGAGCCTGTCGTTCAAAAGCCTTCCAAGGAAGCATCCAATGATGAAAAAGAATCCACACATCCACCTGAAGATGAGACATCCAAGGCGAAAGACTCTAAACATGTGGCCACTGCTGAGACAACTGATTCCTCTGCTGCTGTTGTGCAAGAAAAGCCATTGGAACAATCAAATGCTGATAATGTCGCACCTGAAGAGGAGCCAAAGGAAACTCCCAAGGAGATCAAGGAAGTTGCACCCACCAATGATAAGGCTGACAACAAAAAAGCATCAGCAACACCATCCAAGCCAAAGAACATTAAGAACTTGATGGCCATGTTTGAGAGCGATGGTTCAAAGGCACCTGAGAAAGCAGCACCACCACCACCAAAGAAAATTGTCAAGGAGCTTTCTTCATCCAAGAAACCTGTTGACCAAACACCAGCTCAAGCTGAGCAATCTGTCAGCAAGGATAAGGTTGATGCATCGAATGAGGCCAAATCAGTCGAGCACAAGGAGAATGAGCAATCGGCTACTGCTAGCAAAGATATCCCTGCCGTTGCTGAAGAGCAATCCAAGCCATCTTCCACTCAAGAAGCCGTCAAAGAGGACAAAGAAACCAAGGATGAGGACAAGAAGGTCGACAAAGAAAAAGTGACAAAGACGGAGAAAAAGGAGGCAGCTATTGAAAAGCAATCATCCAATGAATCAAGTGGTTCATCTGACAAGGCTTCCGGTAAAAAGACTACCACAGCAGATAGCAAGGTGCCAACGGCCACCAAACCAAAATCACCTTCGCGATCACCCCAACCCAAAAGGGCTACCAAAACGGCTACCACCACTGTCAAGGAAGAGCGTACCAAAAAGGCAGCTACCACCACAACTGTGAAGAAAACAGTGACTGAAAAGAGATCGGGTGGTGGAAACACTGTCACTACACGCACTGTCACTTCGACTACAAAACGCATCTCGCCCACTTCTGGAGCAGCTGGTACAACCACAGCCAAAAAGACAACCACAACAGCCAATCGTGTGCCTCGTGTTGCTACGTTAGCAACCAAAAAGACAGCACCAGCAGCACCCAAGGAAGAGGAAAAGACACATGCACCTGCTAAAAAGACGACTACTTCTCGTACATCCGTGTTTTCAAGATTGACTGCACCCACAGCTGCTAGTGCCCGTAAACATGCAGATGACAATGCACAAACCACCACCACCACTACCAAAAAGACGACTACTGGTTCTCCTCCACGTCGTATCAGCCCATCCAATACTGCTGCAAGAAGCACCGTTGCCACCAAAAAGCCAGCTACTGCTACCGCTACCACTGCAGGTCGTACCACTGTTAAAAAGACATCACCTACTGCATCTGGCACTGATAGTGGTGCTCACACTACAACCAAACGTGTGGTACGTCGTATACCAGCTGGTGCATCAGCTACCAAGGCTACAGGAACAACTGCTACAAAGAAGGTAAAAGGAGGTTGATGGATAGGGATACTTTATTTTCAGTAGGCTAAATGGTCATTTATATACAATCTAGGTGGCCGATCCTAGCAAGCGTGTGACATCCAAGACCAAACCTGTTGCTGCTGGTGATGACGCCAATAAAGCTGATCGTAAGAGTGACTCGTCTGCATCAGAGGAACAAGAACAAAAGCAAGTGCCAGTGATTGAAGAACCTCCCAAAGAAGAAGAACCTTCATCATCAGCAGACGCCAATGGAAAAGATGTCGTGACCGATAATCACCACCAAGAGGAAATCAGCAACAAGGAGGAAGAGAAGGAGACTATAACCGAGCAACAACATGATGCAGCTGAGGCAGTATTACAAGAGCCTTCTAATGTACATGATGAGGAAGTTGCTTCCATTGTTGTACAGCAACCTGAACCTCCAGCTACACCTCCCAGTGATGGTAAGGAATCAGCAGCTAGTGCATCCTCTTCACGAGCAAAATCTCCCGAGGTGACCTCTTTGCGTAACAAGTTTGAAACATCCTTGTCTACCAGCAGCAACGCGTCCAACGATACCTCTCACCTTAAAGATGCCCGATCCGTCTCTCCTAGCAATCGTGTCAAGGACATGATCAATCGCTTTGCCGGATAGAGTGATTATCTAATATAGTTTATCATTTCACACACATCTCTCCCCTCACCATTTAATAAACATCCATCGCTAGATCGATCTATGCAACGTCATATAACGACTGTAATGAGGCATAGTGTCAACCATGCACGTGCTCCCGACTGAATTAAATTCTGAGACCGACATTAATCCTTGGTCGAATACATATGCCGCTTCTTGAACGACAACACGACACTTTGCAATCATGATGAAATCCACGAGCGCCCTCAAGAAAAAGGGCACAGCAGGAGCCGATGTCTTTCGACGAAAGGATAAGGATCGCGATGCTACCAAGTTCAGTTTCAAATCCGGTTCGAGTTCGAGCTCTCCTTCTTCCTCATCCAGAATTGGTTCTCCAAAGACATCACCAGCAGCAGCAGCAACACGAAAGCCAAAACCAGCACACCTTCCCAAGCAAACCAACATGCCACTCTCCAACAGTCCCATTACACTCGATCTCCATCGCTTTGCTGATAGCAACATGAACCCGGAAGAATGTATGGTTTTTTTTTATGCAACTCACAATGACACGTCGTAGTATTTACTGTTATCTATCTCTCTAGTTGTGCGACGTTCTCTTGCCGACACCAACGAAGAAGGCATTCGAGCATTTCATCGATCGCTTGTGGAGGCCAAACATGTGATTGGAGGCGACCTTCAAAGAAACGTGTATCGCAACTACACAGAGTTTGTCACCATCTCCAAAGAAGTATCCAATCTCGACGCAGACGTCTTTCGACTCAAGGGATATTTGAACGAGCTCAAGAGTATCTGGGAAGGGTTTGTGGAAGAGGCCAATCCATCCGAAGATATGAAGCCCATAGGTAGGTAACTTGTAATTGGAAAAAGAGAGGGGGTTGATGACTTATCTATATACTATTAGATGCAATTGGATTGAATGATGCTATCTTACCACAGAGGAAACACAGCGACATGATACCATCGGATTTGCAGAGTATCTTCCGTGCTCAAATCGCTGCTTTATGGGAAAATGTGGAAGGATCTCAGGTAAATATATATATATATATATATATCCCCTCTGGAGTGAGTTTTTAACCGTGGAGAGTCTATGATCAGCGCTTTGTAGCTTATACCCAGGGTCGCCATATCGTGAGAGAATGTGCCAACTTTTTCGACATCAACCCAAAGACGCTTCAACCACGTCAAGCAGTGCATATCTTTTTGTTGAACGATTGCTTGTTGGTGGCATCTCGAAAGAAACGCTCGGCTACTTCAAAATACAAGCTAGTGGCAGATCATTGCTGGAGTCTGGATGAAGTTACTATTATTGACGTGAAGGATTCAACAGGTAAAGTAACAAAGGAGCGAGGTTGTGTGTGTGGAATCTTATATGCATGATATATAGCCGCTGTCAATGCCATCAAGATTTCGGTTTACCCCAACACCTATATCTATCGTTCCGAACGTCAAGAAGACAAGTATGCTCTCCTACATGCGTATCACCGAACCATGGAAGAGAACAGTGACCGTCAGGATGATGCTTCCAATCCAAGTAAGTATGAGGATAGGATTGGAGAAAAAGAACAGATATTAATATTATATGCCCAGTCGGCTATAGAAATGGCAAGGTAATTTGGGCTGTAATCGAGAGGTGTGGATGCCATTGGCTGACATGGATTTACTTTAGGATGCTCCAGCAGGTGCTGGTGACAATCAGCGTGCTAGAGAGGGTCAGGATAGCGATATTGAACCTGGAGATCGGAAATGGTTGGAAGATTTGCCAGACGAGCTCGAGGTGGTGATTGCTCTACGACAATTTGAGACAGCTGTTGGCTATATTGAGCAAGGTACATGTAACATTACATCATTGCTATGCAGGTGTATTGATTGTTTATATTTGTTTGTCTTTGTCTTATATAGCCAAAAAGATGCTTGATTCATACCCTCAGCCTACTCCCTTGTTGCGTGCCAGTAAAAGCAGGGTCCAAAAATATTCGGAATCGCTTGCATCTATCATCAGCCAAGATCTCCAAAACACGCTTCTTACCAAGCTTCAGTTCCAACGCCTCGTCAATTGGCTTTTACGATTAGATAAGGGTGATGAGGTAAGTATTTTGTTAGGAGTGTGTGTAGCGGGAAACTGACAGTGGCAATATTTATCCAGGCACGCGAGGTGTTTTTGAATACACGTTCCCTCATCATCAAGAAACGAATTCGACAGTTAACATTTGAAGGTGACAGCACAACGTACATCAACGAGCTTGCATTGGTGGTGTTTACTCTTATCCGTAACACGTGCGAATGGTACCGGGATTCTTTCAAGCAAAACGAGATGGCTTCCAGATTTATTACTTGGGTGCGAGAGCAAACAGAGATTTATGCTGATATCTATAAGCGACAAGTCTTCAACCATAGCCAGCTCAATTGCCAGATTATTGCTGATTGTTTCAAATCTACACTTGATCAGTGCTCCATTGTAAGTATCGGAATAACGGAAGGCAAACCGGATCACAAAGCAGCTGAGCTAATTGGGGGACTGTATCATCCGATAGCTGCGCAAAGTGGGTCTCGATCTCAAATTCATGCTCGAGGATTTCTTTTTGGACAATGTGCGTGAAACCGTTCTTGCCTATGAGCGACGATGCGCTGACAAGGCTGAAAAGTTTGCGCGTGGTGACAATTTCAGCGTTGTATCGAGTCAAAACTTGGGTATGATAGGATCGGAATGATGGAAAGGATCTTTGACTGATCAAGGTGATGCTTGTTGTAGGTGGTGATGTCCGTGTTACGTCCAGCGTTATCAGCTTTTACAATATGTTGATCAAGTTTGTCAATGATATATGTCTCATCGCTAAATTGCAGGTAGGATTTTATTTTCACGTGCTTTTGACAAAGAAAATGCCGCTGAAACTCCACTCTTTGTAGTTATACGAGACCGTGGTGCGAAGCATTTCTCGAGTGACAGAACATTATCTACGTACGATGGTGGATCAATCAAATGGCCAGGTAATCATCATCATCATCATCACTACTGTCCATGTGATAAGGTTGAGCTAATGGAATGGGGGAAAATAGCGGTCTGTGGCTTCGATGAATATTGGTTTTGTGCTTGACAACGTGGTGCCACGAGTTTCTTCACAATTGAACGTGAGTAATTGGAACAAGTCAGTGGGATGTCAACGTCTTAACTCTATCTATAGCGACATTTTGATCGGCCGATACCCGAGTTGGATTCCTTGCGGGCAAGGCTTAGAGTACTCGCCAATTGATCATATTTTTACGGAGCACGTCCCTTTTAATTTCATCCCCATGACAATCGTGATCACAACTGTTTCGAACCTTCTTTTTCTCTTTCACTCACTCTCTCTCTTTTCACCTTCCCCTTTATTTACAATTTGCAAATAGCATATTCATAAAGAAACGACCCTCTCCACTACATACACGTTACAATCTCTCCTTGTTTCAATATCATCATCATGCTCCTTGTTACTTGGATTGCCTTGGAAATAGCATTTTGGTTATACCTTTACAACACCAAGAGGCGGTTTCAACAATACGTCAAACCACAGACATTGCCTACAAAGATTGAGCGGCAACAGCTATTTTGGAACTGTTATCACACCATCAAGCATGATTTGAAAAAGTGGTTCGAAGGATGGTTTTATATAGCCAGCAGCCCTGATCGTGCTCATCCCAGCTTTAAGGATATCCACCGAGATAATGTGGCCACTTGGTACGTGAGTTTATATAGGGCTCGTCCTGTCGTAATACTCAATGCATATATTAGGTTTGCATGGGCATTCTGGGTGGAGCAGCTTGACCACGTGCTTTCAAACAAAGAATGGGCTCAAGAAATCGAATGGATGATCAACACCATCGAGAAGGATTTTGATATTGAATTTCCAAAGGGCTACAATGACAATATCCAATGCATCCGACCGAGCTTTGATCCTGTACAGTCATTACACAGGCCACTGGCGTTGTACCTGGCCAACTATGTTATGACGTGTGTCTTCAATCGTGTGTTGCTTGAATGGTTTTGGCAATTTGAACGAGGTGGCACGGACTTGCCAGGTGTCATGTGGGGACATCTCCTGAGACCCTTCTATCAGCCGCCTCCAATGAGTGATACGAACAAGTTCAATCATCTCGTCTACTGGTCTCTTGTGCCATCGTCATCTCACCACCAGACTTCGCGTGAAATTCCCATCGTTTTTGTTCATGGTATTGGTGCAGGACTCACAGTATACGCTGAATTCATTCATCGCCTGGTTCGACTTGGACGACCCATTTTCTGTGTGGAGCTACCTTATGTTTCAATGCGTATGGTGGAACATGTAAGTTAAATAGATCACTGATGTTATTATGCAACTGATGATTAACCATGCGTATATATGTAGATTCCAACTCCAGAAGAAACAGTGCGAGAGATCGAAATGATGTTGACAGCCCATGGATACGACGAAGCTGTTATTGTGGCCCATTCGCTTGGTACAGCTGTTGCTAGTTGGATAGCCAACCTTGCTCCAAAGCGTGTGGTTGGCCTTGTTCTTGTGGATCCCATTTGTTTCTTACTCAATTATCATCATGTTGCATTTAACATGCTCCACCGTATACCCAAACGAATCATAGAGGCAAGTAAACTTTATCTTTAATGTATCATCATGCTAATGGATACTGGGATAATATAGTATCTTATACACTATTTTGCATCCCGTGAGCTTTATATCAACTACTACATCAGCCGGCATTTTCAATGGTACCAAACGATCTTTTTTGCTCATCCAACGTCAACAACATCCGATCCTCCACCTTCGCCTGTCCCACCAGAACAACAAGGACCGTTGCGCAATGCTATTGTGTTCCTATCAGAAAACGATGCCATTGTTGACAGCCCTTTAATCACCAAATACCTTTATGATGCAGGAGTGCAAGCACGCCTTATGCGAGATATCGGACACGCAGAGTTCCTTATCAATGGTCAATGGAAGAATGAGATTGTGACCGAAGTTGAAAAGCTGTTAGTTGTATGGAGGATGAAGGATTAGGATTATAATACCACAATAAAAATTTGGCATGGAAACCAGCAGGAGCCAGAGTGCCTGAAATGATGAACCCGCGTGTTGCTTTTTCCTTTTTCCGTCGTCGATGACCCCAGCAGACATGCTTCAACATGATGACACGGTGATCCTTGCCTCACTTTCCTTGACCCATGTTCAATTTGACGCCCAAGACAAGATCGCCTATGCCTTCGCTTATATTACACTGTTGCCTCTCGCCATTCTTGTGTTTTATGCATCTGTCATTGTCAGCCGACGCGAGATGGCAGGCATCCTAATATTACTCGGCCAATTGACAAACGAGGCTCTCAACGCCATACTCAAGGAGTATCTTCAAATGGCTCGTCCACACTGTATGTTCTCTTTCTCTTTCCAAACGTTGACTATCGTTTCTTGTATCAAGCACATATCGACTAATTATGCATCAATGCATGGATAGCTCACCTTGGCACTGGCTATGGGATGCCGTCAAGTCATGCACAATTTATGGCATTCTTTGCTGTCTATGGGTCATTATATCTTTGGTCATGTATTCGGCTGGATCATACCGTGTACAAGGTCCTGGCAACATTGGGCATGGTTTCCTTGTCTCTTTTGGTGTGCTATTCTCGGTAAGTGTCATTGTGGATAGCATGATACAAACAAGATGCTCATTGCTCTCTCCCAAAGAATCTATCTGGAATATCATAGTGCGATGCAAGTGGCTGCAGGGATAGGTGTTGGCACTCTGTATGGATTACTATGGCATTGGATTGTGGAGTTTGTTATTCGACCCTCGGAAATCATCGATCGTCTCTTGGATACCCCACTCGCCAAATGGATCTACCTACGTGATATGCGTGCTATCGACAATGTCGCAAGATGGGAATATCATCAATGGCTGCAACAACGTCAAAAGAGTAAATGTAAGACCAAATAAAGTTTTACATTGTTTTTATTACTGCAACTGTCTCAATGAAAAGGAGGGGGATGATTATGGATTTAATGTGCTATGTGTATCAAGGACAACCTGTGGAACTTTTTTTAGAGCTGGAAGAATACCAAAGTCGTACCGACCATGGCAAGCGAGGACACAATTGTCAAAGCCTTGGCATCCGATACAGCACCATTGTCATGGTTTTCGTCGTGACCAGCTGATCCACTTGCATGCAACATACCAAGGGATGGTGCAGCAAGATGGCTAGTGACTGTGGTATGTGCTATGATAAATTAAGCGTTAGCATTCAAGGAACTTTTTGCATAGGACATGTATGTGTTACGTACCTGTGACAGTAGATTGCAATTGTTGGCTATTGGCAGGAGCAACAAGCTTGGCAGCATCTGAAGCAGCATCAGCATAGGGAGCTGGAAGATCCGAAGGCAAGGCATCAGCGATATCCGAAGGCAAGGCATCAGGAACAGGCACATTGGAACCAGCGGGGAAGTCTGTTGGCACAGGATCGACAATGGGAGTAGTAGGAATACCGCCTGCAGGAGAACCCATCTTTTGCTTGTGGTCATCATCCTCTTCATCTTCATCTTCATCACAATCTTCATCATCTTCATCGTCATCGTCATCAGAGCTCTTTGCATATCCAGCAGGCAAATCGGATGGGAGTTCACCCTCGGGAATATTGGAAGGCAAGGCATCAAGAGGGATACCAGAGGGCAAGGCATCAAGAGGGATATCAGATGGCAATGCATTGAGTGGGACATCAGGGATTGCTTGTTCATCCATCAAGTCTTGAATCATATCCTTGAGCTTGTCCTCATCGAATTGGTCTTCAACACCAGAGGAAGGTTTAGCATCAGCAACAGCAGGCTTTGGCAAAAAGTGGTCAAGCAAATCATGATCCAAAGGAGGAAGGTCCTTGGGAACAACGCTTGGAGCAGCATCAGCCATAACATCTTGAAGCAAATCCTTGATCTTGTCATCTTCTTCCTCACTCTCATCAGCCAAAGGCGTTGTTGTCGTTGCAGCAGCATGGCGCAAATATTGCTCAATCAAATCATGGTTCAAGCGGACACCTTTGGGCATGTTCAAGAGGAGATCCTTGATGGAAGGGGTGTCACGTGAGTTGTCATCGTTTTTGATGTTGTCAAGAATATCGGGAAGATCGGGAAGATCGACGTCAGGCAAGTCGAAATCAGATGATGGGATCTGTTGTGGCAATCCTTTGATGGTCTTCGATTCATCCTTATCCCAGTTATCGTAGTCCCAGCTACTATCATCATCCCAGTCTTCATCATCCCAATTGTCATAATCGCCATCATCGTCATCGTCACAGTCTTCATCGTCATCATGGTCATTATCAGCAGGCTTTGGCAATGGGTTGGGGAACGTATCCGGAGGAGAAGGCTTATCACCATCTGGCAATGGGAATGGTAGGACTGAGGGAGAAGGCTTGATATCATCTGGTAATGGGAATGGCAAAATAGAAGGAGAAGGCTTGCTACCATCTGGCAAAGGGAATGGCAAAATGGATACATCGCCATCATCATCCTCGTCGTCGTCGTCGTTTCCAGCAGGAAGAGGGAATGGTTTAGGTGTTGGCAAAGGAATTTCGTGGATCACATTGGGAATATCTGGGATCTCTGGAATTTCATCCACCATATCTGAAGCGATGGATTCAATGGCAGCAGTAGGATCGGCAAGAAATGCGCTGACAGAAGCGACTTTTTGGGCAATGGATGAAACGGATTGGATGCCTTCGACAACCTTGGGTGGAACAAGTCGTCGAGCACATTGCTTATAGCAATCCTTGGAGGTGATACCGCATTCCACGACACATCTTTCCATGTCTTTCACTATAAAGAGCATCAATGTGAGCAACGTGGGTCTCACAGGAATCAAGTATTATACGTACCACAAGCATCTGTGCATACCGTATCACCTTCAGCACAGCCGCAGATCAAGCCCAATGAAGGTTGAGAAAAAAGAGCGACAAGGGTGGTTGCAAAAACGATTGAATAAGGGCGCATACTTTTTTGTTATGCTGAATAGTAGTATAGTAAAAGTAGTAAGTTTGAGTTGGATGGTTTGGACTTGTGATGGAAAACTTGGAGTTTAAATAACCAATAACTTTAGGGAATTCGGATCCAAGCCAAGGAGCTCTATCGATTCCCGGTATCCGTTTCATTTGCCGTAGCATAAGCTGTAGCAGGCCAGTCTACCGTGAAAGATCGACGCATGAATTGGTCAGTTTGCAATAGCCCATACAATAGCCGAACGCTGGTTTGCACATGGACCATCATCCCCTTGGAGGCCTAGAATCCCTGATAAGAGGTGTATCGGTTTCTCGGAAGGAAGCAAGGTCCTCGGTGGACACATACAACAACAGCATCTATACTTTAAGTCACCTCTTTGATGAGCAGCTATCCCTAGTCAATCTCATGAAGACATACAAATAAAGCTACAAGGATAGCCCTTATTGTTGCCTGCCATGCTACTCCGAGTTTCCATAGCAATGACTTTTACCTTGCAGCGGATATCACCGGCACGATCAAGGGTACCAGTGTGTGCGTGTCATTGTAGAGCTATCATGTTCCCATGTTAAGCATAATAAAGTTCTTTCCAAGCATACATTGCATATAGTTGGCTGCCAATGAAGCGTGTCATTATTAAGGAATCAACACTTTGGATTATGCGGCAGTAGCAGTATTGTATTATGCAATTTTGATCCACGTGCTGTGTTCTAGGCAATTGGAGTAGTGGGTATATTTGAGAGCTGCTGGTGGTAAGGAAATCATCATTCACCCATAACCTCCAATAAGGGAAGCATCCATTCTCCCGGATTTGTTTGGGATCATATCAACAATGGGATACCACCCCAAGAATAGCAGTTTGTTTTGTGTATAACTAAATCAGCCTACATACATGTCACCAGCCCACATACATCTCCTTGACATTTTGAAACCCCCTTTCATCAATCCCTATTAGTAGTAGAAAAGCTTTGTGCTTGCATACGACATCTTTAAGGGGGGCGTGCTATATGCCAACTAATTGCATGTCGCTGCAAGCAAGCTATCATGCATGTACGTAGATATCGATCATGGTTATTTTTATTATGTTTGCGAGGCACATGCTACACTTTGTTGTCAACTCTACCTCAAGTTTGCTATGTATATGGTAGAGTCAATGTGACAATATTACTGCACAGCGTGCATTACATACCCCCGTGTATACATAATAACATGGCATTGATTGTGATGCGGATACGAGATCAAAAAAATCTATGTAACATGGAAAAACATCACATACACGTTGTCACCGTTGTTGTATAATGAATGGTGCTAGACCATGCAGATAGGGTTGTAAAACTGAAAGCCGAGGTATCCCGATGTCATGTTCAAAAGAGGTTTTTCAATAACAGCTATGGTGGCGATTAACATGTTCGCCGATATGACGCCCGTAAAGATGGGGATAGGAGAAGACACAAAGAGGAGAACATGATATTCATATTGGACACGCCCGCCTGTTTGTTTTAGATATCTCACCCTTGACTCCTGTTGAGGTGTTAACCCCCCTTGATCAGACCCCTTTAACAGCTTTTGTATATATGTCGCTTGCAAAGTGACCGTCCCAAAAGGCCAAGACTTGTCTAATGCTTCTTTTTCTCGATTTGTATCACCTTTTTTCATTCCGGTACTGACTGACCAGGGCAAAAAAAAGGGCTCATCATTTATAATTTTCTGTTCTTTGCTTTTCTTTTCAAAAGCACCTGCATGTGCTATCTATCATATCCAAGGCCACCATCATGTATTTAGTCCACTTTGATCATCTTGAGCAGCAACAGCAACAACCCTATCGTACATCACCGCCCATGGAACAAATTATACATCCTACAGCAGCAGCATCTCCAACACCAGCACCTCCTCCACCCGCTGCTGCTGCAACCACAGAAGAACAACATCAACCCCATAATCAATCACGACGACCTAGCTACGTTGACGTGAATGCATTATCCAGATATGCTGCAGCCACCGAAGAGACACCAAAGCCGATCCATTGTCATAAACGACAGCAACCTTCGATTGATGTCAACACCTGTCGACGAAAATTCAGTCTCTATGGCGACAACCAGAGTCAGGCACGTGCTCAAAAATTTTCCTTTTTTTGTACTTTTACACGTCTTGGCACTGACAATCTGTGTACCACTCAAATTGCAGATCATCCCCTTTGAAAAGTCAGCAGAACAAGCAGCCTGTTATTATCATCCAGACACTGGTTGTATACAATCCAAATCACTGCTTGATATTCAACATGGCAACCTTGGTCTCCAAGAGCTATTAACAAAGGATCGATATTGGATCGATATCATGTCACCATCGGTCTCAGAAATGAAGATAATAAGTCAGGTAAGGAGCCTACACGAGCTGGTGAGGGAAACCAAGACCGATCATTGGGATTGAAATAGATTTTCCGAATTCATCCATTAACGATCGAAGATATCCTATCACAAGAAACGCGAGAAAAGTGTGATATATTCAGAGGATATCTCTTTGTATGCTATCGAGCATTTGTACAAGATGGCCAAGTGCTCAAACCTGTAAGCTTTTATAACATTGTGTTCAAAAAGAGCATTCTATCGGTAAGTGTACGACACACGCACGCGTGTTTGCATGTGTGTGTATCACCTGTGCTGCAATGGCGTCTAATTGTGCTGCTTTGTCCCTTGTAGTTTCATTTTAGTAGTATTCCACAGCTGAATCGAGTATATCAACGCGTCGATCATTTACAAAATTACATGTCTGTGACCTCTGATTGGATCAATTATGCCATCCTGGATGAAGTCACCGATCAATTTGCGCCTTTAATGCATCAGCTTGAAGCCGATGTGGACAGTATTGACGACCCCGCCATGTTACTCAAGGTCAACCACGATGAGACGGAGATGGTGATGCGAATTGGAGCATGTCGTAAACGTGTCATGCAATTATATCGACTTTTGGCTTCAAAGGCTGATGTTGTCAAGGCGTTGATAAAACGATTACAAGAAAGCAGTGGCAATGGCAGCGACAAGGTAGGCGGGTTGGTGGATGTCCCTAGCAGCATGCCAGGAACAATGATGCAGCATCATTCGATGATGGGAGGAGGAGGACATCGTCGAGGAGGATCATCCTCCTCTTTTGGATTTATCAAGGATCACAAAGGAAGCAGCAACACCACGAAACGACATAATACCACGAGTGAAGAGGAAAAGGGAAACAATACATTACCGGATGTCAGTTTGTATCTGGGTGATGTGCAAGGCAAGTGCTCTGTCCTGTGATGCGTGGTGCGCTGCATGTTGTGCAACCTTGAGCGCCCACATTATTACACAGATATGTTGCTGAACCTTGTTTACCTATTTCCTTAATAGATCATCTCATTACCATGCTACAAAACCTCAGCCATTATGAAACTGTGCTAGCACGAGCCCATTCAAACTACCTTGCACAAATATCAATCAAGCTATCTCAGACATCCAACTCGACCAACGATGTCATTGGGCGGCTCACTGTATTTGCGACGATCCTGCTGCCAATGAATCTTGTCACTGGTCTCTGGGGAATGAACGTCAAGGTACCTGGGAAAGATTATGACGACCTGCTATACTTTTTTTGGATCGTGGCAAGCCTAGCTCTCTTTGCCATTGGAGCATTCACCCTTGCTAGACGGTTTCAGTTTTTCTGAATAAGAAAAAGAAAAAAAAGGAGCTCACACGGGGTGATTTTTTTGTAGTGTGTGTATATATGTGTTGTGGGATATTGGAAATGATTTGCCCTTCTTTGAGGGATATGATTCTTTGTTTGATTATTTAGAGAAGAAAACAATCTGCTGTTGATTTGCTCACAAGGCAGCATTGTGATTCCAACACTTTTACAGACATGAAATAATGCGGGCGGAGTCCATTTACCATTTCGGTCCGCTAGACCGCTACAATGCAAAGCCGATATTGGGGGTTAATGGGGGGGGAGACAAGTGGGATGAAGAAGTGAGGGGGGATGTTAAAGCAATATGTAATAGCGAAGAAGGGGTTCCGCTAATAATCGCGAGGGTGATTACGGTTCATGAGACAAAAGAACGAGCCAAGGAGGAAAGGATGAATTACTTTGGATGTCACTTGCATAGTAGAATGCTATTCAAGTAAAGAGAGCCGTGCGCTGCACGCTAACAACCCTTTGCTTTCTTTTCTATACGCACACACACACACACGCACTCGGTCCCCCCCTCTCTCTCACTCTCTATTCCCCCAAGTTGCTCACTTTTCAGCTCTTCCGCCCTATTCTTTCTTCTTGGTTCTTTCTTTTCGCTTTAATATTCGCAGACACTCACACACACTCACACACATACACGTATCACTCTCACACCTTTCTCCTCTCACTCATATACACGATGCATATGGAAATAACTCAAGCCGCTGATTTTCTGGGTCGTCTACTTCATTCCAAGTTGGACCAATCCATGCTGCAAGCATTTAAAGAGCAACTGGCCGATTTATTAAAGCAGCGTTTTGTCGACCATTGGGATCCACAGCAACCGTATCGAGGCAACGCATTCCGTGCCATCTCCAACTTTAATGGCCAATTGGATCCAGTTCTCGTTATGGGTAAGTCCATTGTCAAGTGGTCTATCGTTTGAACAAGGTGCTCATCTCGAGTTGATAGCTGCAGAGAAGGCTATGGTACCGCCTGCGTCAATCCACGCTCATTTGCCACGCGACTTTGTATTATGGATTGATCCGTTCTCGGTTTCTTATCGGGTGGGTGACCATGGAAATATCATGACACTCTTTGAGGATCGATCGCGTGGTCGTATCACGCTTAAACCATTAGCGGCGTCTTATATCCAACCAAGAACATCCACTCCCATTCGTATCTCGCCACCAAGTAGTCCAGAAAATAGAAAGGTCAAGAACCATATTCATCAACCATCGCCATTGGCGAAGGATGTCTCTTCTGAGCAAGAACAGCAACAGCAACAGCAACAGACTCAACAACAGCAACAACATCAACAACAGCAGTTGGTCTTGGCAAATTGAATTCGGTTGCTGGCTGACTGGCTGCATTGTGTGTGTCCAAGCAACACAACATCATCATCCCTCTCTCTCTCTCTCTCTTTACCCCCCCTCTACTCCTCCTCCTCTTTTGTGTTCTCCTCGTTTTTATATCATCCCACACACTCTCTCACATATCCATTCTCACACTAAACACACTCACGCACGCACCATTATTCAATCACATTACACAAACATATCACGCACATACTCAGTTTTGATTTCTTTCTCTCTCTCTTTTTTCCTGTCAGTTGTAAATGCATTTGCTTTTTTGTACTTTGTTTCCTTGATCAAAACAACAAAAATGATGATATTATGCAATCATGGTGATATATATTTCCAATAGATTAATGCAGAAGAAAGAGATAACATGGTTCTATTTACACAAGGGAGAGAAGGGGAAGGGGTTGATAAAAGATGTGAGCAAGTTTCCTTTTTTTTTTTCTCTTGTCGTGATGGGGGAGCAGTGGAAGGAGCGTGAGGGTTGTACAAACCATCTTGTCAAGAGAAAGAATGTGTGTGGGGGGGATGTCGATACAAAAAAAAGAGAGAGAAATATATACGATATATAAAACAAGAGCGAGCGAGTGAGTGTGTGTGAGTGAGAGAGAGAGAACGAGGGTATTGGCCATAATGATCAAATGCAAGAAATGGTGTTCATCGGAAGAGGGATTGTTGGTTGGTTGGTTGAATGCCTGCTGTATATGTTTGTTGCTTAGATGTTGACGAAAAGATTCAATGCAGAGTTGTTGCCACGATTCTCAAATGCCATTTGGACGTCGTCATCGGAATTGATAGTAATTAAATCACCATCCTCATCCTGATATTTCAATCGTAGCATATCGCTTGGTTTGAGATTAGCCACAAGTCGGATTTTTCGTTCAACCTTTTCCATGAGCTCGGTAAAGGTCACTTGTTCAGCAACCATGATCACATAGATGCCATCGTTGTAACTCAGCTTGATCTTGACAGTGCCAGGAGAATTGGGTACAGCTGCCACAACACGATCCACTTGTGCTTGTTGCTGTTGTTGTTGCAAAGAAGCCATTTCTGATAAACGAGGCGTAGAAGATACATTGCGTACACCATTGCTCAATGCAGGATCACGGTTGTAAAGCGTGCGAGAATTGATAGGCACTTGAGGCATATCATCCCAATGTGTAATGTTGTGAGACTTGTGAATATTGGGGCTACTCTGCGATCGAACACGTGTATGGCTTCTTGATGGACCTGTAGGCATGGGTGGTGGCGATGAAGGATTGTACATATCAGCTGCTGCAGAATGTGAGTGACTCCTTGCAGGAACCACACCCAATGGTCTGAATTCTTCCGAGTTGGGTGTCAATACATCAGTAGCATTTAGGAACTTGGTTCCAATATCAACAAGGGGTGAATCATCACCACGACGATGCCAGGATGATGATGCACTGGATGAAGTACGAGTTGAGGTTCCCGGTGACGATGGGCTGGAAGGTGGTGGGGATGCTGGGTATAAGCCATAGTCGTTGGGAGGTGGTGATGTCGCACTTGGATAGCCACCACCAGTGCTGCGAGGAATGGATGATAAGCTCATGCTAGGCATTGGCATAGGTGGTCTATTGCTGTTGTGCTTGTTGATCATAAACATGGATGCGTCTTGGCTGTTGTTACGCATCATCTTGGGTCGCATACCAAGGGCTTGTTGCGCAGATACAGAATTGCTACGTGACCTGGCGGTATGTAAATCTTCCTCATCTTCATCTTCATCATCGTCGTCATCATCATCATCCAAATAAAGACCATCTCCTCGACCCTGGGAGCTGACAGGGGTCATGGGAATACCCATCGATACAAGATGTGTATTAGGCACGTGAGACTTGTATGCCATCTTGACCTTGTTAAGCGTATTCTCCCAAAGCTTGAGCAACTCCTCATTTCGAAACTTTAGAGAAAAACGTTCCACTTCTCGATCCTTGTACTCAATAACGAGTGTCCAGGTGCCTGGCAGCATAAATGTCAATAAACAAGATACAAAGGGAGATTGTAAATCACACACAATTATGCATACCAGGATGAGAGCGGTTGTTCACATTGAGGATACGGTTGGTGAAAATACATCCTTTGTATTGAAGACTTGCACGACGCTTCTTTTTGATCGATAACGTGTTGGATTTGGTCAACTTGTTCTTGGCTGAATCCTTGTTCTCTTTGCAAATCACGAGAGCTTTTTGGAACAAGTACATTTGTAATTCACGTTCCTGATCATTGCTTTCCATAACAAGCTTGTTCTGGAGCAAGAGAGCACCATGACCATCCACAGCATCACGCTATAAAGCATAAAGGAAATCAGTCTCATCATGCTATTTGAGTAAAATCATATGTTATAATTACGTCTGATTCATCCACGCGTCGTTTCAAGTCTTGAACAGCTTGCATGTTCTCGTGCTTGCGTTGTGTCTCGTTGACCTTTTCGGTAACTCGCTTGATAGCTTCCAAGCCTTCTTCCATCTCGGCATAATGGGGCCAATCACTGCTGGTGGTCTTGATCAGCTGACTAAGAAGCAATGGATATTTGCAGATACGCTGTACAGGCTTAATCAACAAGGATGGCAATTCATATGCTGGATTGAGAACATGAGCCAATTTTTCCAGCTTGGGTGTTTCTTGCACCACGAGATCCTGAGCAGAATAATAGTTGGCACAATAAGGCTCGTATACGGCAAATGGCTCCTCCAATTGTGAAAACAATAAGCAAAAGCGTTGCTCTTCAGGGGTATTCTCGGCCATGTTCTCCAATTGGATGAGGAAACGACGTTGAAAGTCGACAAGTGTATTGAGATTGCCAAACAAGTAATGGATGGTGTCAGGGGCAACCACTTTTTGGACTTGTAATTCACGCATGTAATTCTATAATGACATAAACAATAAATTAGCCATGTTTACGATGATGATGATGATGATGGGATCTAATTAACTTGCCTGCAAGGTTTCAAGATCCTGGACATATTTTCGCTCTGTCTCCAATAATTCAAGGACGACCTTGTCGCGAGTATCCTTTGGAGCATTGGGATCTGAGTTTCTGTTGGAGGATCGAACGTTGATCACGCCATCTTTTTCCAAGAGTTGAATCAGCTTGTCAACAGTGTTTACGACCTAATAAAGTAAATTTAGTACGACCATACACATACATGCACCGACGGGCCCCCATTGACAAGCAGTGTCATGTGACATATGCATGCATGCATGTATCCAAGGAGACCAAGAGAACAATGAAATCATTTTTGCTTACCTTAACAAAGCCATTGGTATCATCTTGATACAAATCAGTGATAGTGAATAGTTGGTCTTCGGTGAACTCTAGCTGGTCTCTGCAGGCAACAATGAAATGATACACGCTTGCTTTGCAAATGTTGACTTGGTTGAGAGTGGGGTTTTGGTCCACTTTTAAAGGACTCTCAGTCTTCAAAGCATTGAACAATGTGCACAGCGGGGAACCACGACGACAAAGTGTCCATAGTTTGGAAAGTGGATCTCCACCTGTGGGTGTGGTGGGTTCTGGCGATGAGGGTGATGACGAAGGTGGCATGTTCTCAGCATCGGCAAGGTATTGTTCCATGCCTTCAATGGCGGCTAGTTTGTCGAGTACAGAGCGGCAAGTGTGATAGAGCGAGGAGCCCTGTACAGCTGGCTTATTGGTACAGGTGGGTAGTGTAGGTGTTGGTAAAGGATTGTCGATGACTGAAATATTAGGAACATGTGGAAGTGTTCCGAGCGAAGGCGTCCGTCGCTTTAGGGCTAAGGTAGCCATTGTATCTGCAATCAATGATGCGTTTGATCTGGGAAGGAAAAGAAGAAAAAGAGGGACGAGGAAAAGAGAACGGGACCTGAAGAAACCAAAGGTGGGATTTTATTGTCTCTGTGCAACGGATCTATCGTGTGCTGAATAGCAAATTCTTATTCTTCCCGACACGGCACTTGCCCACACACTCACACACACGCACACACATACCAAAGATATGCTCTCACACAAGAGATTTTAGCCCAAAAGTCCTTTTTCTATTATAATTATTATTATTATTGAATAAGCACCCTGTGGTATTATTTAATACGGATCGAAACTTCCAAATGCGTACATCTTATTTCAATGTTGGCCGCCAATCTTACATGGATCATCGTTTCATCGCAACCCCCTTTGATCCCCACATAAAAAAGGTTTGGCTTTGGCTCGTTCCCCTTTCCCCTTGCACATCCACAAGTGTGTAACTCTGCGGACTTTTTCATTGATGGATAGAGAGATCCACAAAAGAGATCCCGGTTGATACATGATTAAAAAAGATGGCTGTGTTGTTAAACATGAATCTATCATGGCTATTTCTCCGTACATGCATGTTTCTTCCCATCACATTCCATCCGAGAGAAAGAGAATAATATGTCCTATGCTTATATTACTTCATGTGAAACAATCTTACGTCTATCCTCGACCCATATATGGCCAGACCGTGAAATCAGGGAAATCACAGTCTCTTTTGATTAGCCGCTCTTTGTCCAGCTACCCATTTGATTGGATAAACCAAATTGTGCCTGCCATGTGTACTTGAGTCTAAATGTGTAACGGCGCACAGGTATTTGGCGTGCCCTGCTTTTTTTACCATTTCCTCCCCCCTTCCGCTTTCACCCTTACAGGAGGTTTTCCATCCCTTGAATCCGTGAAACTAAGGATGGAATTATACTCAAATGTATACAACTTGATGTTAAATGTAACGATCGACATTGGCCTTAATGCATTGCCAAGCACTTTATCCGATACGGTCTATCTTCTCTACTCTTTCCCCTGTTATCCAGTTAACGGTCACCATCCTAACCTTAAAGAGGACACCAAAGCAGGTTTTACATTGCCCTTTTAGGAATTCTGGAAAATCAGAGGGTTACGACGTAACAAGGTTTGAATCGCCCCAAGTCGATTGAGCCGTGCGCACCACTAAAAGACGATCTTCCAAAGGAGAGAGAGCGAGACAGATGATATTAGATATACACATATACATCACGCTCACACACACACACATACACTGATCACTTGATATGAGAAAGCCACGTTGCCATGATGATTAAAAATGCTATAATTCAATTTGTTGGAATCGAATAATCTTCCTTCCTTTGTACCTGTATCATTGCCTATCGCATGACGATCACACAGAAACAGAGATTGGCAGAGCACCATAAACGTTCCTTTTTTTCCTTCCCCGGATATTCATATGATGGGCTATTACGCCCAGACCATATGTTCCACACAGGCTGAAAAGGTAAAGGATATAAGCTCTTGTGTGAGTGTACACAACACAAGAAGGCTTACACCACCCATTATTGCGCGCCCGTTGCTCTATTCCCGCCATTTATCTATATCGCCAAATCTCGATCAAGCGACCATTAGTACATTTTCACGCTCAGGAAATCTTGATACCCTCTCCGACAGCGGTGTTGCGTCAGCTTATAGCATGTAATGTGATCGCTTGTCCGATCGACAGCTTACCCCTTTAAGATTGAACGTTTTAAAAACAGTACATGTAATCTTGTTAGGAACTCAAAGCGTTAGTAGCATCCAAAATATGTGTGCAACACTGCATGCAAACAAAAAGGCAATACCTGCTTAACTTGCACAAGGATTTGAATCAGTGATGATGGTGTGCTTGTTGGGTGTTTGTGCGTATGGCGTTGTCTAAGCTATTCATGGATTAACGCTAATGGATATATAATGCGCATAATGCATCCTCTGATGTTGCCAGTGGATGGTGCGTTTGACCAAAGCCAGTAGAAATGGCCATAGTTGTGTAGTGCTGGTTCCACATTCAGTATGCGGGAACATCATAATGAGGCTTGGGTTGTAATCCATCATCTATCCCTTCCAGGCGGAGTGGTTCGTCATGCGCATAAGAAAATGTGTAGAGCTTAGTCGCAGGAGCTAATATCAAAACCCGTACATCATGTGCGTATAATATTGTTAAGCAAGTGCAGCTGTGAGGGGGACGTTGAATGGCTAGAAGTCTCCACTGTTATGGTGCATTGTGTACGTGAATAATATACTCGATGTCCTTCCGTTAACTTGAAGAAGTAAAGTAATTACAGGCATCATAGATATGTATGTATATAAATGGGCTTTATGGTTGCTATGGACTCATTCAACATGTCTACCAGGACAACCCCCACCTCCTCCCGAAAGAAGATCACGTGATTAACGATAATGCGAGAAAAGGTGTTTGTGATTGGAAGAGACAGTGAGTTACAACAAAGGGCTATAGAACAATCCAAGGTATGTCGTATTGCATTTTCTGGTTGAGGCATCGTATCTGGTGGCGTGCATTAATGGAGCTGCTGGTGTCACTGTAAATACATTTTCTTTTGCCGTTTGACACCACCGCATACATAACCTATCCCTCTCTCTCTCTCCGATCGGCCATGTCAAGCGACAGCGAGGAATCACTCAGCGATCTTGTCGACAATCTAGCAAAACCAACCAAATCAGAACCAGCGTCATACCGTCATTCTTACGATCAGCTTGGAGACGAGACTGACGACCACGATGACGACTCAGATCTTGAATCTACTGCTCGACCTGCTCCCCGAAAAAGGACAACACATGAAAGCGAAGAGGAGACAGAACAACGACAACAACCACGAAAGAAGGCACGATCGTCATCGCCAAAAAGACAACCTTTCCGGGAGCCTTACTATTTTCCAGAGAGCCATCAAACCTTTGCTCGTGAGATACAACATCGGATACAGGGACTCGTGATGCGTGGTGATTACGAGGATGCGTGGAAGCTTCTATGTAGCATAGTTGAAACAGACAAGATACCCATCATTTCATTCTTTGAGGTAAGTTCATAATGTGATATCACTTGATGTATGTAACTGACAAGGATGGTCGTGCTTTAGCTTGCATTGTGTCTGATAAGGAAACTCAAATTGGAAGATCCCGCTCTATTCTTACATCGTGCATTTATCAGCTCCCGAGGAAAGAAAGTAAGTAATGCATTGATCCATTATTCATACACGAAGGATTAATGGTCAACTTATCACCAGGCAGTGGTCATTTTCCGTGCCCTGATCCGCGAATATATCGATCAAAAGCAATTCAAACGAGCACGAGATGAAATCGATCTGATGCAACACAAATATTATATCGAAGATGCAGAGATCCAACGACTGTCGGCCATCGTCAATTATCAAATATGGTTGATGAATCAGGACGATAGGGACAATATCACCAAAGCAAGCACCGCCTTGACCACAGCATACCGATCATCACCTGAACACACCTCTATTGTTGCCATCTATCTCAAGGTATATGACCATACCCAATATATCAAAAGGACAGCTTGTCTCATTATCCCATCAGTTTTTGAACACCATGGATCCAAAGCAAGCGCAGGTCGTAGCTAAAGAGGTGTTGGAAGAGGCTAGCAAGGAGAACAGCATACGAAGAATGAGGTTGGTTCATTGTTATACAACAAAGAGAACCCCTTACTAACATGACTGGATCAGAATCGCTCTGCTATATTATCAACCACCATTGGATCAAGGAGAACATTGGTTAGAGATTATGCTACCGCTTCATCGCATCGATCCAGCCACTGACCCAGACGTATTCGCGAAGCCATATTTGAAGGTGCTACGGCACATTTATCGTACGTATTATCGAGCATGGATTGATAAGCTTCAAATATTCATTCCATTTATAGAGAACCACCCTGAAAAGAAACAACTCAAGACCGCATCCTTTTACAATGTCATATCTATGCTATTGGATCGGATAGAAGCTGGTTGCGTGGATGAATGGACCATCGACAAACTTGAAAAGTATTGTGAACGGATGAAGTAAGATATATTCTTCCATGCTCTACGATTCTGCTTTTGCTAATCTTTTTTATGTATATAGACAAGAGGATGATGCGCTAAAAGCTATGATGACTACAAGGAATGCATTGAGGACCGTGAATCGTGTACTAGTGAACAAAAAGGATCCACAGCATCGAGGGATTAGGAAAATGATACATAAGATAATAAAGTCTTGATACTACTAGCAATCTCGTTCTTCAGGCTCCAGCCAGCGTAATCCTAGCATTTCAAAGGCATGACGTTCGCTAGCAATAGCCAATTTTCTTCCCGTGGTTTGTGAATAAAGACCGTGTGATGATACCTTGATACTCATCACTTGCTTGGCGTATAATCGCACACTGCGTTCAAAATGGGATGATCCGGTCCAATTGAGAAGTGATATGGGATAGTCATTGAAGGGAACAACCACCAAATCAACTCGACGAAAGACATTGTCGTCCGCATGTCGCCAGACACAGTGGGCTTGATCAGGCTTCGTATGTGGCATATCCGGCTCTCTTAGCTGGCAATGTGATCCCATTGATAGAATATCGACCACGTACTCTAATACATCATGACGTGTGAGAGGATGGAAAAGACAGCGTCCGTTATTATCCATTACCTTTTTGCTTCAAAATGTCAAGTAGCTTGACCAACATCGAACCAGATACTGCTTGGTCTTGATGGGTCATAACGAGGTCAACATCCCCTGACTCTAGCTTGCCACGTCTACACCAACATATGGTGAGTCATAAATGATGGATGATGAAGAGGGATGAAGCAAATTGTACCTGTAGCTGCCACATATCGTCATGGTGGATCCTGGGAAATGCTTATCAAGAATGTCGTTGACCATCTTTGCAATCGATTCCACAGTAGCTCGCGGGATCCTGTTATTATAGGGTAAGGCCAAAACGTCGCTGACATTGATAGTAGCTTACTTTTTCCGAAAATCCTCATAGTACTTGAGGCCCATCTTAATATCTCGACAAAGCTGATCCCCCTCCTTTTCTTGAATATCATCCAGTGATCGATAACCCTTGGCAAGCCATTCCCTTGCAGTAGCAGCACCAACACCTACCAACATCCAATTGAATAAGCAGATCAGCAAATAAAATATCAAGGAAGGCACGTACCATGGATGTGATAAAAGGTTTCGAGCACTTGAAAGTCTTTGTCATTCTTGAGCTCCTCTAGCATGTCATTATTAGTCTTGAGCCATAATCTCATGCCGTTGTCTGCTTACCGATATCTTCCACTTTTCCATCACGTAGGTAATCAGCGATCTGAAAAGAACATTTGTCATGAGATGATTATCAACAACATGCCACAGTTGGTCTAGCTCTTACAATTCTTCCTGTCTTTTTGCCAATGCCTCGTAACTTTTGAACTTGTGCTGCTGACTTGATTTTCCTCGGGTATGCCTAAGAGCTTCCATGATTAGAAAGGACCTTCTTTGTTCGTGGTGGACTAGGGTATAAACCTTGATGGCCTATACGCGACCGTCAGTCAATATTATAATCAAAGCATGGTAGTAGAAAAAGGGTATGCTTTACTTACGGACGCTGCAATCCTGTAACTTCGAGCATTCATCGTATCGCCTATGTTGATGTTGGGATGTTAAGTGATCCAGCATTATATCCCCCTTTCTCTTATATTCTTTACCTTGCAGTTCTCTGGCGTGTTCGAGGAACTCGAATAAAGCAATGATTTCACGATTATACGGATTCCAATTGGATGGTCGTTGACATGCATAACGCCCGAAAGTAGTCAGATTATCACCCTCCTCTTGATCCTCGTAAATGAACGGAAGATACCGTGGATCATTTTCATTTTCATCTTCATCCGATGTCCCATCATCTGTGGTGAATTGAAAGGACGATGAGCGAAAATTGCTGGCGTCAAACGAAGATTGGGATGTTGTGGTTTGGTAGCTTTCTTCTTTTCTATAATGCACACAACAGATACACAATTCAGCAAATCAGGTGATCATCCCAACACTCCATATCGCTTACTTGATTGTTACGGTCTTTTTCCTCGAATAGCCAGACATGATCATATTCCTTTTCACAGGACCTTGACAACGTTGCGAATATAAATCCCTTATCTCATCCCACGACCGAATCTGCCTTGGAAGACTCGACACCTTTTCTTCATCCTCGTCGTCGGAAGGTGGTGATTTCGGCGCAATCTCCAACCTACGCCTTTTTGTCTCTGGCAGTTGGATACAACAAGCACCAAGACATTCTTTGGCCATCCTATAACAAAAAGATTACTACAATACCATCAAAGCAGTAACAAGGTCATACCCATATTTCAAAACCCAGTCAATATGGCCAATCTTGCATTCCAGTTGCTATATAAGAAAAAGCGGCGTTCATTATCAGCATCCAACGAACGCTATACACTGTGGATACAACACTTACCTCTGGCACATGTCTTGTAATGCGCTCGGCACTCTTCAACGCAGTGACGATCAGGTCGGCTTCATGAGGTGAATGTACCACTTGGTCTCCATTGGCTTCGATCTGGCCACAAATGTGATCGTGTTGTCCGTCTCTTAGCTTGACCGATAGCACATGGATCTTCATGAAGGGTAGAGGTGTTGTGAGTCAAGAACCAAAGTTACTGCGCACTAGGTACCTTGTTGGCTAGGTATTAGTGTCAGGTCGGGGATCTCAAAAACAAGTTAAAGGCCTGCTGACAACAAGATGCATAGAAACACATTTCATAACCCGATTTCATGTTAATCGTTGATCAATAAAAGAAAATAATATCACTCGTTGTTGCAACCCAAGATGGGGATGCGTGTCGCACACATATCATCGTTAGGTAGTGGGTTGATGCCATGACCAGGTATTGGCATAATCTACCGAGCCCATTTATATGAAGTACTATATCGATGATTGTTGTCAATGCTCAAGTTATTGCTGTGGTTGCCGTGATACCGTAACACTCAATTAAAAGTTGCTATGAGGGTTATGCAACCTGTTCAAGTAGCCACTATGTGCCATTTCAACAAGCTCTTCACCTTAGTTATAGCGATCTCGACACCATACATTATATAGCAGGAAGCAACTCCATCACGCTTACAGCATAGGTAAAACATAAAGGCACTTGTAACTCAAATTTACAATCAAGCGTGGAGTCTTTATTAGAATAATGTCCTTGTATAGTGAATAGCATCCCCTCCTTCTACAATTCGTTTCATTTCTGCAAAGCCGACGTCCTTCGCAAAGTGGACACCACGTAACCATAACACCAAGACATCTGGGCGCTTTGGATGAACGTATTTGACGTGGATTTATATGTACTTCCATCAACCGCACCAGTCCTAAACAGCAGCACGGTGTCAATTCAACGACATTCTAACTCCATTTTCCATACCATGTTCGCCTTACCAGTGACAAAGAATGTCTTGTAATGGGCCATAAGATGGGAGGAAAAGCAGTACCCAAATATCGAGTGTAAAGTTCTTGTTCACTGAGTTTGTCCATGACCTCTTTGTTCGGCAAAACAGCAATCCTGGTGAAAAAGAAACATTATAATCCACATAACGACTAGCAATATCAATTGTATCAACTTACAGGCTTGCGATCGAGGCCAGTGTCTTCTGATCATGTGAGTTGCTTCACCTCCAAAGCTTTGTTCAGCAGCTTACATCGCCCACCTAGCCTTGACTCCTGCTCTGTTCCAATCTTCTGAGTAGATAAACGAAAGATTAGAAATAGTATATGTGTGAAAGAGAGCAGCGAATTTTACTCTGCCAACTTGTTGCCTTCTTTTTCACCGCCTGCATGTGTGTGACACCACCCCTTACTCCAATGCGAAGAGCCCTGGTTACCCGCACGTGATAAAAACCATCTTCAAGTAATTTGAAAACACAAGTTGATTGCGAACGAAAGCCTTGTTCCACAATATTGCCTTGGCATATGCTAATAAGGACCAGCATCAAAATATCGCTATTAGAATACTGTTAGTGATCCCGCGTAAATGTTTCGCGAATAAATATAGAATGATAAGGTGGCAAATTAGCTTCCATGGTAGCCATGTACTGACAAGGATGGCCACGCGAAGGCTTTGCCGTTATCCTCACCCCTGCGGTGCACCAACCCGGATAACGGGGGCCACCATTGTAAACAAAGCAACTTCTATTATAGGTGCTGCTCGAGCCAACATGTTCGGTCTGATAAAAAGACATAATAGCATCCCACGCCTACAGAAGCCGACCCATAAGAGCAAAAAGCAATACATGATCCCATATCTACCACAAGGTTACCGAGTGACAGTCTGACTTCCAACGGCTAAGGCAGTAATCCTCAAATGCAATTGATAGGGCCAAGATAGGGCTGACCACACTATCGCATGTAAATCATAGCTACCAACGATGCTTTATAAAGCATCATCCCGTTCTACCCATAGCAAATAAACATTCGCCATATCAGTAGTTGCTGCCATCAAGCGACCTTTTTGGGTTGGCGTCATAAGAGACACATCATACACTCAACAAATAAATCCGGTCTTGATGAAATAGCATACGCGAGAATATGACTTGCTGAGAGAACCTCCAAGGTATCCACACAGGTACTTGAGAAATGGTATACGCCAGGGCACCGATAAGAAACATTTCCAAAAGATACACCAATAAAGAGACGCCTTAGGCAGGTACGATAGATAATTGCAAAACCATAGAAACGGTATCCTTGACAACCACAGCCATAACTGATCCAATAGAGATAGCTAACTTGCTTCTGAGAAATCCACCAAAGCCAAATGTTGATCTTCGTCTTTCAAAGCAATAGGACTTAGCACTGACAACTCCAGGGAGAACAAATAGACCTTCATGGCACCAAAGAGCATGTAAAAATATGCCTTGATGGAATGATCGACCTATGAATGCGCATGTTACTAGTTTATCTTTGAGATAGTGGTAACAATACTTAGCCAAGGCCATATGGTAATATATAATGCTTGATGCTACGCATACCCAAAGCCGGTTTCCTTGCTGCAGAGATGCCCATGCAATAAACGATTACTGATAGCCGTTATTCCAGAGGAAGGAGCGTTGCTTGATGACGGCTTCCGCGCGCTCAATAGACCAAAAGACACACACACATTGTAGCTTGTTGCTGATGTGACACACCCTAAGAGATGTACGCTGCAGGATGCTCTTGATGAAAGTAATTGGCCAATGATGAAAATCCACAGAGAATCGAGTAAATGTTATTGACACTAAAGGTATGGATTCTGTGCACATTGTTGCTGCTTCTTGTGCTAGTTGCTGATATGATCCACTGATAACGTGCATGCGTAGCTGAGTATCCATCAGAAGAATTGTCGACGACCAGAACCACAATCGGACGAGATAAACCTTGACGACACCGAAAGATATAGAAGTTGTTGCTTGTTGTTGCAGATGCAAATAAAAGGAAGTGTCAAATAGGTGGTAACGAGAACCATCGAACGATGTAATAAGGCCAGCTGGCACTGAGGGTTGCTATCTCTCCTTAACCATGACATGATACACCTATTAAAGATGCACGTCAGTAAACAATTTTCCAAACACATAGAACAATACTTAGCAATGATGACTGTTATCCTGACGACTTCAATGCAAGATAATCCATCTCACTCATAGTAGAACCAAAGGTGCAGAAGGACTAATTTCTGTAACAAAATAACAAGGGCAGGGCTTGAATGGCGGATGCTATTAGCAATGATCACATGGTAGCTAGTGATAACATATGTAATCTCCATTCTAGAGCGACATTGCTATTTAATTATTGTGTCAACCACTTCTCTACAAACGGGCAATTGCAGGTTGCATGAAGACCAATTCGCAAACACCGCAAAGTAACACAAAGTAATGCGCGCTCCGATAAATGTCAGATGTAAGGCGACGCGTCAAGGGATAGTTCTTCTTTACCGAACCCGAAATCATTATGGTACGTAGCCGCTGTTAGGGTGAAGCAATGGATGGATTGAAATATCAGTGGATTAATCGATGGATGGGTTGATTATAGGATGGATGAATGATATGACGTTGGATTAGATATACCGGTCGTGGTCTTTAGTCCAAGCAATGGAGGCCGTACAGCCAATTGCAGGAGGTAGTTGTGAAGCTTAGCACCTTCCGGATAGTAGTAGCTATTGTATGGATAGGAGGTTATTATCTTGAACAACTTCCTGGAGTTGCCTTACTGCAAGGGTGGTAAGTTCTCTATTGTAAGTATCCATTTTCCTTTCCTTTTGCATACTGCTGCCATCCCGTGATGAATATGAAATTCAACCTTATCTACATTGTCTGATACTCTGTGAGGTAAAATTACTATTCTGATGATGGCAAATCATGATTTCTATCGACCTCGTTGCTTACTCGATCGTCAGCTTTTTTCAATAGATACCATACGTTTTGCATACAGCCGTAGAAAACAGTAAGTAATTCCCTTTACAGCGAGCAACATGCGTGTATCCCCATTGCTTGTGAAATGATGAATATCCAAAACAACCTTATCTACATTGTCTGAAGCGATGTGAAGACAACCTATATTCTGATTCAGCAATTTTGGGAACACCCTTTGTGCCATGCTCAGGCTGGTGATGAATCCTTTTCTTACCTTATTTTCATCATAGGTCTTTCGAATCATGCAAATAAATTCATGAGTTCTCTCACAGTATATGGGATGACTACCTAGTGTCAAGCTTTGGAAGGAACCTGGCAACGCACGATAGCATGGCTTGCAGCATGATGAACCCCAAAATTTTCCTTATCTACATTGTCTGAACGTTTTTGAAGACTCACAATTGTTCTGAAGCAAGCCAAACAATGTGCTGTTGTTTGATTCAATCTTATAATAAAAAGGATTGCCTAATCATATTCGATTGTGTGTTCACGTGATGCATGGAATAACAAGATGTTTGAGTGTGTGTGTGTTTATGTCTCCATGGGCAACAATGCAAGACAAAGGACCGGTGGAGGGAACAAGGAACTTAAAGGCTGTATAGATCCATATGTATAATACGGGACATGATTTGTATCTGCGCCACGTGATTGATATCAGCACAGTGTGTTTTTTTCTCTCCTCAGCCAGCAGAATAAATTTCCAAGTGCGTGTTGGTTGCCAGCTAGCTTTCAATTCCTAATACACGTTTCTTCTCCCTCCATGTTCAACACAACACAACCCTCAACCGGTGGGTTCTCGTTTGGAGCATCCAACACTTCTAAACCTGCCACATCGACCGGATTCTCCTTCTCAACTCCCACATCCACTGCCACATCCACCAATCCAACAGGTTCACTATTCGGAGGAAACGCGACATTGAATACAACAGCACCCTCAACAACCCCATTTGGTGGTTTCTCTTCACAACCTGCAGCTGGATCTACAACAACAACTTCAAAATTTGGCTTTCCAAGCGCGTCCAATCAAGCAACAGGCCTATCAACGAACACTGGTTTTGGTCTCGGTGGTACGAATACCAGTTTGTTTGCAGGTAAAGAAGCATAGGCCTTGGTGCCTGTGTACTAGGTATTCATTGATTCTTTATAGGTGCTGGTAATATCAATCAACAAAACCGTGATAAGCAAGTCTATCAACTACTTCTTCAAGCGGATGAAGAGGCACGGCGGCAGCAAGCGCTTGTGTTGACAAGTGAAGAGCAATACAAACCACAAAATGTATGGCAGGCATTAGCACTATTACGCTCCTGGTGGGATCCATCATCACCGTATTGCAAGTTCAAGTGCTATTTCTACAACCTCGTTCCTCCACAAGAAGTCCACTTGTATCAGAAACCCCAGAATCATGATAAAAAGGCATGGGATGAGGCACAAAAGAAAAATCCAGATCCATCAAGGTAAAAGTTGTGAGAAAAGATGACGGGCATGGGCTGATTGTTTGTTATTATGAAAGATTGGTACCTGCTCTCGCGGTTGGTTTTGATGATGTGAAGAAACGAATGGAGGCTCAGGAACGACAGGCAGGGGCACATTTAGCGACATTGAAGGTATGCTGAGACATAGATCTATATGTGGTCAAGATGTTGGTGCTAATCGGTCGAAAATAGGAAATCCAAGACAAGATCAAAAAGTTAAAGGGTGCAGATGCACAATCGACCGCAAACAAGTTGGATGAATACAAGCGGCGGCAAATGGATTTGACACAACGAGTAATAAAGGTATGTATTTCTAAGGGTATTGTAGTTGATGATGACTGATTTATTGTGTAGATCCTGAAATATGCTCAAGTACTTCGCAACAAGGGCCTACCATTAACAGCGGAAGAAGAAGCCATGCGGACATCATTGGAAAATGTACAAGACCAGCTACTTCGATCAGAGCAGTTCCGTGGAAAGTTATCGCAGCTATGGGCACAATTACAATTAATCAAGGAATCGGGTCGTAAATATGATTCATCGGAAGACGCTAGGGTGTGGAGCAGCATGAGTGAACAAGACATGGGCACCATTACCAAGGTCAGTGAATATAGGGTACAGGATGACAAGGGCTTGCATCTCATTGTTTTGTTGTGGCTCATTTTAGATCCTCGGTGAACAAACACACGGCATTGAACATACCATTGATATCCTCGAGCATGACCAAATGGATGTGGATAATATGCTCGCTCGTTACCGGGAAAAGCATTGAAGGATGGTAGCAGAGGTGATATCAACAGAATAAAAAAAAAGATGATGGCATACTTCTGCTTCATGTTACCAGTTGCATCTAATGCACAGTGGATGTCTCATACAAATCCTTTTTAATAATACGCCCAACACAAACGCCCTAGTAGCGATCCGTATATCCCAAGGCTCAACTAGCAATCTTTGTACTTGTCAAATAAACTTTTTGGCTCTATGAACGTGATGCTTCAGTGGATTGGCATTAGCATTTGTATTCTTTTTACTCCCTTGCTCGATCAGCTGTGTAGTAATTGCCAAAGAGTGGTGGATCACTTTTAGACAAGGGGCTGATCCAGTCGGGAGGTTGTAATTGAGGAACTGCGTATGTTTTGTATCAAGCTGCTGAGTACAAGAGTTGTTAAAGGATTCTTTATATCTAGCCATGTTTAAGCACTTCTATGTAATGGATGTGGTTGGGTATCGCTGCTTACCGAACACGCATACCAATATTAAGAGCCGGTTGACAACATGGTAAGTCACCTTTATAATAACGGGGATGTGCATTAGGCGTACAAGTGATTAACTTCCTTGATAGATTTCTTATCGTGTGCCGAGGATGTATGCATAGACAACATTGCACTAGGCTACTCAGACTTATTCCTGGTATATACGCCCCATCACTTTATCAGCTCATGTATCAATTTATCAATGGATCATCCCCAACAGACAGAAATACCCACGCCCACAACGCAAAATAAAAGGATGTTGTCGCCTCCCCGTCATACTCCCATACGTCTCTTCATACTGTCAGACTGATTCTTTGATTGCTTACAAGGCCAACTGTTCAAGGTTTGTGTATATCCATCTTTCAACCCGTGAATAATAAAGTGTTGATCTTTGCAGACATTCATAGTGCTTCTTTGCTATTTGCTCCATATTAACTTCAGCAACCGACGTAGACCATGGTACCGAAGCCAACTTTTGCAGATGCTTCGCGGAGAGATAGCTATATAGAAAGCAACAAAGGGGCGTGTATGAGTAGTGATGTATCAAACAGCATAATCAGACTTTACCTCATTATAAGGGTCCAATATCACAATGACGGCCACAATATAAAGTCCTTGTGGAGTGGTCAGTGGCGAAACACGCACATTTAAACAAGGATCAACTTCGCCAGCTATGGAGAGAACGCTTTTCTTTGAAATTCAAGAAACAGCAAACTCTTTAAAAATGACTAGTAAGCTTCAAGACACCTGGTTATTAATACTCTTGCTGACTCTTTCTATAGATTGAAAGACAACAAGGAGGTTTGGCAAACTATCAGTAGCATGCTTGGTGCAACGGTAAGAGTGACTCCCATCAGGAAAAGGCTATGGGCTTATTTTGCATTTCGATAGATGGAGTGCACTGATAGACTTGCTGTTGGGAGTATACGACCCATGGCCAGTGACCGAAAAGAGAGTGGAGCGAGCCATCCAAGCAATTGCTCACGCTAATAATGAACTTCGCCCCAAGTCTGGGTCCATTTCCAATGCCAGTGAAAACGGTGAAATCGATGAAGCAGGGGCTGATGATGCGTGCCTTGATGATTTCGGCTGCAGAAGTTACATGCATGAAATCCATCGATTGGCTTATACCAAGATCCAAGGCGGTGACATACCACAGAGGAAGTTTGATATGACAGATATAAGAAGCACGCTCCCACTGGGAACATCTAACAGCACATCAATACAAGAGATTCAATATATTGCGTCAACCATTAAATACCAACGATGGCCTCCACTACTACACTCGCCACGACTTGCCATATATAATCCAGCATGTCCACAAGCTGTCACATGACCCTCTATGCATCTGCCAAATGCCGTTGCCTTATTCACTTGTATGATACCGAAAGCATCCCTTTGATATATGATGTTGTTCATAGTACACCATCCATCACTTCGCCATTCCCCTGAATATTCCAATCCTTTGTTCCAAGCCCACATATGATCGTCAATGGAATCCACTCTATATTGATGTAAAATGTATCTTGGTTGACTAGCGTCTATTTGCCTAATCTCTTTCTCAAAGCTCTTGTCCTCTTCCTCAGCTTCTTGTGCTTGTGCTTGTTCATTTTCAAACGTCTCTTTCTCAATATACTGGTCATTTGGAAACCTTCTTCTACAGAGGGAGCGGGAGGTGCTGAAAATGGGCGCAAGTTTGACATGTATGCCGTGACCGAGTGAGAAGCGTGAACCTGAGGCACTGTAAATCACAAATACATATCAATATCACACACACATACACACACACTACTGGTATCGTTTCGATAGTGTTGTTTACGTACTGCGGGTGGTGAACATGAATGGCAAGCTGGGCTCCATGGGGATAGCGCTGTCAGCAGCAGTGGAGACGGTGGAGGCGTTGCGTTTGACACATTGAACAGCTGTACGTCGCATAATGGTGGAGGCGTTGGCCATGCATTGTAAGAATCCTCGAGCCGCCAACATGGTTGTACGTGTGTGGTCAGTTATGTATATGTGTGGGCGGGGAGAGAGAAAGTGGTTCGCAAACGATTGTTGTGCAGGCTTGAAAAAGAGTGACTGTGGCTGCTTGCTGCTGCTGTTGCTGACCTTTTGACACAAACACACAACTTTGACAGGTGGAATGATCCCAGGCACTAGTAAGCATCCAAAGACAATTCATCTTCATTAGTGAACTTACCTGGTAGATTTATTCGATATAAATTCATTAAAGCATGATCCAAATGTTACTCATGATGGTATTGTCACGTGATGATGTCCTTCCAAAATATCCACTTTAACAACTTCTACCTCTTGTCCACATAATCCATAGCATTTATTTCACAAGATTAATAAAGAAGATTATATCACTAGTAGGGTATAGTGGACCATGGAGTCGTAAACACATGGAAACCATGGAAACCATTGTTGTGTAGGATGCTCATTAACACCGCAGCCACAAAAATGTGGTTGGCTGGGAAAGGAACTTGATTGTTCAGGGCTCCCTCTGTTACTTTGCATACAATATATACACACCGACATGACCAACGGCTTCGATCGCGAGAGAATGTACACACAATCCAAGGGTTACGGCTTTTCGCCAGCCTTGCAACGTACTCGTCAACCTTTTAGAGCACGCAACATGCTCACTTTGCTTGGTCTTTTAACCTTCACTGGTGGTGTCTGTAAGTTTAACGACTCACCCATCGATGCGATCGCCATTGTGAAAAAACTAACCTTATTTTCTTATCAAAGACGCTTATTCCATGTTGGCTGTGAAGCAGGATGATTTCAGTGACGTACCCATGCCAAGTACTCTCCCTGGTGTTCATGATGTGACCCACGAAAACAAGGACAAGCAGTAAAACCATACCATAATGCAATCATACGAGACTTTTATTTTGTAAATACAAATGCCTACTTGATGGGCACTGCAAATCATACATGGGTAGTTGGGGATTTGATATATGTGGATCGTTGGAGCATGGCTCTTTTCTATGGAACAAATATCATTGAGCGGATTGAGAAATACAATGAACAGGCTATACAGCGCAATTGTAACAAGTGGGTGAATCATTGTGTGTTTAATACATCGCAAAATACGGTGGTCATTGCTTATAATGAGGTTAAAATAAGGGTTCAGAGAAGATGTCTCGTGATCATGCCCAAGTTATTGAATATGCAATAATGTATGCTGGTGCTTTTGAGAACCCACCCCCATATTGAATTTTCCACGTACCATACCACAAGCTACCTGATGAGTCAATTGTTCTTTATTTACTATATACGCCATAACTTTATGACCCCAATAGTGATGTATAAAAACATGGTATATAAGGATAGCTTTGATTTATGGATGATCCACTCTGCTCCACCATTGAGGTTGTGCTGCTGCTGGAGGACGTGCCAATGCCGGTGGCCTTACATTATTTGACCTTTTGCGAAGACTTGATGGTTTCATGGGTCGTGTCTTTGTGGGCTATGCACGCATATATATGTATTAGTCAAGCGGCATCCGAATGACCTTTATAGACCACTTACATGATTCAGAGGAGGAGAACTTGTAGCTGCACGCTCGTCAAAAGCATGATGACTTGAAAAAGACGTATGTAACCCCTGCCGCTTTTCAAACCATGGAGCAGGAGGAGAAGAAGGCTTGTCACCACTACTCAGCTGGGTCGTGTTGGTCCTAAAGGATAAACGACTGGATACCGAATTTTGAAGGGCATTGATCCAAGTCTTGTTGTTGTATCTTCGAATGGTGTTATTACCCGATGATGATGCTGATGACACTGATGACGATGATGATGATGAAGACTCAGATGTGGATGGCAAAGGGGTGACTGGGCTCCTGTATGTGGATGATGGTACAAAGCGGTCATCAAGGGATCGTGTAGGTTCAGGCACAATGCGTCGAGGTGTCGTCGTCGTATGATCTGTTGGCGATGTCAATGATGGTTCTCCCAATGATGATGACCGATCGATCATTTCCTTGTTGAATGATTCCCAAAACCCACGTGTGCCACTATGGCCACTTTTCGACTCACCATGAGCACTGGTAATATTACTCTTCTTATGAGCACCATTACGAATAGCATTTCTCATTCGATCTCTTTGATGCTGTTGCTGCCATCTTGATAATATATGTGCTGAAGAAGAGCCTGCCGTGTTTAATCTTGGAGATGTGTGCGTTGGTGATAGTGGGCTGTCGTCATCATCATCATCATCCGTGTAAGGTGACGGTGGTGGGATATCAACCACGATGGAAGAAAATGAAACACGTTTCCTGGCTTTAGTTTCAGCTGTTTCAAGGCTACTGGTATCTTCTTCTTCATCATCATCATCTCGAGAAAGAGGAGAGGCTTTCCGCGTCAATTGTGGCTCGTAAACAGGAAGTGGGTTGGGATAAGGCAACGTTGTGCTTGGACAAGAAGAAGAAGATGATGATGATGATGACGCATCCTTTGGAATAGGTGGCATAGCTTTACGGGCAATTCGAGTATGCTCAGCTTTCCTTGTTGAACATTTCCACTGATGTTGTGATGGCGTAGTATTCTCATTGTTAGAAACGGTGATACGCTGCTGTTGATGTTGAGCAGGGACCTATGCAAACGTTTAGTTTGTATGACAATATATAAACCATCAAACACCAACCTTAGCCCGATTAATTGCTGGCAATGGCTTTGGTTCACGACGATGAGCACCAGTGTCCCTGAACCGAGTATTTGGAGAAGAAGGCTGTTGTTGTTGTTGTTGTTGTTGTTCGTTTGGTGTAGGTGGAGAAAACAATTGAGAAAGAGCGCGACTTCCTTTAGTCAATGCTGTCTTTCGTTCTCGAGATACGCTTAATGATGCCTCTGATAATGGTGCTGTAGCAAAAGTGCGTGTTTTGTTGGGTGAACTCAATCCAGTAGCTGTGTCGAATTTCCGAGTCAAGCCTTTGACACCAATAAATGCTTCACTCAGTGGTCTCGGCTTTGATTTTGCTGTACCAGAAATACTATTGGTGGATGTATTGGTTGACCAGGATGTTTGTATATGCGAAAGCGACACTCGTTTGCTCGGCTTGGATTCAGGAAGCGTGTTCTGAGTATTACTGAGAGTGGCACTTTTACTTGCGGATGGATTTGGTGGGGATGGCGTGGATCGTAAGCTGCGACGTATCTCAGAATAAAGTGGGTTTTCATTGTCGGGTTGTCTCTATTACAGCATATTAGCCATCTATGGTTTTCTTCCTTTCTAGTGCTTCTTACCATATCCTCCATCTTGGTAAATTTAGTATCAATACGAAGAGGCTTTGGACCTTCTTGTTTGCGAGGACGAACATCTTTTCTCTAGTGCATAGGCAATACTGACGTGGATCAATCTCACATGATCGCGTTCTAGTAAATGAAGAGTATCATACCTTAATGGGCGAATTTTTCATAGTAGAATTGTCGGTGGTATGAGTCGGCTCGATTCGTGCGCTCCCAAGCTTTGTTGAATCTTCGCTTGTGTCACAATCGTCAATTTCTGGTAAACGGCTCTCATTCATCGCATCATCGCTTGTTCTTTGCTTCTCATTGTGTTCTGGATCGATCTTTTGTTGCTGCAAATCGACTTGGATGTCGCTGTTACATGGTGTACAAGGATCCTCTTGATTGATGGTATCGCTCTTAGTAAGCTGTTCCTGTGTCACCTGGATACGATCAGATGCAATTGGATCAGTGGTGGTGGACCTGATATCGACTCCATTATCGCCATGTTCTTTTTGTGGTTCACAATCAATTGGATCTGTGCAAGTTGAAGAACCAGATGATTCCTAATAGATGGGACTTAGTAGCCTACTCCTATCCACCACGTGCACGTTGCCAGGCAACTTACTTCTTGAATTGGGGATATTGTACTAATATCATCAGATTCAGTGGAACAATCAGAAAAGGATGTTTCAGGATGAGTAGTGGTGATGTTGTTGGATGTGGTGGTAGCACCAGCAAAAGACCTCCTCCGGTTCCTGGTCGGCTTTGGTACTACAACAGGTTGTTGCATTGCTGAGCTGGATGTCATCGTGGATACCCGACGTGCCTCGCGTGCTTTCTTTAGTTCATCCAATTCCTATCATCCGCATAATACCATGCTGTGTTAGCAATCTAACCCCCGTAAGATACATAGATCTCTGTCTATTGGCTTGCCTTTTCAAGTATCCGTAATGCTGCAACATCCATGTAGTTTTGAATAGCTGCTTTATCCCAACTTTTATCTATAAAGAAGTACGTTTAGCTTGTTGCTACTCTCGAGATAACCAGATCTGTATTTGTACACACCTTTGGGGGATGCTGGATGGTGTAATGTCGAGCGCTGTTGCATGTCAATGCTGGCCATGCTGGTTGTCACTAGTAATGCCGAGGTTTGAGTATACTACAAGACGTGTAGTCAACCACAGTGATTTTACCTTGAAAAATGCGCTGTATGTGAGAGATAGTTGAAAGCAACAAGTACAATAACAATGCAAGTCGTTTTGGAGTGTTGGTTGGAGCATGGAAAAACAATGACCAAAAATGGATTGTCCATGTGATCCCCTTGAAATTCTGCAAGTCATTCATAACACGTCGTCCTCTCTTTTTGCTTTGCAGTAGTATGATCAATTATATGCATATCCATATAGAAGGTGCCCCCAATGTGCAAAGGTGTTAATGATATCGATCAATGGAGTGTCACAATCAAAGAGGTTTCGGAGTAACAACCACCTCATCTTCGTAATCATGCATGAATCAATGACAAACGATGTACACGTGATTATCGAAGGAATTTCAATTGAATGATGAAAGCTTGTACATACAAATGATACCTGGTTATGCAAAGTAATAATTGATAACTTGGAAACACCCTCCATCATTGCACGTTACTAGCATTGCGACTGATTTGGATCGAAGGCGATTTGCTCGTCCCTCCACCTTTTACTACCATATATCATCTCATCCGCCCCATACCATACGCCACCTTGGCTGCCTAATGAATTCGATCCATTGAATAAGGATGCCTTGCGCGCGGTCCAGCCAGCAAGTATCATAGGATATAAATTCTCAGCTTCAAATTATACCCCAATGTGCACATCAAATGATGTCTCCGAATGAACCATTGTATGCCAGAAGGCACCGATCCCACATCCTGTAAAACCAAGTGGTTACTCAAGGGCATATTTACACCTGGAAAACTGTAAAAATAAACACGGTTGCGTCATATAGCTATAATCATGCTTCGCGTTTCATTAAAAGTATAGCCTGAGTTGAATACGAGCAGATTAAAGTTTTGTTCTTTTTGCACATATGGAAGCACAATATCATCGTCTATCGGTACTCATGTGTGTTATCTAATAATTTCTTTTCATGTCTACTTAATAGGGTTGAAGCTCTCGAATTGCATGATGGATGCCATGTACAACGCTATTCAGGTTCGTATGACCACGTGCCGCTGTCCATGGATCGGTTCCTGACTAACAAACAATTACTATTCAGAAGCTCTTTCCCTCTACGCTCACGACAAGGAGACGCGTTTTACCTTTACAAAGGGTTACCAGCAAGGCGTCAAGTAAAGTTGGACTATATTCGTTATGGGTTTACACCGCAGTGGGTTTAGCTATCTTTGTCGAAGAACAATCGCGTGATAATCCAAGGACTTTTCCTCCTGGTTGGGTACAATCATCAGGCCTTGATACTGAAAACGAAATGCATTACGTGCTTGACAGATGGTATCTTTCACATCCTAATCTCTCGTGGCCAACCCTTATGACCAACGTGATTTGAAACTATCAGGTATTTACTGTTGAGAAAGTTTTATTATTAGCATGGATGAAGATCATATGTATTGACTGCCAATTGTACAATGATGGGACACCGATACCTTTATTCACAGTGTCGGCATTATTTAATGATCTATATTTAACATCGGGTTGGTTGACCGGGAACAAACAAAGTTGCACTAAGGTGATACGAAAAGTTTTCATACAACAGGAATCGGTGTGCCAAGAAGTGTATTTTGTCATCTTGGAATCTGACGTGGCTCAGAGTAGCAGCAACATCGTCACATCCGAGAAGTATCTTTATGAATCACCTGTCTCCGACAGCAACAACAAAAGCAGTTGTAGAATCATTGTGTATATAAAGGGGCCCGATGCTGGTAGTGGTGGTCGACAATCAATCAACCAACAATCAACCGGTGACCCATAACGAAAACATAACAAGCAAGAAAATGAAGTCTGCCTTTTCCATTGTCCTCCTTTCTTTGGTCATTCTCGCCCTTGGTCTCGTGCAGCAGGCCGTTGCTTATCCCCCTGGTCGTGATTTCTGTAACTGCCACTGCTACCTAGGCAAGCAAGAAGGTCTTAGACGTTGTCAACAATACAACAGCCCCGAGATTTGTGACAAGAGATTCCAGCATATCCCACAGGAATGCGGCAGCAACTGCAGTGACGAAACCTGTGGCGTTGAGAACTTTGGAGGCTATCATGATTGAAATGAGGCAGGTGGTAACCACCATGTTGCCACCAGTGTTAGCGTAGCTTCTATCGCCTTGTGCGGTGTATATTTAGCAATGTAATAGCCAGCATATCCTTTTCAATTCGATTCAATACCATGGCTATGAATTTGCATCTTGTATACTATAGAATAAATCAAATAAATATTTGATCGTCAAAGTGCATATGATGAAGTAAGCTTTTAGCGAGTAAACCTTGTTTATTTCAATAGTGATGAGAGAGCAGTGTGCACATGCATTGAAATTATGAAGGCATCCAGCAGATGATAATGATAATCTTATATAAAGTAGAAAGGAGGGGATCTACAGAATAATAAAGATGCAAACCGGATGTGATACCGAGGGTTAACCCCCTTGCATGTAAACTAGTGTGGATCCTGATTCATTCCAACCAATTGGTTGGTGCCAATTGAGTCAGTTTGCACAACCCAAATGCAAGTTCTCGGCCTGTCTAATCAAATCCCGTCCACTTTATTCCTCCTCTCTCTCTCTCTCGTCTCCCTTTTAACCCCACGTATTCTATATTTATATCTTGGAAGCGTATACATGAATCCCAAGCATGACCTTGTTGGCAGATTGGTATAATCTGCTACGTCAACACTGGCTAATCGTCCGAGATGACTCGAGCGTCCAGACATTGAAAACGATCGTGGCGGGAGTTGCTGGTGCACTTTATGCGTCCTTGTTGGTGGCAAATGGCTATTATTTCCCTCTCTTCATCGTCCTCGGCTTTGCATTAGGCGCCGTCTTCTTTTCCAATCAACAACAAGAACGCTTCAACAACTTGACTTTTGAAACACGACCTCTAATAGGCAAGGTACAGTCATTTTAATGGTAGCTTTTGACACAAAAACAAGTATCGCTCATGCAGCGTCTTAGGATGGGGAACAAGCCATAGCAACAACAAACGACAACGACACGTTACGATTGTTTTATCCACCCTTGACAACTGCTGTGGACAAGTTGATCACGTACTTTTGCCGCGACTTTGTATTAACGTGGTGGACACCATTAAACCCACAACATGATCCAGAGTTTGAGCGATCCGTCAAATCAACATTGAATGGTGCTGTGCACAGGGTTGAAAAGCTACTTCTCAAGCAAGAAAGGAATGACATTGTCATGGCGACACTATATGGGATAGCCAATGTTCTCATTATTCATATGGTAAAGTTGGAAATTGGTGGATGAGAAATAAGGAACATGTGTAACTCACAGGCGTATGTCTGTGGAACCAATTAGCGTGAATGCAGGAACCTTGAAAGCTCGGGCATGTCGCTTGAAGGATATACAGCATTGAATTCGCAATCACCTTTTGCACAATTACTCTCTCATCATGAACAGCATCAGCAAATGCGTGGATTGAGTACAACTATGTTGAAACGCATGTTACCGACCAACGACACCGATTCGGTTGTACTCATGAGTCTATTTCGTGAATTATTGGCTAGCCACTTATTCGACAATATCCTCGACACTTTGAGCGATCCAGATTTCATCAATTATTATATTGTCGATTATCTTTCTGCTGATCGTAGTAAGGATGCAGCAGGTCAATCTGAAGCGGATGACAATGGAGAAGGTATTCGTAGTGTGGTGGAACGTGCTGCTGAAAGCTTGATGGCTGCTGGATTGGATCATGAAGAAGGATCTCGAGAACAACCTACTACCACCTCCAACAATACCGTTCATCAAGAAGAGTCACCCATGGTCGATAGCCCAAGAACATCCATGACATTATCGCAACCTCGCTCATCATCCGAGATTCACCCATCTGCATCCGCTCCCGATTTGTCTGTGCCACCACAATCTCAAACGACCAATGACACTCTGCCATCCATTCCAGAAGATTCTTCTCGCAATCATCATCCTACTGCAATCACCAACAACAACGCATCGAAAAAGAAGACATCATCTCCACGACCTTCTTATGATGCTGCACCCATGATTTATGAACCAGGCACAGTCCATTTCAGTGTCATGGATATTTCAACACCGAGTGGAAATGAACCAACGCCTGATAAGAACAAGCTCATGTTTATTGTACAAATTGAACGACCTGCCACAGCAGAAGATCATCAGGCTGGATCAGAAGGAGGTGGTTATGTGATTACTCGCACCTATGCCGACTTTGAAGTGTTCCATGCGATTATCAGTGCTCGACATACCAAGCGTGTAGCAAGGGCCAATTTACGTCTTCCACTGGATCCCGTTTATCGATCATGGCTCAAGTTGGGTGCAAATGGCAATGCTGGAGGAAACAATGGAGGACCCACAATGCATGATCCTGATAGCATAAGCCGAGCATTGGAAGCCTATTTGCATACGGTGGTACAGGACAATGAAATGGGACGTGACAGTATCATCCTCGCCTTTTTGAGAAAGGAACGCAGACAAGGCCCTGATGGTGGTGATCCTGCAGTTGACATTTCTTTTGCGGATGAATACATGGATGAGATTGGATCGTATGCAGCATTATCAGCAGCAGCGGGGCAACCACCAGGTGCAACAACAACCAATACCCTGAATGGCGCTCAAAGTAGTGTAGGCAAGGCTTTTTCAATGCTGGCACGTGCACCCTCCTTGGCTGTGAAAAGTGTTAGCCGTACCGTGAGCGAGACATGGGATGAAACTGGAATGACAACAGCATCTTCCTCACCAGGGCCAGAACCATCAAGGCGTTGGTTTGGGAGAAAAACAACACGTGAAGGATCCATTTGCAGTACTGTAAGCTCAGGAACCATTGAGGATGAATCGCTTACATCACCACGACAACACCAGCAACAGCAACAACATACCAGCATTACACCACCATCAAGCTTTTCTGAAAAGGAAGAGGATGAGTACATCATGGAAGAAGAAGACGAAGAAGGGTTGGATGAGGATGAACAAAGTCGAAGGCGGAGGCAACAAGTTGTGGATGAACAAGAGAATGCTCCACCGAAGGACGAGCCGCATCAAATCAAGAGCAAGCCATTATCACCTATGGAGATTGAACTATTGATTGAGACAACGTTTGCATTGGTGGTTGAAATCTTTGACTTAACGACAGCCAACAATCGAGCTTGGATGCGGAGGACGCTATTGAATGTCTTGCGAGAAATTGTGCGACGATCGTACACGGAGATCATTGCTCAACATTATACCACGTATATGCAAGATTACATGTCGCCTGAGGCACTGGTTCATCTTTGTGAAAAGGTGATGGAAAAGTTTTGGCCTAATGGTCGTTATGGTGATCCCAGTCCACCTCGTACTGAAGAGCAAAAGGAAGCAAGCCGTCAAGAAGCACGTACCTTGCTAATGACAGCAGCTGTCCCTTCAGGTGTGCGTCAACTTATTGGTGATCAAAACTGCAGTGCAGCCATGGATCGGTTATGGAAACGATGCCAAAATCAGGAACTCAATCGTGTGCTCATGCTTCAGTTATTGGAGCGCTTGATGCGTCCCATTTTTGGTTGATCCATTAGATATGAAAAAAAAAATGCATTCCCCTGTTTCCCTTTCCTCCTCCTCTCACATTCACTCACTCACATCTACCCATTGACGCATACATAGTACACGCTCATTACTTATATATACATAGCTACTCTTTTGTTCTGACTTTAATGTATAAAAGACTCATATAACCTTTTGATTTCTCGATGAATGGCTTGACATTACCTAATGGAGTAATAATGATCTTGCACGTTTATGCAGCTACACTGCGATCGCGTAGTATACCTTTGCCATCTACAGGTGCAATAAGAGGCTACCTCACCTATATTTGGACGCTAAGTACATACCATTCTTATGAAGCACGTCGGCTCTTTGAGAACATTGTTAATCTGCAGTGTGACCGAGAGCACGTTGTGTGAAAGTTTCCAGCTTGAGATGGCTGATCTGGGGGATAATGGGCCGTCCACCCTACCTATATCCTACATCTGGACGATCCTATTCGAACTTTTCATAATGAAACGTCTGGTTTTTAAATGAATGGAATTGCTCAGCATGTCATAGACAACCTTCTTACCAAGTTTCAGGTTCGAGAGTGGGAATCCCAAGGTATTGCATACTAATCGACAGTTCATGATTTCCGACGGGTACGGAATTTCCGTCCATCATAGTAAACCCCACATTATACCCTCCCATTCAAGATTTTCAAATGAAGTATGGGCCCTTTATGAGAACAATGTTGGTCACCGTGTCCAAGAGAATCTTGTGTGAAAGTTTCAGGTTTGAGATGGGCAACCTCGAGGTTATGGGCCACCCGCTCTACATGTAATACCATCCGTTCATCATCCGACGCTCCCATTTTAATTCTCACAATGAAGCCTGCGACTTTGATATGAATGGAGTTGATCAGCATGTTGAAGCCCTCTGTCCTGACCAAGTTTGACGATGGAGGTGAGCAATCGCGGGGGTGTGCACTATGCACCCTACTTGCGTTCCTTCCGTCCTATATTTGGACCGGCCGATTTATAAAATACCATAATGAAGTATGCGGTTTTTAAATGAATGGAGTTGATCAGCATGACTCAGCGAACCTGCTTACCAAGTTTCATGTTCGAAATGGGGAATCCCAAGGTAATTCATATTAGATGGCATTTCAACGAACCCGGCGGGTTCCGGAATTCCCGTCCATCATAGTCAACCTCACATTACAGCCTCCCATTCAAAATTTGTAAATGAAGTGTGGGTTCTTTATTAATACAAAGTTGATCAGCATGTCCAAGAGCATCTTGTGTGCAAGTTTGAGGTGTGAGAGAGGCAATCTCAATGTTATGGATCAATTACAGTGTTCATGCATTTGTATGACATTGTCTGACAGCTCAACCTAGTTTGATTTCCAGCTCTTCCACTCCCTGCTTATTGTCTTTTCTCCCATTCCCAACTGTTGTCCCATTCAAGTACAACTACCATCGGCAAACCATTGTCCTGCTTCAACCCATCATGTCGATCCTATAGCTGCCTTGATCCGAAGGACTACAACTGAATGGCTAGTCCATGGCGCGTGCACCCCACTACAACACCCACTTCCTTGACACCACATATTCTTTTGTACGATCCTCGACCACAATCACACGTTGCAGCTTTCATTCCAGCAATTGCTATTAGCAAACTCTTTGCTCCATTGTCTCGAACAGCCTTCTTTACTTGCAGCCTTTGTTACGCAGACAGCAGATAGCCATCATATAGAAGCAGCTTTATTTACGCGTAGTAGCGTGTTTCAATACATACAACTACTCATGGATACGGATATGGATCTGAATACTTCATTGATTGGTACATGGAGTGGAGGGAACTAGGTATATTGGATGGCTTGCATTCCTTGGCACATTTCGAACGTGATGTCCAGTTTGGATACCTTGTCAGCCATCAACTATTATGCTGCATTACAATCAATCTTCACCTGGTTGAGCTGCGATGAAAAACCACCAAGAGCGATGTCAAGGGCCAAATGGGAAAGGAAGCATATCATCAGCAATCCCTGATCTTCTTTTACTACTATATTGAATTTAGAATGGTTATGGATGCAATCACGTGCAGTGGTGATTTCTTTTCGCGTCATCCGCAGGGACGATCACGTGGATACGGCTGAGGATGATGATGGATGGGATAGAATTGGCGAAAGGTGTTTACAGCCATGGATGATATTGCTGAGATCATTGAACATACACATGCAGGAGCTATTTTTCCAATCATGGATGAAAGATATTTATGACGGCAGCAGCCACGGATTCGATGATATCAATACCACAATGTCTCTATATGATTCACCCGTACCTTATTCAGTTGGCAACGCTGTTCCTTTATTTACTGAGTTGATAAACACCCACACTACCATTTCCTAGTCTTCGACTTTCATTAAATGAACGTTGGATTTAACATAGTAATCATATGTGAAAGATGTGGATTACGTGCTTGATTCTGCATTGAAAGGAAAGAGAGGTTGGGCGATAGGAAAGAAGTGAGATTGGATCATTTACATTATGGTATATCCAAGACGTTTTGTTCACTTCTACCTTCTGATATATTATATTCATGATTAAGCTTCCTTATTAACACGCTTATAGACAGTAATCCATGGCGGCTCAATTTACAAAGATAATAGCTCAAGAGTGATAATGACCAGTTATGGGGCTTGTTGTAACAGCAGCATTATTGTAAGCTTAATTCATTATACTCGTGAAAGATTGATCTCTGCTGATACAACGCGACACGCATAAGCAGAGCATGATTGCCTTCGACAATCTTCAGTGTGGATTATCTTATACAATTGTACATCCCATACGGGCTATTATAGGCTACCTTACTGTAGCACCTATGGCAACCTGGAAATGGATCCTTCATGCACTTTCCGCCAATATGGTTAACCCTTCTTCAAGCATGCCTTTCGCTTTGTGACACAAACACATCCGTCTGCATCTTCGGCTCTATGGGTCAGTCTACTTGACAATGAACAAAGATCCACTATTAAATATAGCATCACGCTTATAGCATATGTAAAACATAAAGGTGCCTGTATCTCAAAACTTTACAATGAAACGTGGGGTCTTCAATCGAACAAAGTTGCGCGGCTGGGTGAAGCGCACCCTGTGTAGAAGTTTCACGATCGTCGTGGCCGATCTCAGATTCACCCAATGTCACCACCAGCCTCGTCGAAAAAAATTCGAGAGGTCGACCTGGTTTCACTTTGGCTGGTGGTGACATTGGGTGAATCTGAGATCGGCCACGACGATCGTGAAACTTCTACACAGGGTGCGCTTCACCCAGCCGCGCAACTTTGTTCGATTGAAGACCCCACGTTTCATTGTAAAGTTTTGAGATACAGGCACCTTTATGTTTTACATATGCTGTAAGCGTGATGCTATATTAATAGTGGTGTTGTTCATTGTCAAGTAGGTAGACCCCGATAGAGCCGAAGATGCAGACGGACTTCTTTGTGCAACACAGCTCATTTGCATGACACTTCACAATGAACAAACCCCACTTACATATAGCATCATGCTTTCAGCATATGTAAAAACGTAAATGTGCCTGCATCTAGGATTGGCAAGCTTGATCGGGGAAACATGATTGGAAAGGTGCGCTCCACCACGACGAGCAATATTGTTCTATGAAAGAGCCCACGTTTCATTGTAAAGTTTAGAGAGAAATGCACTTTCTCGTTTTTACATATGCTGAAAGCATGATGCTATATGGCAAGTGGTGTTTGTTCATTGTGAAGTATCATGCAAATGAGCTGTGTTACACAAACACACCCCTCTGCATCTTCGGCTCTATCAGGGTCTACCTACTTGACAATGAACAAACACCACTTGTCATATAGCATCGCGCTTATATCATAGGTAAAACATGAAGGCGACTGTTTGCCCAAATCTCCATATCGATGTGTAGAGGCTTTATGAGAACGATATTGATCAGCATGACCGAGAGCACCTACTGACCAAGTTTCGACGTCCCCACCAGCAATATCGGCGCGCACGGCCGTACACCCTATCTATGTTTCCATCCATTTGTCGTCTCTCCTACATTCAATGTTTTCATAATGAACTCTGGGGACTTTATGAGAACGAAATTGCTCGGCGTGGTCGAAAGGATGTTGTGTGAAAGTTTCAGGTTCGAGGTGGGCAATCTCGGGGAGCAGGAGCGTCTACCCTACTTTCTCCTACTTTTGGGCTGGCCGGCATTCAAAATGTTCATAATGAACCATGCGGCTTTTAAATGAATGGAGTTGATCAGCATGTGCGAGAGTACCTTCTGACCAAGTTTCAAGTGCGAGATGGGGAATCCCAAGAAACTACATACTAATTGACTTTTTCATAAATCCGGCGCTTTCCCAATTTCCGTCCGTCATAGTAAACCTCACATTATACCCTCCCATTCAAAATTTTCAAATGAAGTGTGGGTTCTTTATTAATACAAAGTTGTTCAGCATGTCCTAGAGCATATTGTGGGAAAGTTTGAGGGTCGAGACAGGCAATCCCAATATCAAGCATTGATATCAGTGTATATGGATATGTCTGACTGCCTCACAGATTTAATTTCCACCTCTTCCACTTCCAGCTTCTTCCTTCTTCCCATTCTCAACTGTTGCCCCATTCAAGTACAACTACCACCTGCGAACGATTGCTCTGTCTCAACCCATCATGTCAACCCTACAATTGCCTTGAACCGATAGTCTTTGACTGAATGGCAACTCCACGGCATGTGCACCCCGCTACAACACACACGTTTCTTGACACAACACATGCTCTTGCACACTCCTCGACCACGACCAATTAACAGCGTTCATTCCAGCAGTTGCCCATTACCAAGGCCTCTCCGCCATCGTCTCGAACAGCGTTCTTTACTTGCAACAACTTGCCTTACAGCCTTTTTGACGTGTACAGCAGACAACCATTGTATTGTAGCAGCTTTATTTACGAGTAACGACTTGCTTCAATGTATACGACTTCGTGTGGATATGGACGTTGCTTTGGTACATATCGGGTGGAAGGATGGATACATATAACGCGTGGAAAACAGCGTATAAATTATCGAATTGACCGCTTTGCTTGATGCTAGCATCCTGAACGGTTGGTGCATACGATTACCGTACTTTACACCCGATTCCTTAGCAGCTACTATTTCATCCTTCTCGCAACCTGTCAACCATGCACAGCCATCATCACCATCAAACTGCATTTGACACACCATGGCTATATAGCGCCACCACGCAACAAGAGTCACCTCACGCTCATCCATTCACCTTTGCACAATGCACGCCCAAGTGGTAGAAACTTCCCATATCGACGTATCTCCCCCCATTGGAACAAGTTGTAGTACCTCCCAATCTATTTCTTGTGGATGATGTTTGGATTAAAGGATTACTTTAGCGAATGTAGCATTGGGTTCGTCAACCATTCCTAATTTCTTTAGTGAAGAGACAGTGTCTCTTCCTGATTTGGATCTCGTTGTGTGTGGGCACTTGATGCATTGTATTATAGGAAGGTTTATGCAGGACTGTAAAAGGATATCCACATATGAATGCTGTGATCGAGGAAAGGGAGAGGAAGAGAAAGAGTGTGATTGATTCATTGTGCCTTGAACAAAGGCTGTATTGATAGTACAACTCCACCTCCTTTCTTTGTGATTGGATCTTGTCAATAACATCGTGTGCACATGTTCCTTTTCTTTGCTTCAGGTCTTGCAAAGTAGTTATTTTATTAATGTACGGCGGGAGATTGAATTTGCATCGCTGCATTATCTACAATTAATGTTGCACTTGTATTGATCGAGGAAGTTTGAAAGGATGCGCTTCGGTATTAAACACATAACCGTTCATCGAAATGCACTCCTTATCCACAAATGTCAAGTACAGATATTTGAGTGTCTCTGCAAAAAAGTAGCTATTTGTATACAATGCACGTTAGTCGCAGCATGAACAAGGTTTGTGTCGTCATGGATACGTACCTCTCTTGGAAATCATCTTGCTCAGGATCAAGCGTGTCAACGTTGAATATACGTGTGAACCCTGAAGGGGTGCGTGTGTACTTGTTGATGGCTTCAAACATGGACCATGCTATATCCTGATACTTTGTGTCTCCTGTCAAGCGATAAAAGTAAAAAATACTTTCAATGGTTTCTATATCAACCCATGATTAGATAAGAGGTATCTCTTTTTCCTTGCAGGGTTGTATGTAGTATTACCTGGCCGTAAATCGTAAAGGCCGTTATCGATGGTAAAAGAACGAATCATAGATTGTTGTCGTTTCCTTGTGGCTGGCTCACCACGTACTGACCATGACCAGCTTTCAGGAGCAATACCAGTGGCAGTCTTTTCCCATACTGCTTGGCATGCATCCATAAAGTCATTGGCAAATTGCCAGTATCGCTGTCGACTCCGATCATCAGGAACCTGACTTGCTCCGAGTGCAATGTTGCCCGGCCAAAAGCAAATCTGTACAAATAAACGAAGCTTATTATATCTCACAGAATCCACTTTTCATATCCTCCTAACCTACCAGTTCTTGAGAAGTATACTGCAACCGATTGACATTATCATTCGTAGCAGATGCAACAAACATACGGCTCACTGGTCCTTGGGATGGTGCGGCAAGGTGCTTCTCAATACTTTCGACTGCCGTTGTCCATGCATGTAATAAACGATCCCTTTCATCAGTGGATGTATCCAGCTGCAGCAAATAATTCTTGATCAGGTACTCGTAAAAGCTGTCAGCACCGCCTCCAATGGTGGTTATACCTGATTTAAAAGGACATCATTAGACAAAGAAGCAGCAAAAGGAATTGTTGCTGGCATAGGATACTTACTTGAATTCACAGGTTGAAAAGTATGAGCATCCCATGTTGTGGGAAATAGGCCTGGAATGGCAGTAGGCTCCATCAAGGCTCGATCAACCACACTATTGGCGTAGGCCGCGTACTTTGGATCTCCAAGGATTTGTGATAATCGCGTAAACTCCAAACTATACGTGCCAAACTCGGCTAGATTGATGGTATCTGCCATGACAGCTTCCTTGCTATATGTACATAATAGAATGTAGTGTGAGCAGGTGGTGTGTGGACAACATCATTATACTCACGTTTTCAAATCCATATACGTCAATGGTGCCTTTGAGGGGGATTGATCAAACAGTGGTAAGAGGACATTGTCGGTAAGTTCTACAGCTTTTTGGACCAACAAGGGATTAGGTGCCAGATCATTGGCTGCCAATAATCCTCCCAAATATCGAATGCCAGTTTCGAATCCTTTCACAGGCGTATCCGATTGAGTAAAATCGATCTTGGCAATGTATTCAAGCGCTTCATTGTACTCGTCCTCCAAGCCCATGATCAGCATGGTGTCAAGGCCATCCACAATACTGGCTGTTGATTGTAGTAGATGCGTCAATGATCTTAAATCACCATTACAAAAATGATCACTATTTCATCTTACCTCCCCAACCATTCCTACAAATGCATTGGTAAGCGTTTGGATTCAAAGCAACAAAATAAATTGTTCATGATTACATACCTTGAGTTTGATGATCCATTTGTCTTTGGCAACAATTCATCTGAGCCCCAAGCATGGAGCCTATAGCCGTTATAGGCATGCTGAAATGCTTCCTTGATTGCCTTGGCACGAGAATCATTATTTGCAGCACAGGCGGCAGTTATGGAAGGTAATGGCTTGTTGGCGGTATGGGTTGGTGCTGTTCGTACAATGACAGCAAGCAAGCATAGGCCTGCAACAAGGAGAATCAATTGGATGCTGATGGACATGATCTTTTGGATCCTTTTCTTTCGTTTGGCCATGACAATATTAGTAGTAGCTTTATATGTGATGCAAAGAGTGAGCGAAAGAGGGTATGATGTTGTACATGGATAGATTTACAAATACGATGGTCATCATGGTTCTTTACGTATCAACCAGTTGCCACATCTTAGTTCTCTATAGGAGCCATTTGTATCGTCGAGGTTGCCACCGAGAAAAAGGGGTTGATATTTAAACCGACGACAATGGGACACTCATCTTGTTACCGGTCATAGAAATTTTATGCCGAGGAGCAGTCAATGGACCACTTCTCCTTATTCAACGTGTGATTGATTTCTGCCAAATGCGTCAAGAAGCCTTGATGGCTATTGTAAGGTTATGCAGAAAAAGTAACCCGTGCACTTGTAATTTTGCACCATAAGCTTATGGGCATCGTTGTATTCCCGGGTTCCTTTAGCTGCAAGATGACCTGTCTCTTTGATTCCTTTACCCCCTTAATCACATGCTGACATAGATCTAATATGCAACGGCACTCCCCCGGTTTCGTCGCCTTTGAAACTGCTTTGAAAACCTGCACTAACACATTGCATGTTAATAATGAATGACTTTTGACTTTCTCCTTTCATCATCAAATCTTTTGCCAGTTGTAGTGTAGTAAGCACACGTGCATTTTGAAACTATGATGAGCGTTTCCACAGGCTCTTTTTGTGTTTTTAGCATATCAGTGTTTGTATATCATCCATTTGCCATCGCCTTCAAAGGTAATAGTGATCATACTCACTGCTCTTGGCAACCTGGGGGCTGTATCCCTGTTGTATCAAGTAATGAAATGCGATGCATGACAGGGATGGAATAATGGTCCGTGAACCGCATAATGCACCTGCTAGCGACCGGTTTGGCAGAAAGCGAATATCTAGCATTCTGCATGATATGTATATGCAAGTGCGCTGCTGCTATTTCATATGATGTGTTTTGCTGCCATGAACATGACAATGGATTCTCATTTTATTCTGCAATGTAAGCCTTCATCTTCATGATGAGATGTGAAATATGGTTGTTATCAAGAAAGTGGATGATGGATTTATAGCATGATAGGTATATGAAAGATGGATAGTATGACCATAAACAAGCTAAATCGAGAGGTTGTATGTATACAATACATTATTCAAGGACACGACAGGGAACTCCATCCACGCTCATGTTATAACATCAGCTGATCGGATCTCCATAACTTGCCATCTCGTATCAGGAACCAGGTTAGCTTTAAGTAATGTGAAACGCCTGCAAAGTCGGTTCGATTGTGTCTTTTGTCGGTGGTGAGCAAATTCTTGGCCTTTTTAAGCAAAGAAGGATACGAGGAGAAGCTTAATCATAGCTTGAATTGATTGGAACGGTAAAAAAAGAGCCATATATATCACGATGACAACAATGACAATCAAAGTAGGATAATCAAGAAGTGCTATGAATGACCACAAAGATCAGTTCTCATTCATGGGTCACGAAGAAGGCTCACCACCATGATACTCACACCAATACGGCCCATGAAGGTGTCAGGAATCAACGAGCGATATATAGAAGGAAGAGATGGGTGGGAGCGAAAAGGGCGATAAGATGCTTGTTAATATGTGGATGGTGGGCGTGGGTGTTCTGTTGACCACAAGGAGTGGAGGTTGATGCATGAATTGATAAAATGGTGCATGTGCTGATAAATGACGGGGTTCGTCTTTTTTACGCACACACACACACACACACACACACACACCCTCCTGCCTGTCAAAATGCAAGTACTGCCACAGATCTCGATACAACCCGACTGGCATGAAGCTGTACGCGATGTCGTCGGACAAGACACTGCTGAAGAATCATTCTGGGCATCCTGTTATAAAAAAGGTAGAGCCGATCTTGCTGCTAACGGGCTTCCTATGGCTGATTGGTTTCCATTGTAGGTGGCGAGTCAATTCACGGTTCAGTAACCATTGGCAAGGGTTCTCAGCCACGTTCAGTCGCATTGCAAGGTAGTGAGGGTATCACAGTTGGATATATCAATTCTGTAAGTAATGGCTCTAGCTCTTTGTACGCGTGTATATGCAGACCCATTGATTCGTTCATCTCTCGTAGCGCTCTTTCAAGATGGGATGCAAGTCGCTTGATATCTCGGATGTGATGGTTTATGGTCCCAAGATGGAATTTGATTTAAAGGATACCAAATCGGTAAGTGCTCCACGATATACAATGGCACGGAAGCAAGACTAATTCATGTGAGTATCATCAAGGTAAATGCGATCGATGTGACATCGAATGGCGACGTGTATGCTTTGGGTCAAGCTGATCGTATCATCATTGGCAATTTGAGCGATGGCAAGGAAGAGGTAAATATGGGCTTGTCGGATGGATGTGTCCAAAGCTGACAAAGGGTCATCTTGGTATGTAGAGAGTGTTGCAAGGGCACCTTGACGATGTCACCACGGTTCAATTCTTCCCGAGTGACCAAGTAATCTTATCAGGTGGTGCTGATTTCCAAGTCAAAATCTGGTCTGCCGTTGATGGAAGCAACCCAGTTACTCTGGTTGGTCATACAAGTGGTACCTATTCATTCACAAGGGTGGCAATATGAGCATGCTGCTCACGTGGTTTTCTATTTAGCCATCACGGATACAGCCATCATTGACCGGGGACGGAACGTACTTTGTATGTTGAAGGGACACATTAGGAGATGGGTATATTAATGCATGCGTTGATAGCATCATCAAGGGACGGCACGATTCGCTTATGGCATTGTGGTAAGTTTGGGGAATCAATCCAAAGGCGCGCTTGACTTAGAAGCTTTGTAACTAGGCACCAGCACAACAATCTCCATTGTTGCCCAATACAACGTCCCAGTAACCAAGATCCTATTATGTCCATTGCCATCGCAGTACACTGCAGCAACACCAGATCAATTAGGTGGGTATTTATCTTTTTTGATGATGAAAGGAAGGAATCGATATACTAATGGGAAGGGTTGGCTAGATGAACGTGAAGTTGAAACCAGCGACAAGATGGTGCTTGCAGCTCTGGGAGATGGTAGCGTGGTTGGAATACACCTGGGTACCAAAAAAGAGGTACGTAATGGCATGATGGATGATTATGCATAATATTGACCCTATTACTGTGTAGCTTTTCCGTACCGAGAAACAAGAAGCCCCCTTGGCTGCTCTCGCATATCATAGCGAATCAGGGGTATTTGTCACCGGTGATATCCATGGCAAGCTGTCTGCATACAATCAAAACGAGCCCCAAAGTCCTTGTTTACAATGGCAGCGTTCGGAGCATGCAGTAACTGACCTGGTGATCAAACTCAACGAGGATGGCGAGTTGGCGGTTTTTGTGGCTAATGGTAAGCACATGTTTAGGCACCCAGGTTTACAATATGCTAAACTTTCTATTATGGTAGCTGACGGTAGCTTATACCAAACGAGTCCCATTTTACTTGCAATGAAGCAACCCGAGACCTTATGCCTAGCTGGTGAATATTCTGGAAACGAGCTCGAATCGATCCACTGTTTAAAGGCGATCGCAAGCAAGGAAGCCAATGGACACAAGAGATTAATATGTGGCAATCGTGCAGGACATGTAATGATTTATTGATGCAATAGTAAACAATGATTGTATTATTTGCGATGGAATTGGTATGCAGCTTGGCCTATCCGTTTGTTCTTTTTACTTGCGCTTAGCATGGCGTCTTTTCGTGGAATTGATTTCCTGTGCATTAATCGGTCTCTAAAGTTGAGGATCTTGGTATCGGTTGGTGCAGGTCGAGGTCGATTGTTAAGGACTTTGACTGTATATTCGCCTACACGCCGTTCATTGGCTTGGATACGTCTCTTTTTTGCCTTCTTTTCAGCTTCCTCTTCTTCGGCTTCCATGCGTTCAAAATCGGCTGCTGTTAAATGAGATCGTTTGGGCTGTTTGGCATCCTCAGCTGCTGCTTGTGCTAAAAGTTCGGCAGGCAATAATCGACTATCATCCTCATCCTCGTTCTCATCTTCCTCTTGCTCTTCCTCTTCCTCCTCTTCACTCTCTTCTTGGACTACTTCCTTCTTCTTGTTGCGTTTACTGGCTTCCTTTTGTAACTTGAGTTGTTGATCGCGTTGGCGCCTTCGTTCCTTTTCTTTTTCAGCAGCTCTAAAACACAATAAGATACTCGAACTCTAAATAAAAGGATTTGTTATGTTCCTACCGTTTTACCGATTCACGTTGTGCTTTAGCTTCTTCCAATGCGCTTGATTTGGCAGTTGTTGTAGACACTGCTTCAGGTGCTTCATCGTCTGAATCCGATTCGACTACTGGTTCTTCAATTACAGGCTTCTCTTCGAGTACAAGATCGTCGTCTCCACCGATAACGTTGCCGTCGTCGTCAAAAGTCTTTTTCGGCATAGCTGGTTTATGTATGTGTATATAAGAGGTGAAATAAGAAAGCAGTAGCGACCTGTCTCATGCCATTGAAATATGAAAATGTGGCTTTGTTCACATGATCAAGCTGTCAATTGCACCATTCAAACCCAGATAGCCTTCCCCTTGAAAATCTCGATAGCTTCCTATACCAATAAATCCATTATGCAATTTGCTTGTTACGACAATGTTATGCATTTCATCATGAATATGACGACCTTCTGTCCATTGTAATCGAAATAGAACTCGCATGATACCCCTTTTCTCTAATAGTAAATGACCCTGTATCATACAGTTACATGCTTTAATAGGCAAGCAAAAAAACACTTGTATTCAACGAAGAATGGTATATACTTTAAACAACTATTATTACTTATTTGGAAGGTTTTTGCTCTGCATACAACTTTTCTGTTTCTACAAATTTACGCCTTCGAAGATAGCTATATCCATTCACCAGAGTTAGAGCATATCCCTAATTCGATTGTTCAACAAAGCAGCTTACCTTTTGGGTCGAGGACGGCATAAGACTTGAGCCATGTTCAGGACCGGGTTTCCTCTATTGTAAGGATTGGCACTAGGGTACTTTGTGTTCATGATCGATGCTCGTAGCTGGATAAATCAGTTGTTGAAGTCAGCAAATTGAAACAATATCCGTTGGTGTGTGCGTTTACCTGTTCGTGAGTGGTGATGCCTCGTAGGATGAGTGAGCAATGGTATAAGGTTAGGCCACCGACCATGAGCAAGAGCACAAAGCAAACAATGGCTAATACGAAGCTGACGGGAGCTGCATTAAAGACGGCACTGAAGGAGGTATCATCTTGTGAATCACGATAGATCAGGATCAAATGAACGGCAGAGAATGCAATAACGAAAAGACAAAGCAGCGTCGCAGTAGTGATGAACACGAAAAAGGGTCGATAATTGCGTTTGCCGATACAATTGTTGAGCCAAATACAATGGTGGTCCTCGGTTTCTATGTTGCTGTGTTAGAAAGGGATGTCCAAGTAAGGGGTGGCGGACCATTCTCCATGTAACTTACCGACACAATTATCGCATTGACGACAATGACTAGCACGAGGGGGTCGATATATCCTGCATGTTTCACAGTAGCGTAGTGTCCATGTGTTGTCTTTGATTTGTACTTGTTTCTGTGTGGGGAATCCTTGGTGCCACATGGAGCCATAAGCGGAGCCATGATCATCATAGGGCTGGTCCATGGCTGGAAAAGGATCAAGGTCACGGGGGATGATCTGCAAAAGACCTCATCAATAAAACAATGACACACTCCTTGAATGTGATATTCACAACTCACACCAGGATCCGTCCAAGATGTCTTGATCATTGAAGCCAGCGAAAGAAGAAAGAGATAAGCAAATACAATCGGAATGGCAGGATGGATATGCTCCCAAATGAAAGGACATCTAAAGAAAAAAGAGTCAATCACCTTGACAACACCTTTTCTTTTCACAGCAAACGACTTACGTGAATATACCAAACAATACGGATGGTCCAATCAATAATACCAATGCCAATAGGAATGCCCAATATTCTCTGCTTGTCATGAGGCGACCACCACAAAAAAACTTGTTGCGACCTGGAAACATTTGATAATTCCTTACAGTTGACTTTTTAGCGAGATCCACCGTCTTCCCTCTTGTCAAAGTATCCATCGGGATCATTGAATTGGATGGGCCTGGTCCATCAGTAGAAGGTCTTGTATTGTGAGGTGGAGAAGGTGATGATGATGACGATGGCGGTGGTGGTGATAAAGGAGGATTGGATGGCCTATTCAAACTATGTCTTGTAGTAGTATTCGAGCGAGCATCTCTTGAAGCATCAGCCGATAATGCAGGAGGATGGTGGGGAGGATGAGGAGGATGCGTTGCTACTGATACTGATGGAGGATGATATGTATTACTGCGACCTTGTCCAATCAATGTTGTACTGTCATCGCTTGTCATATTTGAAAGCGTCGTCATACCAGAAGAATGAGGAATTTCATGCGAGGATGATGGCTGATTCATGGATGTTTGGATGCTGCTACTTTCGTCTGTTAGAGTGCGTTGTCGTAATTGTTCTCTAGTGTGTTGTTGTTGTTGTTGCTGGTCGTGGTGGTGATGGTTGGGTATTGCCTTTGTGGTTTCAGAGGAGGGAATAGCGTTAAAGTCAAAGGTTTCTAAGGAATCGGGTTGATAGGACAAGTCGCTAGCTGCGAAACGAATGATGGAAGAAGAAGGATGTGAAAATGGTGCAGGTGTCAACAGATGTCCTTGTTGGTGGTGTTGTTGTCCTATTGTTGCAAAGTTGTGTTGTTCGGTTGCAGGGTGTTCGGATAGAGGTACGCCAATGGAGCTAAATGTGGCAGCTTTGTACTTCACCTCTCCATGGTCATCAGACAAAGAGGTTGCATGCATGGGTTGCCGTTCATTTTGCTCCATGTGCAGGTAGAAGGTATTAATAAAGGTGGAAAGAGTAAAAGTACAAAATGAAAAAAACGAGTTTGGTCAAGTCGGGCCTAACAAACCATATCGAGTAGCAGTGCACGCTATTATCATTCATCTCCTTTTACTTGCTCATGGTTGCTATTGCTACCGTTGCTACCACTACTATTACTACTATCATCTAATCGAGGCATCCACATGGATTCCGGGATTGCTTTGGCCCACTCTATTCCATACATCTCGCGTGGTCAATGCATAAATTCCTTGTCACATCACCATCCCATCTTTTAAGCTTACCAGGCACTGCTTGATCTGATAACTGGATCTTGCTCATGATTGATTTAATAGTATTGGCTGTATCTAAATATGCAGGACAATATAAATTGTATGTAAGCATGCATGGTTGCTGTGCAGCAGGATCAATTAACATACCTTCCGAGATTTCTTCGGATTTTTCTAATGGTGATAACGTCGGTGGTCCTTGTGGAAGATCAATCACTGGTTCCCTATCATCCTCATCCTCATCTGTCAAAGATACGCCTTCATCCTCTTCTTGTGCCAATTGTTCATATCCAAAGGGAATCTCATTGTCGCTTTCACTGTCGCTCTCACTGCCTTGTTGGTGGGTTGTTTGATGGACAGGCGTAATAGAACACACTTTTTTGAAAAAGAACTGCCGGTCAGCAACCAACTTTTGAACCAACAATCTGAACCTATACCTTGCTCTAATTGACGTGCAAAATCTTCAACGACGTCTTCAGAAGGTGAATCTGGAACGGCTCATTAGTGAGATGCAGGCAGATTGGCTAACTGCTTACCATTCATCGGAGAGGAAACGAGAGACGCAGCTCCAAAAACCCACAAGCAAGGCAACCCATCTTTATAGCGATATCCCATCCATTATCCTATTCCTATATTTCATGCCTTTGGCTTATAATAAACCCAGTATTGACAACACGATTTATTATATTGTGATAGCTTAGACCTCCTGTACCTGTGTACCCTTGCGAGTCAATCACCTGAACCACACACTAAACCACATCCACTCACGACCTTGATCCATACATAATATGTCTCCCGCTATGGTATGATCTATATAACACTGATCTTCCCTTTAAAACCCCTTGTCGGAAACGGTCGAATTCTCGGTCCGGAATGCATGATGATATGACAACACGTCCAATGCTGTTGATCTTGCGATATTTCATCATCAATGATAAGAACGATAGCAGACCACGCATATAATTCATGTGAGACCTCTATATATTCCTTAACGGATAATATCAAATAAGATGGTGTGTTTGTGTACACACCACCAATGCCGATCCCAAAACCCGTATGACGCATACGGCATTTTCCCGACAAGCGCGGGAATAAAAAAAGTCATGCCACGAAATGGTATAAAAAGGGTGTGCATGAATACACACAAACGTCAACACACTCACACTCACACTACTCACACATTCAAACAATGTCTACTGCTCTCGCCAACCTTCGTCCTATCGCCATCACAGCCAACGGTATTTTTGCTGGTCTCGGTCTTACAATCACGTTTGCTGCTGTCCCTGCCCTTCGCGCAGCTGGTTATTCACCTCGTGCTTGGCAAGCCCTTTATCGCCGTGGTGCTGTTATTGGCATTAGCAGCATCCTCGTGTCTTCAGCAGCTCATTTCACCACCTATTACTTGACACTTGACAAACGCGCCCTATGGTGTGGTATCATTTCCTTCATCAGTGCACCTTATACCATGATCTTTATGAAGCCCACCAATGATCGTTTGAACCAGTTGGCAGACACAAGCAGCAAGGAAGACGCGTCCCAACTTGTTGAAAAATGGGCTAAACTTCAATCTTTTCGAACACTGGCAGGCCCACTTGCCTTTTTGCTTGCTGTGTTTTAAACAAATCAACAAGCTGAATAAAGCATGTCTTGCTGAAACAAGTATATATTTGTTGTTGTCGTTGGAAAATCAAATGCTTTTATTGTTGTCTAAAGAGTTCTAATACATGTACAAATTACATCTTTGCACCCATGAAAGCAGCAACCTTGGTTGCTTGACGCACACCCAAATCGAGCATGATCTCTTCTGAACCACCTATAAAAATACATCCATGTTAACATGAAACCTAAAGAAAAAGGAAATCGTGATTATAATACATGCCTGGAACAGCATAAGCTCTGCTTTCTCTTTGAAGTCTTTCAATGCGCTCTCCTTGTCCACCACGTGAATAAGACAAACCACCAAAGATCTGGGCTGCTTCACGTGTACAGAATTCCATGGTACGGGTAGCTTGAGCCTTGCATAGAGCAATGGGGCCACCCAATCGGATGGGTTGTAATTCTGCAGGCATCTGAGTAACTTGATATGTCAATGCTTCAAGCCAGGCGTGCGTTGCTTCACATTTCCGGATCATATGCGCAAGTTTGTTTCGGATGACTGGATGATCGATCAATCGCTTGCCGAATGTTTTGCGCTTGTGTGCATACTATTGTTTTATCTTTGAGAATCCCATCATGCTTATAGTAGCAAAGAAACATGAAAGCAAAATACCTTGAGCGAGTCTTCAATACAAACACGAGCAAAACGATTGGCTTGGATGATGATACCAATACGCTCACTGTTAAAGTTGCTATTGAAAAGGCACATTAGCAACCTGTATGTACATGCGCCATAATAACTTGAAAAGCCTGTATACATACTACATGACGTATTTGAATCCACGGTTTTCCTTGCCAATCAAGTTTTGCTTGGGCACCTTGACATCTTCGAACGTGACATAAGCAGTACCAGAAGGCCACATGCCAGAGCATTGCATTTGACGTGTTGATACACCAGGCATTGTGCGTTCAACCAAAAGGAACGAGATACCACCGAAACCAGGTTCACCTGTCCTGCAGGCCACTGTAAAGTAGTCAGCGTATGCTCCATTGGTGATCCATTTTTTCTCGCCGTTCAACAAGTAATGGTCACCCATGTCCTTGGCCTCAGTCACCAGTCCGGCAACATCTGAACCTCCCGAGGGTTCAGTAATGCACAAACAAATATTCTTGGTACCAGCCAAGCAATCCTTGACAACCTTACGCTTGAGCTCATCAGAGCCAAAATGAATCACGGGTGGCAATCCGATACCCAATCCACCAATTAAGGCCCAGACAACCTTTTGTAAATCAACATCAGTATAGAGTATAGGATAATGGAGATGTCGACGCTTTACTTACACCACCTGATCCACATCGACATAATTCATCCACAACAATGAGACGATGGAAAGCATCAAATTCTTCAGGCTTTACACCAGCAGGTAATGGGTATGGTAAAAGTGATGGATCCTCATTTTGGACACTGGCACCAAGAATACCAGCTTGAGCAGCCTTGATAAAGACTTCCTTGGGCACCTTTTTGGCTTCGTCCCATTCATGGCAGAAAGGAATGATTTCTTTCTCCACAAATGCACGTACGGCCTTTCGTACCGCACGGTGTGATTCATTGTAATAGGGGCTGTACCAATCTTGATACCTGCATGTATGTGATTAGGTCATGGGCAACTTTGATATGGCACTTTTTACACTTACCACATGGGATCACCAAAGGGCACCATATCACCAAACGTCTCTCCCACAGTCAAGGGTGACTTTTCATTGCCTTCTTCTTCTTCTTCCTCTTGGGATGCTTCTTCCTCTACACCAGTACCAATCTCACCAATAAGGAATTGAGATGCCACCTTTTGCAAGACACTAGCATTGTGGAAATTTTCAAACTTTTTGGTGGCGTCCTTGCCAGACTGCTTTAACAAGATCTTTTTGCCACCTATATGTGGGGTTAGCCGAATCACCATAATGATAATTGTTTCTTTTACGTGCCTGGATGGTCATTCAAAAAGTTGGTAACATCATAAACTTTGTCATGAATGATCACCCAGCTATACGTGGTGGTACGTTATGTATTTAGAACAATCGTGTCACATGCATCTATCTACAGGATGAACACTATACCAATCATTCTCGCTGTTGTGCTTTGCTACTTCTTCAATGGTGAACTTCTTGGTCGACATTGTTTCAAAAAGGTAAAGAAAGAAGCTATCATCATTTAGCATCACTGACTTTATCAATGATTTGATTTCTTTCACATGTCAATGTTCGATCACTTTTTAGCAAGGTTACTCAATCACATCATCACTCCAACCACGTGAATATTCTCCACATTTTGTGTCGCGTTGAATAAAAAAGATGCCATGTATTGAATGTTGGTGTGTGTGTGTGTGGGCGGGTGTGTGTGGTGTGTTTTTCAAAAAGAAGGAGGTTGGGGAGGGGTTGGGAATTTCTCGCACTCTTCAGCACTCTATGATGTTGTTGCGGATGATAATAAAGGGTAGAATACTTAATCCTTGGTGACGTTGTGGATAGCTTCAGCAAGGTACTTGACGTTGCCAGAAGAGATACCAGCCATGGAGATACGGCCATCACGGGTGAGGTAGACGTGCCAGTCATCCTTGAGCTTGTCGACTTGCTCGGGAGTGAGACCAGAGAAGCAGAACATACCAATCTATATTGCGCGTGTGTATATAATAAGTTTCCCCGTTGCCTATCTTTATGTACAACAAGTGATCGGCTGTTTTTGCCTTTTTTGTCGTACCTGGTTGGTAATGTGTTCCCAGTTCTTCTTGGAGCCAAAGTCCTGCTCAAGATGGTTGCGGAGTTTGGTTCTATTGTGTATTGACATGTGAGAGTCACGCTCTTTCCCCTCGGATCCATGGCCGGAATGTAAAACAATACCCGGCTGCTGCTATTATACTCACCTCATGGTAATAATACGGTCAGCCATGAACTTGACCTCCTCGAGCCATTCTTGCTTGAGTTCAGGGGTGTTGAGCACAGTGCTCACAAGACGGGCACCATGGATAGGAGGGTTGGAGTACATGGGACGAATAAGAATCTTGAGTTGGGACTCGACACGAGCCTTCTCTTCAGCATCAGCACACACAACAGAGAAGGAACCAACACGTTCACCATACAAGCCCATGTTCTTGGCGAAGGATTGAGAAAGAACCAATTGGTGACCCTCTTGAGCAAACTTGCGAAGAGCATAGGCATCACGAGTGCAGTCGCCAGAAGCGAAACCTTGGTAGGCCATGTCGAAGAAGACAAAGTGGTCGCGGTCCTACATAGATGTATGCATCTCTCGTTAGCCTTTTTCATCCTAATTCTACATGTAAAAGATAATACATTACCTTGACTACTTGAGAGATCTCATCCCATTGTTGTTGAGTAGGGTCAACACCGGTAGGGTTGTGTGCACAAGCGTGAAGCAAAATGACCGAGTTCTTGGGGGCAGCCTGATTTACAAGGTGTTACCATTAGTCATCTCTCTATTCCACCCATGTCGATATCAAAAAAACCCCTTACCTTGATGTCTTCAAGCATGCCGTTGATGTTGAGGCCATTGGTGTTCTTGTCAAAGTAGGTGTACTTTTCAATCTCAAGACCAGAGTGCTTGAAGATGGGAAGATGGTTACCCCAGGTAGGGTTGGGAACGTAGACCTTCTTGGCGTGGGGATAGAAGGAGTCAAGGAAAGCAGCACCAATACGGAGAGCACCAGTGCCTGAAATGCTTTGAGTGATAGCAACCTAAATTGATCCATGTGAGTAACAATTCATTTTTCATGCTATTGTGTACTTACGCGCTTATCGTTAAGGAGAGCACTGTCATCACCATAAGCAAGACGACCAGCAGCCTCAATGAAAGATGGGACACCAGTAATACCAGCATATTCCTTGTCAAGGTTTTGATCCAACAAGACCTTCTCAGCCTATATTTGCATACCATGTATGTAAGCGATCATTCTGCATGCATAGGATGACCCTAGCCGATGTACCTTTTGGACAGAGTTCAAGACATAAGGCTTGCCGTTATCATCACGGTAGGCACCGACACCCAAGTTCATCTTGTTAGGGTTGGTATCTCTCTTGAAAGCCTCAGTAACACCAAGAATGGCATCAGGAGGACCTGATTGCGAAATGACGCGCGACATTAGTTATCCAACGCAAGCGTAAAGTGTATAGTTAGTTACCTTGAGGAACGTTGCTCCAGGTGGAGACGAAGGCACGAGAGGCCGTGAATGAAGGGCGCATAGCGACACGAGTGGCTGCTGAGAGCATTGTTGTGTGTGTGTGAAGAGTGAGAGAAAGAGAGAGAGAAGGGTGAAAAAAAGAGAAAGAGAAAAAATGACAGCCGGGATCAAATAGCGGTGGTTAGAAAAATGTTCGTGGAGATGGCCCGCACGTAAACGATTGAACCAACCCGGATATCCCGTGATGATGGCCAACCACAGTTTGTATCTCCCCAGCTTTTTCCCTTATCTTCCCTCCCCCCGCGGAATCCTTTAACAATCCCCCAACTACCCTTTTGGCATTCGTGAGAATTATCTCACCTGATTATCGCCACGTTTTTTACTATGGAAACTCTATTACAAACGTCTTTTACCTCTTTTTGCTTTTTATGATTAGTTGAACCCTTCTCATGCAGTCGTCGATGCATTATATGAATGCAGAGAGTAAAAGTCATTTTATTGGATATCACTTGAACTATTGTGGGGAATAATGACTCATCATTTGCCACACCGCTACTATATAAACGCAATCACGTTGTCATCATTGCAACAAAAAGTGTGGCACTAGTCATCACCACAAATGGTACCTTTACCCTCCTTTTCCCGACATATCCCTCTGACAAGAAAAAAGATCGGCACACATTTAACGCACTCTCACTCACTCACACATCTTCATCTTCATCCATGTCATGATGATATATATTTGCTCACGATATGCAATATGGGAAATGTTGTTGTGCATCACCACATTGCGGAGCAAATCCGCTCTTCCGATGCTGCCCGATGAGAAAAGCATGCCAAGCAACCCGTAGAGCGAAAACGTAAAGCATCAACCTTATGCATCGTCCTACCAAACTTGATCTCATAGTTTGCAATGTATCATCTCCTACTTTTTGCATGCACATCCTACACTTGCAATGGCATGAGTTACAGAAAAACATGGGCGGCGATATAATGCTGGCGTTGTTGCTGTCTGCTGTGCACAAAAGGGGAATTTCCCTTAAAGGTTTTGAGTTTTCATGCTGCACAAACATGGCGATCCGCTCACTCCCCCATCATGTTAGCTGTTATCTGATATGGCACATGGTAGCTTGAATCATTTTTTGTATGCAACGATTCTTTTGCTATTCTACCAAGATAGGTGCTACATCAGCATCCTCGGGTGCTACTTGCTCTTGTTATGCTCTTTCAAAAAGCTTCACATTAGCAACTCAGCACATAGCCTGTCTACGATGATGGTGGTGACGAAAATGGGTGTCTCGCACTTGGGGTAATCATGCCACCTTCCCACATGTAGACCACTGATGATGATGCTTCAAGTCACAAGAGTTCGAACGACCTTCTTATAAACACAATAGGATGTCTGCTCATGCTACTTTTACAAGCGACAAATAGTAATGTGGATAGGTGTGCATCTAAAAAGATTGTCATTTGTGGAAGGCCGATACATCATGTCCATGGCAAAAGTGCATTATGTATTAAGCGTACGTATATGGTGAATGACAGCATAGCAATATATGATGTTGGTTCAGCAATTTCCCATGCTATCCTTGACAACAAAAATCAATGCATTTTACTCTTAGTGTGATAGAAAGATTGACACCTCCACTGCTGGCAAACGACCATCCGTATGATCACGTGACAAATATAAAGTAGAGCTACGAATATTATTTTTGGTTGGATCAATAGTAAATCTACTGCTACTTTCATATCTATGCTATTTAAAAAGGCTATTGTTTCAAATCGATCTTCTGGTGTATGTGTGGTTGGCACTCACAGCAATGTGCATAATGGGGATATGTCGGCCACTCGTGACGGCGCATTTTTACTGTCAGCTCTCATTCGCATTCACTTGTCTGGCCTCCTTCCTTTTTCATACGACGTAATGAGCTACGAGGTAGATTCGACATGGACGCACCCCTCTATACATTGGTTACTTATATATACACCCGCTGTATTCCTTCCAGAGAAACAAAGAGGGCGAACTATTTGATAGCGACGTTGAAGCTGAATTGTCTGATCTTGATGGCGATGGAGGTGAGATTATACGTTCAACAACAGCAACTCTAGATTGACGCAAGACAACCGTTACAGGTTCCGATGGAGAGAATTACGACAATCAGCCTTCGACTGAACCTGCAGCAGCACCTGTGAATGATACGGCAGAAGAGCAAGAAGAGAGCCCTATCGCACCGAGACCCAAGTTGCCATCCTTTAAGAAACAGAATCGATCCGAGCAAGAGGACGCAGATATCGAACGTATTCGTGAAGAGATTCGTGCCAAGAAACACCAGCGTGAAAGTGGCGGTGGTGGACGCGGCGATGATGATGATGACGATGAACAAGGACAAGAGCCTGAAGAAGATGAAGAACCCAAGAATCCACCTCATGTACAAGCAGCATTGGATGAATTCGATCGACAAATAGCCATGTTGACTGCAAGTGGACGACGAAAGAAGAAAAAGGTGGACGAAGTGGATTTGGAAAGGAGCATGGATGAAGAAGTGAGCCAGCTACGTGATCGCATGAAAATGGCAGTGGATGAAGATATCATGGCGAACAATGATCGAAAGCCCGCTTTGGCAAAAATCAAGATGCTCAATGAAGTAGTCAGTTTGATGACACAGTAAGTATACTACCACCAAAGGGAGATACAACGATGGCTCATGGATGATTCAATTAGCAAACGTGCCCAAGACGCAATATTGGATAATCAGCTTTTGGACATGGTGCGATTGTGGCTCGAACCATTACCAGATCGATCACTTCCCAGTCTCGACATACAAAACGAATTGCTAGATGCCCTGGATAAGGTATTCAAAGGGAGGATGGTGCTGGTTATATATATATATATATATATATATGGCTCTAATGGGTGATACTTGTTTCTAGTTACCTATTGTTGGTGATCATCTTCGAGAGAGTGGTGTCGGCAAGATTGTCTACTTTTATCAAAAGTCACCTCGTGTGGATGCAAGGGTAAAGAGACGTGCAGAACAATTGGTCGCTAAATGGAGTCGACTGGTCATCAAGCGCACTGCCAATTACCGAGAGCGTCTTCACGAACGTCAAAAATATTCAAGAGAGGAAATGTAAGACTCTGTGGGCGTGTGTCATAGCATACAAGGAACGTTGAATTTAATCCTTTATGATGATAGGTTATCACGTCGTAAGAAATTCAAGCCTGAGACTACAGAAGAAAGGTAGGAGGGGTCTTGAAGGATGATATACTGGGAGAGAAAAGAAGGCTTACCATGAGCAACAATAGTAACTCGGGATCAGGTGCTCCAAGAATGCATGTCAATATTCCACGAGCGGTTGCACCAGATTACGATGTCATTCCGGAAAGCACTGTCACTGCTGCACCACGATCAAAACACAGCAAGGATGTAAGTAGGAGTGTGCGCGCGATGTTTATTTTTGTGTGGATGCAGGTTACTGATCATTATTACAATTCCTATTAGGCAAGCTCGAGGAAGCGATTAACGAATACCATGCGATCATTGAAAGGGACCGGGCAAAGACGATAAGAGAGATTCTTATATTTATATCAATGAAAATATATTTGCATGCTGTTTTGTTCAATTTGGAATGTGAATGGGTATTCCTATGAGAAAGGAGGAAACAGTTTTAAGAGATATCTAGTTGCATTTGGCTGCAGTCGTAAAGAAGGTTGGCACCAGAGTGGCGACTCAGGACTTGAATTTTGAGCTAGAATATGGTGGGGTCGAGTGTGCCCAAAGCGCCCATGCCTCCCATCCCTGATGCATATTCGTGGCAGTTTTTGGCATAAGTTTTCACAGCCTCGAGGATACGTTGGTGGCATCTTCAAATTTAGCAAACGCATCAAAGACCAGAGAACAAGCGGTTTTGGGTCGCACTGTACGAATGTTGGCAACAGGGAGCGCTCGAATAATGTGGATATTGTCGCAAGTGGTCTGAAAGCTTCCATCTTCTTTGAAGGAATCGGTCGCCGTGGTTTACTTCTTTGTGCCATGTTTGTAGAATGTTGAAAGCAAGAAAAGGCTCCAAGTTCCCAACATGATTTCAAAGCTTCAGCCCATCCTAATAATAACGAGTACACAAAAGAGATGGATCTTGCGAGTGTCACTATTACCAATATAGTGGAGATGATCAAAACATCAACACGCATCATACCTTGAGAGTACCAATGTAACCAATATTATTTGCCAATTGCATCGTCGATATATCGTCTGCAAAGTACTGATCCATCGAGTAATTCGAGCCCTTTTCTCGTAGTGCCGATTGTAATTGTGCCCTGCGCTGATCTTTTTGTCCAGGTATTGTTGTCCCGTACTTACTTATAGGCAAATTCAAAGCTCAAAGATCTTTAACAGGTTGGCTCGTTCGTTCCACGTGGTGGGTATGATGGCTGACCGCATCTCCAGTACTTGCCACTTGTTACTTGCTTCCAAGGTGGTTTTCATCAGCGTCAAGCGGTTCTTGATACATTGGACACCGAAAACAGCAAGGCTAAGGGCGGTGTCACACTTGGCTTCTTGTTTTGACCTCAATTCCATTTTCAGTGTCGAGGTCATTTTACCCACCAATTTGTAGGTGGCCTCGAGGCTGTTGTTGAAGTCTTGATCGGCGTTTCCGGATGACGCTTCCATCGAAATTTGCTTGCGATCATACACCCGTCCGATGCCATCAGCAAACACGTGATTAATCACGTTGTTCCATGTCCTTTCGTGTTCGCTGGGTTAGCTGATGTGCTTGAGCATGATCTTCGCACCTATTCAACATGATACATAAAGTGACCAGGGAATTATTAACTTCATCCAATGCATGATTATGTGTATGTAGTGTTACTGTACCATGAAAAAACCACACGCGACATGGATCCCAAGTATCTGAAGAAGATAATAACCCGCTCCACCCAGAGCTCCACCCATGCGAAAGGTGCCTTGGAAGCACATCGACCAGGCATAACGAAACCAGCCGAGATACTGGGTCGACATCCTCGTACTTGGTGCTGCTTCTCGTCTTACAGTCTTCCATCCATAACTTGATGGCAAAGTCGATGTCTATATCATCGGTGCTTTTACAAGCAATATCCTGGTTTGTGACAACACAGTTGTGTCGCGAGAAAAGCTTGCCAACCGAAATTGATCATTGCGTTGCTCGTTAAGAAGTTCAGGGTGATACGGTGAAAGCTTGGATACAGGGGTGCAAGACATTGTTAAGGAACATGAGGTCTCAAGGCGATCGATTTGTTGGAGAAGAAGCTTTGGCTTTTCAGGCGTGTATTGTAAGCTGATCGGCCCTGGGCTCCCAATTTCCTACAACATTGTTGTCAGCAATCATCAGCTATGTAATATGTGCCCTTTGTCTTGGACTTACGTTATGCCACCAGTCTTCATCATCATTTACTGGGGCGTGTCCCTCCTCCTCTTCCCCCACATGCTCTCGGTCGTCTTTAAAAAGACAATCAGCCTAAATTCAATAAACGATGGATCAATCTTACTATCAAAATTCTGCTGTACAGCATCGTCGCTCACAAAATAAGGCCATCCACCCATCATACTTATCAAAAGCTGTTGAAGGTACCAGCAATCAAAGAGTGATATGAAAGAAGGAGATGTGTGGGAGTGAAAATGGGCGACCACATCCTCTTTGTTTATATCTGCATTGTGGGCGTGGGTATTTCTGTGATCACAAACAAGAAGAAACGGGTGATAAAGTACTTATTGAGAATGATGGTAATGATCACAAAAAGGAGGAAAGAGTGATAAAACGCTCGTTGTAGATGATATTGAGCCGATAGATTGGTGGGGCTCTCGGAAAAAGAGCCTAGGCGTGATTGATTGCCCATGATCTGATTAAAACAAGGAGGCAATATCCATCAAACAAAGACATCAGACGCTTTATGTTTTCGAGTACCCTATCATTCATTATGCTCATATAGAATACATGTTTAAACGTGATTGTTTTAATACTGTACAAAAAGGATGGGTGTCTATTGGTAAAGGTAGGAGGATGTGGTGTAAAAATTACGATTAATGAGCACCACTGCGCATGAGCAAAGTGACGGGAGTATCGAGTTTGGGAAGTTGGTTGGTTGCAGAGGAAGGTTGTTCAGGGAAGAAACCAGCCTTGACAAGGTATGCATAATAAAGACCGAGCAAGTCGTTACCCATGGGAGGACATGTGATACCTTCATTAGCCAACACGGCCTGCGTGTGGCTATCGTCAAGTCGTGCGCTCTTTGTGGATGTTGGGAGATCATCAAGGACGAAATGCAACAAGGGGAAAAGCGAGTGGTCTTGAGATTGAAGGGTGAAATCCATGAGCTTGTTACGCCAATCAATGTATTCGGTTTGCTTGACAACATAGCCATAAGTGGACAGAGTGCCAAACAAGTCATTGAAAGTGAATGTGGCAGGATGATGGGTCACTTGCATGACACCAAGCTTGGTGGATTGAGCATCATAGTAAGCAGCAGCACCCACCACAGCAGCAACATAATCGACGGAGCAGCAATTGACCACGTTGGCAATGGATGGGATATAACCAAGTTCAACACAACCCTTGAGCAAACGCCAGATAAAGTCATCCGAGTTGGTAACACCCGACTTGCTGTGACCAAGGATATAGCCTGGACGAATGATGGTTGCTGGCATACCACGATTACGAGCCTCCATAATCAACTTTTCAGCAGCCCACTTGCTTTGACCATAGCCACTCTCAAGTCCTGTGCGTGAACCTTCCAAGTCATCGGTTTCGGGTACGGCATCAGACAAGTTGACATAGTGAGCGGTGTCAAGGACGGAAGTGGAGGATACAAAGTGGAAGGATTTGGGCTTGGTTTGAGTAGCAAGACGCATAGCCCACAATGTACCGAGAACGTTGGCAGCACGCAATTGCTGGTAAGGGTAAACCCAGTGGACAAGAGCACCATTGTGAACCACAGTATCCGTTTCTTGTGCAAGTCTCTCCCAATCTTGAGTCGACAAACCCAATTTTTCTTGGCCAAGATCACCACACACGGCTTCAATACGACCTTCCCAATCATCATTCCAAACCTGGTGGTTGACGGCAGCCTTCTTGACACGTTCCAAAGCGGATGCAGAATCCTTAGCACGCACAATACATACAGCAGTGGTATCAGGGTACGAGAGAACCTTGGCGAGAATGAATGCACCAAGGAAACCAGTGACACCAGTAACCAAAATCTTGCGAGCACCAGAACGATCGGCAGGCAAGGGTGCATAAGAGGATTCCAAAAACTCAGCAGCAAGCTTGGCTACATCACCTGCATAATCAACAGCCTCCTTCTTTTGTTGAGCAAATGATCCATTCTCAGCACCAGCACCAGTGGTAGTATCCTTAGCTTCAGTGGCGAGAAGCAAGTCGCTGTTTTGCAAACGAGAAACTTCACGAGCAAGACCACGGATTGTAGGCTCAGAGAATACAAGACCAAGAGGGGCATCCACTTGGAACTTTTGACGGATCTCGAAAATAAGGCGAGTAGCAATAAGCGAATGACCACCAATATCGAAAAAGCTTTCATCAAGGCCAATAACAGGTTCAGGGGATGGCAAGAGCTGTTGCCAAATCTCATGGATGGCACGTTCGTTGGGTGACATTTCAGGCAACTTGGTATCCTTAGGAGCAGTGGTAGGAGCTTCTTGGAATTGAGCAGTATCAGGGAAAGGCAATGCATTCTTGTCAGTCTTGCCATTAGGTGTCAAAGGCATGCGAACAAGTGGAACAAAGACGGATGGAATAGCATAGCTTGGCAATTTCTTCTTGAGGTTGTCACGGATGTCCTTGATGAGACGTCGGTATCTGCGTCGAGAACGCACATCATTGCTGTTGCCCTTTTCCTCATCGCCATTGTCGTCAGTGGCGCTTGCAAACTCGGCATCAGCTGTTTGGACAGGAACAAAGTAGGCTACGAGTGTTTGTTCTTCGTTCTTGTCACGACGCACAAGGGTCACGTTCTCTCGCACCATGGGATGGGCTGACAAGTGGGTGTCAATTTCACCAAGCTCAATACGGAAACCACGAATCTTGATTTGATCATCGGCACGACCGGTGCATTCAACATTGCCATCAGGGCGATAACGACCAAGATCACCGGAACGATACATGCGATCACGCTTGCCCTTCCAGAATTCCTTCCAGTCATTACCAGGTACCAGCGACTCGTCCTTGCCATCATCTTGATTAGGCGAATCCACAAACCAATTAGGAATGAATTTCTCAGCAGTAGCATCGGGTAAGCGAAGATAGCCTTCAGAAAGACCTGGTGCACGGACATAGATTTCACCGATTTCACCAACACCACACATCTTGGTACGGTCATGGCGGTTGACCACAAGCAACTGTACATTCACCATACCCTTACCAGCAGGGATGACATCCTTTTGTGAACTCAAAAAGGCGGGATGAGCTGCACGCGATGGCACCACATAATAGGATACAGAGCGCTGCGTTTCGGTAGTACCATACATGTTGATCACGGCCACATTGGGTGCGTATTTCTGGATACGGGCAGCATCACGCTTGCTGAGAATATCACCAACAAAAAAGGCGTTACGCAAAGTAGGGATTTCGTTTTGGGCATGCGATGAGAGCAATTGACCCATAGCAGGAGTCAAATGAGTGATGGTAACTTGAGCACGGTTCATCCATTCAGCCAAACGACCTGGGATACCGATATCTTCAGAAGTAGGAACATGCAATTCGGCACCAAAGAACAAAGGCGTAAAGATATCACGTTGAATGGGATCATGGGCAATACCCGAAAGCATGGTAAACTTGTCCTCATCAGAAATACCAAAGGTCTCAGCCATCCATGGATAAAAGTGTGTCAATGAAAAGTGACGACCACGCACACCTATATAATATATGCATATTAGCCATCTGTGTACCTTATATCACCATCATCATGCCAACAACTTACCCTTGGGAATACCGGTACTACCACTGGTGAAACTAAGAGTACCAATGCTATCAGGACCAATGACAACGCCGGTGTTTTGAGCAGCCTTGCTACGAACAGTATCCAACACGTCGGCATTGCCGTCAATACCGCCAGCCAATACACCATCCTTGCGTAATTTAAGCTTGGGGATCTCGCATACGATATCCTGCTCCTTTTGAATGTATTCGCGTACAGAGGGTGCAAGGACACCAGCTTCCTGCAACACGATCAAACCACGTGGTTTGGCGACTGACAAGTAAATCTCTTGACGAGCGGGTGGATAAGCAGGGTCTATCACACACATAGCCATGTTAGTTCTTTTTTCTCACTTCCTCTAATCATCGAAACTTACCAATAACACTGAATGTAGCACCAGCCTTCAATACACCCATAATGGCAACCACAAGGTCAACACCACGATAAGCGTAGATCATGACCACATCCTCTCGCTTGATACCATTGGCCAACAAGTAGTGAGCCACCAAATTGGAAGCATGGTGAATATGTTGATAGGTGTAAGTGACTGTGGATCCATCATCATGCGATTCAACAACGCAAGTGCGTTCGGGATGCTTTTCAGCATTGGCAGCAAAAATATCCGTAATGGCACCACGCCAAAGTGACCAATGGAGATCGGTTGTAGGATCGGGCAAAGGTGAGTCAGCGGATTGATAATCGGATAATGCAATCTGACCGACAGGTGTGTCGGGGCTTTGGGAAGCTGTTTGCAAAAGCGTGGCCATTTGAGAGAGGAGATAATGGATACGGCTTTGAGAGAACAGGATTTGATTGTAGACAATGCGTACTTGGATGGGTCTCAGGAATGAAGTACGCAAGGACGTGGATGACTCGGGACTGGTGATAAAGATGGTTAAATCAGCATTGGCTGAGGTGGTGGAGAGCTGCGATTGATGTGGGGTGTCGTATTCATTGTAGAATCGTACACGGAATAATGGGCGACGGCTATCTGGATCAGGTTGTCCCTTGTCCATCAATTCCACAAGTTGTTCAAATGGCACTTCTTGTTCCAATGCTTCACTTTCCACCTATGACATACATACCATGATCAGCCCATTCCCAGTCATAAAGAGAAAAAGCTTCCTTTATCCCAATTCTTACCTGATGCACCATGTTGACGACTTTGCTAAAAGTGTCCTGTGGATTGACATTGAGACGAAGAACAAGGGTATTGTTGGAGGGAGACGATGTTCCGACTGCAAACTCCTCATCACCAGTGTATCTTTGCAAAAGCACGGCAAAAGCAGCCAATAGAATAGAAAATGGCGTAGGACGATCATTATTTGACGTCGTTTGGCCCACGGAATGTTGCAGAATGCTCAGCAAGGTTTGTTCAGAGAGATCATAGCTTTGAACTTCTTCAACAGTGCGTGATGGTAGCGGACGTGGATAATCCGTCGGCACTTGGAGATCGGTCAAGTTTTGTAGGCGTGCTTGCCATGCTTCAAGCCTTGCAGCAGTAGATGATGACATGATGTTTTTGTGTGTAGAGTGTGTGTGCAATATGTACAAAAGAGTGGAAGCAGCAGCAACAAAAGAAAAAAAGAAACAAAGAGTGAGACAATACGCCAAAGATGACAACTGCCTGAAATATCCAAAATGGCCCAAGATCGAGATGAAGATCAACAGTCACTCGGAGTTGGCTCGTAATGATAATCAGCATGATTTGTGCTTCGATAATCTGGTGGATTGTCCCCCGCTACTGATGGACTATCTATTTAAGGTGCTGTCATTATAGATCGGCATTGGGTGGTGATGGAAGATAGAGTAATACCATTTTCGTCTCAGCACACGCACACACACGTTTGCCAAAGCAATAAATTGCTGCCACGGTTGATATATGCTGCAAAGCTTGGTTGTTGCTTCTTGATTATATTAGAGTATTGATATAGGGATAAACGAGTAGTAATGGTGTAGTAGTCATACAACAGGGGGAACAACGATAAATGACAAGATGCGTAGAATGATGCGGAGGAATAGTAGAGTGGATGATGCAGGATGTGTGTGATGAGAAGAGAGGAGGTTGCTGCTGTAAACTAATCCAATCTGTGACCATGTTCAATCTCATCCAAGTCTTCATCGACAGCTGCTGCCAACTTTGAATAGCGAGCTCTACCGAGGGATCGATAATAGACTGTGAGCACAATGGCAAAGTACACCTACAAATGGATGTTTCAGTAAGGAATATAAAAGGGTGTGACACAGATTGAGCCTACTTACATGAACCATGCGCAAGCCCACCAGCATAATAATGCTCACAATGCTCTCCATGCGGAATACGTCGTCATGCTCCTTTTGTTTGGATGGGTCATCTGCCAACTCCGGCAAGCTGTGGTCGGTGTACACATACCACTTGACGGCAAACACTGCAGTCGTCACAGCACTCACAAAGCAATCCAACCAGTAGAACATTGTATACCAACGAACAATTCGAATGTTATCCTAGGGACAAAGAATGAGATATCTATTCGACATTATATAAAGTAGCTGCGCTCTTACCGTGTGGAGGCCATAAAGACCATAAGCAAAAATACCGACACCACATAATGAGTAGATATAAACGGCAAATGCAATAGGATCGCTGGTATCAAGTGAAATTAGGCCGTAGAATCCAGATAACTTGTTAAGCTATCGAGAAAAAAGGTGAGTCATGGGAGGAAAGGAGACTGTAAGGTTTTATAAAGTGCTTACAATGCCAAAGATGGTGATGATGAGCACGCCTGTTGAAGAGAGTCATGAGTCGATATGAATGCGAGTAATGGCATTCCTCCCCCCTTCACTTACCAGTTTCAATGGGAATGAAGCCAAAGCATGTGCGTGATTTGCCAGTGAGAGCAGCCATGGTGTTGTGTGTGTTGGTAAAAGAAAGGGATTGTTGTGTACCCAGCTCGGTAATAGCGCCGGATAAAGATGAAGCGGATTCATATAACCATCATCACCACCCCCGATGCCATTTTCTGGAACCGCTGTGGAAAGACAAAAAAGAGCTTATGAGAATATAGGTAGAACAAAAAAGACATTTATTGTACATGGTAGCTACAAATAGATAAGCACAAATAAATATAATACAAAGTTTTTTCTTTCTTTAGACAGGGAGCATTGGTGTAGAAGCACGTTTAGCTTCAGAAGCCTTTGTATGTGCATGTGACAAACGATCAAATACATTGTTACGGGTATATCTTGCACCATTGCTGGCAGTAGAAGAGGTGGGTGATACTGCAAATTCTTGCTGTAATGGCGAAGGTTGGTGGTATACATTATTGCTGTCGGTGGTGGTTGTGGCTAGGCTGAGTTCACGCATGGAAAAACGGCGCCGAGAAGCCGAATCAGCCAACATTGGATGATGATGTTGATATTGTGGTTGGGGTTGTTGCTGCAAAGAAAAGGCTCGACGACGACGACCCAATAGCAAGGAGGGAGTGGTAGGTCGACTCGAGCTTGTATCAGAGGAACGACGTTGCATAGCATGTGATGACAACAACGACGACGACGAGGTGGTGGATTGCTCAGCCTGCTTTTGTTCTTGTGCCGACATGAGTCCTGCTTGTACAAGTTGCTGCAAAAATTGATCAGGTGATGACATTGAACTGCGACGTGCAGCTGCAACAGGTGGACGCTCTACAAGTGATTGAGGTCTCATAGGTCGTAAAGTGGGGCTAGGTTGTGGTGGTGGTAGTTGTTGTTGTTGGAAGGCTGTCTTGATAGGCGAACAAGGGACCGGTTGTATCATTTTACCGCAGTTGCTGACACCTTCATTGTAAATCTGATCAAAGATAGTGCCATATTGCTGATAATGCTCCTCCACACGCAAGTCAATTGCAGAATCATCATCGTCACCATAACCAACCGTGGTTGATTCAGTCGATGAGAAACCGGACATGGATGATCTTCTTGATCCATTCTGTTCTTGCAATAATAAAAGCGATGATCTTCTTGAGGAACTTGTTTGTTGCTGCTCCAAACGCCGAATACGCTTCTCACTTTGTATGGCAGTCTCCACAGCCTTGTCTCTCATAACAACAAGCGTATGTTGCAAATCATGCACGGTCTTTTCCAATTGTTGCATTTGCATTTCATGCTGATGTTGATTCATGCGCAAGGCTGTTGTCTCCGTCACCATAGTCTCAAGCACCTTTTCAGCTTCATCCAAAGATAATGATCGTACCACCTTGAGTGCCATTTCATGGGCAGTGTCCGGATCAGCATTTGCAGGCAAGCTATATCGTTCTTCAAGTGCATCCATATCCAACCATTCATCTTCATCTTGGTCATCATCGTCATCGTGTGGTTTGGTTCCCATGACTTGGTCGGCAAAAGTGACATGCTTGGGTTTACGTTGCCTTTGTTGCTGATGACGAAGATCCACCTCGACGACTTGTTCCTCTTCTTCCTCCTCATCATTGAGAATTTCATGAGCAGCATCATTTTGAAGCGATTGAATACGTGCATTGATAAATGACATTTCAGCACCAATCGATTCAAGACGTTCATCCATATACTGTTGCATGGCTTGATCAAATTGCACCATTTTGTTGCTGCCATCGTCGACATCATTGCCATACAAATGATCACGCTCGCTCTGTAATTCAGCACGCTTGTTGGCTAACTCGGATCGCTTGGCCATCAATTGCTGCATTTCCATGAGTGCCTGTTTACCATGAATGTATTGACACAAGGCACGATCCAACAAGTGTTTCTTTTTTGCGGCTCGCACTTCAACAGGAATATGACTGGCAGCAGCAGCACCACGGTGATGACGACGGCTACTGTTGTTGTTGCTTGTGGAAGAAGAGCGACGTCGCAAGAACCCGAGATGTAACAAATCCGCACAACGGGATAGCATACGATCATCAAGGACACCACCTTCACGCACGGCCTTTTTGACAATCTGGACAATCTTTTGCAGCTTATCATTGGTGACCACCACTTCATCAGAGCGTTTACGCAGCATCACTTGGACTTGCTTATTCTCCATCTCAAGACGTCTTCTACGTTCAGCATCACGCTGTTGACGACGACGCAATTGTTGAATCTCACGTTCATGAGCAGACATTTGTTCCTTGACACGCAGGGTCTCCTCCTTCATGCGCTTGACCATACGTCGCTTCTCGAGTTTGAGACTCTCCACATGAACACGTAAAGCACGCAACATGCTCTCGTTTTGGTTACGACTGGCTTGAATGGCACTGGATGTTTGTGTGAATTTCCTTCTCATATCAGCGAGTTGCTTGGTCTTGAGCTCATAAGCATTACGCAGCTCCATGATTTGTTGCTTTTCTTTGGCTACACGTTCAATGCTTGCACGTCGTGGTTTTTGCTGCTGCTGCATCAATACAGCATGGTCGCGCTCACTCTTGATGGCACTCATTTCATGAACCAACTGGTTGAGCTTGTGTTCAAATTGTCGTCGCATATCATCATACTCGGATTCACATCGCTCCAATTGCTGCACAAGCTCCTCTTTGACGCGGATGTCGCTTTGCACTTGTTGAATGATACGTGCTAGTTGTGGATGTTCACTTAGATCGATATCTTCTTCGTCGTCCTCATCATCATGATCCTCTGGTGTGGCCATTTCATTGGTTGTTGTCGTTGCAGTAGCAGTAGTAGCAGTAACATGATCATGTGGTGATTGCTCGGTCACACTCGTGCTTTCCCAATCCGCTGGTGGTGTCTATAACATTCAAATGAGTCATCTGCTGTTTTTAACATTCATGAGACACACTTACCACACTTTGTATGTCTTCTGATACCACTTCAGAGGTATCCAGCATCAGAATATCATCGGGATTCTCCATATCAGCCGAGGATTTGAATATCTAAATATGCACATAAAGAATAAGATTGGGGGTTGCATGGGTTACACAAAGGATGCAGGGCTCACCTGTGCGTGTTCTTTGGACTAAAGTATCATGGCAACACAAAGAGGACGAGTTAGTTCCAATGTTACGTCATGGGATGCGTTATTGACACTATGTACTGTACCTTGACATTTTCAAGCACACGTAATCCTTTTTCGATTTCTGATCTGGCCTTGGAAATAGAATCGCGGACTTCACTACGGATATCCTTGGTATTGAAGATGCTATTGACAGGCTCCATTGTTTCTTGCAACCAGCGATTAATATCATCATGGTCAGTGGGTGCCACAGGGACTGGAGGGTGTGGCACCTTGCTTGATTTGCGAAACGTGACATGGCGATGATTCTTTTTATTGCGACGATGGCGACGTGCAGTGGTCGTGCTGGTACTTTTTTGTTGCCTAGCAGATGTCAATGGCGGAGTACGACGTCGTTGTGATGGAGACGCTGTCATGAGTTGTAAAGCATCCATCACGGGGCCTTGGGTGGATTCAACAAAAGTGAGTCGTTCACGTGTATCCTCCAATTCATTGCGTAAATCACGAATAGTCCGCTGATAATGGGCAATCATGGGAGCAGCAGTAACAGCAGCATGGTCACCTGATGATTGTTGCTCAAGTAGCAATGTGTCACGTTCAGTCGTTACTTGACATAGCTCATCTGAAGTTGCTTGGACTCGAGAACGAAGACGATTTACTTCATGTCGTAATGCGTCCATCTCACTCCTTGTGCTTGTAGAAGGATGATGATGACCACCAGTAGTAGTAGTAGTATTACGCAGCATATTGAGCTCCATCTTGAGTCGAGCCACTTGGGATCGTAGTTGAGCTACTTCCACAGAAGAACCTGCAAACTCTTGATTGATCGTAACTCTGTTCTTGATATTGCGTGCACGGTTGGCGTATTTCAAAGTGCTCAACGTCTCAACAAAGTTGGTGTCTGCTGGGGAAACGCATGCCATCATCAATGTTTGACTATTGCCGCCCAACGAGTCTTGCAACAACCGTGTCAGCTTGGAATCACGGTAAGGAATATGCGTCGACCGTCTTGCTTCATCACCCAAGGCACTAATGACATTGCCAAGCGCAAGCAGACCAGAGTTGATGGCAATGCCTTCACGGGCACGTTCACCTTGTGCATTGGTGCGTTTCAGCTATATGATTCAGCCAATGAGCAACATGCTTTCGTTGACAATGGCAAGTCGTTTTACTTACTCTTTCAGAACCAGCGAGATCAACGAAATGGAACTTGCTCACAATGGTCCTGCTATTATCGGTAGATTGTTGTTCTTCATCGGCGTCAGGAGGAAGCTGTTGTTTAAGAATGACAGAAAAGATGGCATGTGATCGAGACGACACCGCGTTCATATCAGTGGATCCCGTGGTACGACACAATGAACCTTTGGTGAGGTATCCCAGTAGTTCATCAGGGTCATGGCATGGTTCTTCACGTACACCACTCCAGTAGATGTTGCCTTGGACGTCTTCTCTTATGGAAATCTCATTGCTACGTCGTCGATGCTGTTGCATATTGAGTAGATCCACCAAATCTTCATTATAAAGTTCTAGAAATGATACAAAGACTTGTGCATCATACTGTTCGCTACTGTTTGCTTTTTTGTGTTCGATTCGCTCATATAAATCACGAATAAAGCGAGGAACAATGCCTGCAATATGTTGTATGAGACATACAGTTATAAAACATTCAATCTTACAATTTACCTTGCTGGTCTTCAGAACCGGTATTGCCATCAATGGCTGTTCCCATGCTGTATGTTTTTCCTGAGCCTGTTTGACTAAAAGTAAATGATGTCAATACCAAGTATAACACGGGGATGATGAGGATGATATAATTTACCCATATGCCAAGATGGTGGCATTGAAACTGTAAAAGAAAAAAGGAACATGATGTTTGAGAAACATGGAGCATTCAAGGGAGAGCGTTGCAAGTTGTATTACCCATCAACGTATTTTTCCACAAGTGGTAGTACGCTCGAGTCGTAAATGTGATGTTGTGAGGATTGCGTGTCATAGACGTGGTCGTATGTAAATGAATGATCCTTGCCGATAAGGATCTGCGGTTGACCTGGAATGAAGGATATGCACTCTGCAGAGTTGCACAATCGCTCTTTTTGTGTCAATGGTCGTACTCGTAAGGCAACCCTGTATATGAGAATGTCAGTCTTTTCTATGCCTGTGTCGATGATGTGTGTGTGTTGATTGTATATATATCGCACCTTACTGCTGTCGTGGTGGCCATGGTGTCGATGAAAAGTTGGAGTAACTATGTCGGGGGTAGTTTGATGGGGGGAGTGAAAAGAGATAAAAGCAGAGAAAAGAAAAGAATGAAATATTTCGGATGAAGTATGCAGATGCTTAAATACGTGATGCGCTAAACACTATCCGTACGTGGGTAGCCCGCCAAATGAGAGCTTTGTTTCAAAGCCCATCTCACCAGCGACATCAGGTGTGTGTGATATCAAAGAAGGTTTTCTTTATCCTGCCCACAGACCTTAAAGTCGTCCTACGTTTCCCCTGTTCTGTGCCACCTATACAGAACTCTCATCTCTCGGACCAGTCTCTTCCGTGGGCAAGTGCCAAGGTCCACTTTTGAGAAACCCGTCAGTAACGCGTTACCACGTACACACACAACTTGTCACTTTTTTTATCTTGTCACGCCATCCACAAAGTAGCTTTCTTTATTGTACACCAAGGACCAACAATGGTTTCTTTTTTCATCTCCTTGTGTGTGTGAAGAGCAACAACAAGGCTGGCCATAGCTTTTGTGTATCGAAACACAGATGACGGGGGGGAGTGGAGATACATGGTCCACTCACCAATGCATCGGAGCAATTGTTTGTGTGTGGTGACGAATGACGAGCAAGATGTATAAAGAAAGATGCAAAGAGAGAGTGAGTGGAGAGGAGAGAGAAAAAAGATGTGCACGGCCAGTGTACTCTATAGAGTCGGGGCTACCATACTTGGGTTGGGCTTGTGCCACCCAGTTACTGAAAGAATGATCACGGCCCAAACTCACACACACATATGTACACACACACATCTCCACCATCGGAAATCCCGGTATGAAAGGTAAATGCTCAATATGCTCACAACTCCCGTGCCCATGCCTGTTTGACATGCATATCACCTGTCATTTGTTGATGTGTTGTTTACATCTCCAAAAACAATGGAGAATGAGGCGGAGCAATTAAGGAAAAAGAGACGTTTTGTTTGATCATGAGGACTGGGGGTCATTGAATATTGAGGAACGCATGTGGAGAACGTGTGGTAGTGGTGGGTTCTGGATCAGTGCCACATTCATGTATGTACCAAGCAATGGGAACCGGGATCCCGTCATCATCATCGTCCAATTTCTTGTTGACAACAACAACAACTTTTATGCATGTCACCCTCTTTTATGCTTTTCGGAATCAACCGCTGATCCCTTCCGAAGATGATGAAGGATCTCCCTGTCTCTCTTCTCCTCTCCGCATATGTAGACCCCGAAAAGATGGCATCTGCAATTGTAGCAATGCATATCTCATGCATGATGCTAGCCTTCATCCTTGCGTCAAATCCGACATTGGCTGCATTATGCATGTTACTGCAATCTGTGCTACTGCGGTTCACGGTCTACATATTTCATCCTTCTCATGCACATACACATATCATTCAACTCAATTACGTATCTTTGATACAACAAGGGATCCATTTTCAAATGATCTAGAGACGATGATACAAAGGGTAAATGTGTGGCCATTTTCTTGAAACCAAGAAGGATTATGCCAAAGACACAAAAAAGCTAACATCTTCTATCATTTTGCTCCGTAGTAGTGTGAGTGCTATCTAATGGCCACCCATTTTTCTGCTCTAGCATTAGAAGCAAAAGAGAAAACCTGTAGAAATACAAATCTTCTTACAGTAATTCTGTGAATAATATCCTCATTCAGTCCAATCATATGGATTGACTACATCCTTGACATATTGTAGCTTTTTTAATAACGCTTGGCGCTTTGCCATCCGTCCTCATCAGACTTTGTTTTTACCAGTCATCGGCGTAAGCTACTCTGATACATGTTCGCTGCTATTATCAATCATGTCCAACCTAGCTCACCGATGCAGCAGCATCATTCACCATATTGTACTGCGACCAAGTCGCTATGAAAAAACTATCGTTAATTGGGTAACAACGACGTTGTATCAGCCTGTAGTAATCTCTTAATATGTTGCGGGGTTTGCATTTTCGCATGAACAAGAAGGATACATGTATTGTGTCCGCAATTCCAGGTACGCTTTGTACCCGTATCTCACTTCTCACCATCATTTCTTTTGATGCCTGTGTTTCTCCATCATGCACTCTCTACCGATAAAATCGCGTCGTACAGCCCTGTTCTCTTGGCTTATTACACAAAGAAGCCCTCCTGCATCTTCGGCTCTATCAGGGTCTGGCTAGTTGACAATGAACAAAGACCACTTTCCATATAGCATTACGCTTATAGCATATGTAAAACATAAAGGTGCCTGTATCTATAAAATTTACAATGAAACTTGGGATCTTTCATAGAACAATATTGCTCGCCTGGGTCGAGCGCACCTTGTGTGCAAGTTTCACGATCAACCTCGGCGATCCTAGATTTCGCAGTGTCACCACCAGCCAAAGTCGAAAAAAAAAATTCAAGAGGTCGACCCAAGATCTACTTTGGCTGGTGGTGACATTGGGTGAATCTGAGAATGGCCACGACGATCGTGAAACTTGCACCCAAGGTGCGCTCCATCCCGACGAGCAATACTGTTCGATTGAAGACCCCACGTTTCATTCTAAAGTTTAGAGATACAGGCACATTTCCGTTTTTACTATGCTGTAAGCGTGATGCTATATGGCAAGTGGTCTTTGTTGATTGTCAAGCAGCCTGAGCCTAATAGAACGGAAGATGCGCAGGAGCGTGTTTGTGCAACACAGCTCATTTGCATGATACTTCACCATGAAAAAACACCACTTGTCATATAGCATCATGCTTTCAGCACATGCAAAAAAGGAAATGTGCCTGCATCTAGGATTGGCAAGCATGATTGTGAAACTTGATTCATAAGGTGCGCTCAACCACGACGAGCAATATTGTTCTATGAAAGAACCCATGTTTCATTGTAAAGTTTAGAGATACAGACACATTTCCTTTTTTGCATGTGCTGAAAGCATGATGCTATATGACAAGTGGTGTTTTTTCATGGTGAAGTATCATGCAAATGAGCTGTGTTGCACAAACACGCTCCTGCGCATCTTCCGTTCTATTAGGCTCAGGCTGCTTGACAATCAACAAAGACCATTTGCCATATAGCATCACGCTTACAGCATAGTAAAAACGGAAATGTGCCTGTATCTCTAAACTTTAGAATGAAACGTGGGGTCTTCAATCGAACAGTATTGCTCGTCGGGATGGAGCGCACCTTGGGTGCAAGTTTCACGATCGTCGTGGCCATTCTCAGATTCACCCAATGTCACCACCAACCAAAGTCGAAAAATATTCAAAAGGTTGACCTGATCCACTTGGCTGGTGGTGACATTGGGTGAATCTGAGAATGGCCACGACGATCGTGAAACTTCTACACAAGGTACGCATGACCACGCCGTTCAACTTTGTTCGATTGAAGACCCCATGTTTCATTGTAATGTTTTGAGATACAGGCACCTTTTATGTTTTTACATATGCTGTAAGTGTGATGCTATATGGAGAGTGATGTTTGTTCATTGTCAACTAGCTTGACCCTATAGTGCCAAAGATGCAGGGGGCGTGTTTGTGTCACAAAGCGAGAGCGATGCTTGAAGAAAGGTTAACCCTATTGGCGGAAAGTGCATGAAGAATCCTTTCCCAGGCTACCTACAGTAATATCAGCCTATGATAGCCCGCATGGAATGTACAGTTGTATAAGATAATCCACGCTGAAGGTTGTCGAAGGTAATCATGCTGTGTTTATGTGTGTGGCATTGTATCAGAGACCAATCTTTCACGAGCATAATGAATTAAGCTTACAATGAAGCTGCTGCTACAACAAGCCCAATAGCTGGTATCATCACTCTTGAGCTATTATCTTTGTAAATTGAGCCGCCATGAAACAAGTATATAAGCGTGTTAATTAGGAGGCTTAACCGTGAATGTAATATGTCAGAAGAAGGGAACAAAACGTTTTGGATACGATAATGTAAATGATCCAATATCACTTCTTTCCTATCACCCAACCTTTCTTCCCTTTCAATCCAGAATCAATCATGTAATCCACATCTTTCACATATGATTACTGTGTTAAATCCAATATTCATTTAATGAAAGTCGAAGTCTAGGAAATAGTAGTGTGGGTGTTTATCAACTCAGTAAATAAAGGAACAGCGTTGCCAACTGAATAAGGTACGGGTGAATCATAGAGACATTGTGATATTGATATCATCGAATACGTGGCTGCTGCCGTCATAAATATCTTTCATCCATGATTGGAAAAATAGCTCCTGCATGTGTATGTTCAATGATCCCAGCAATATCATCCATGGCTGTAAACACCTTTCGCCAATTCTATCCCATCCATCATCATCCTCAGCCGTATCCACGTGATCGTTCCTGCAGATGACGCGAAAAGTAATCACCACTGTGCTTGATTGCATCCATCCATCCATAACCACCCCAAATTCAATATAGTAACAGAAAGAAGATCACCCATTGCTGCTGATATGCTTCCTTTCCCATCTGGCCCTTGACATCTCTCTTTGTCGGAGGTTTTTCATCGCAGCTCAACCAGGTAAAGATTGCTTGTATTGCGGCATAATTGATGGCTGACAAGGTATCATCCAAACTAGACATCACTTATGGGCCAAGGGATCCAAACCGATCAATATATCCAATTCCTTCCACTCCATGTACCAAATCAATGAAGTATTCAGATCCATGCCCGTATCCATAAGAAGTCGTACGTATTGAAACACGCTACTACGGTAAATAAAGCTGCTTCTATATGATGGCTATCTGCTGTCCACGTAACAAAGGCTGCATGTAAAGAACGCTGTTCAAGACAATGGAGCAAAGAGTTTGCTAATAGCAACTGCTGGAATGAAAGCTGCAACGTGTGATTGTGGTGCAGGGGTGTACAAGAGAACGAGCAGTGTCAAGGAACGCGGGTGTTGTCGTGGGGTGCACGCGCCATGGAGTTGCCATTCAGTCAAAGACAATAGGATCAAGATAGCTGCAGGATTGACATGATGGGTTGAAGCAGCACAATCGTTTGCCGATGGTAGTTGTACTTGAATGGGATAACAGTTGGGATTGGGAGAAAAGACAATAAGCAGGGAGTGGAAGAGCTGGAAATCAAACTAGGTTGAGCTGTCAGACAATGACATACAAATGCATGAACACTGTAATTGATCCATAACATTGAGATTGCCTCTATCACACCTCAAACTTGCACACAAGATGCTCTTGGACATGCTGATCAACTTTGTCTTAATAAAGAACCCATACATCATTTACAAATTTTGAATGGGAGGGTATAATGTGGGGTTTACTATGATCGACGGAAACTCCGGAACCGGCCGGATTCATGGAAATGTCATTTAGTATGAATTACTTTGGGATTCATCACTTTGAACTTGAAACTTGGTGAGCAGGTTCGCTGAGTCATGCTGATCAACTCCATTCATTTAAAAACCGCATACTTCATTATGATATTTTATGAATCGGACGGTCCAAATATAGGACGGAAGGAACGCAAGTAGGGTGCATAGTGCACCCCCCCGCCGTTGTCCACCTCCATCGTCAAACTTGGTCCGGAAGGTGGGCTCCAACATGCTGATCGACTCCATTCATATTAAAGTCACAGGCTTCATTGTGAGAATAAAAATGGGAGCGTCGGATGATGAACGGATGGTATTATATGTAGAGCGGGTGGCCCAAAACCTCGAGATTGCCCATCTCAAACCTGAAACTTTCACACAACATTCTCTTGGACACGCTGATCAACTTCGTTCTCATAAAGGGCCCATACTTCATTTGAAAATCTTGAATGGGAGGGTATAATGTGGGGTTTACTATGATGGCGGAAATTCCGTACCCGTCGGAAATCATGAAATGTCGATTAGTATGCAATACCTTGGGATTCCCCATTTCGAACTTGAAACTTGGTAAGAAGGTACTCTCTGTCATGTTGATCAACTTCATTCATTTAAAAACTGCATACTTCATTACAAAATTTTGAATGGGGGTATCCGACGATGAATGGATGGGAAATTTAAGTAGGGTGGGAGGTCCATGAGCATGAGATTTCCCATCTCGCACTTCAAATTTCGCCGCAAGATGCTCTTGGGCATGCTGATCATTTTCGTTTTCATCAAGCCTCCAAGCTTCATTACGTGAATTTGAGAAACAAGTACTTCTTATATTTTACCAATGCTGTAAGCGTGATGGAGCTGCTTCCTCCTAATGGATGGTGTCGAAGGCACTATAAACAAGGTGAAGGAAATCTGACTGAGATTGTACGTGGTGATTACACACACACGTCCTGGACAAATGGATGATAACAATGATTGCCTTTAGGATGCGTACATAAGTAAAGGCTGCACAATAATGATGAGCATGTATCAAGAATGATATGTGGATCTCAATTGATGGCTTCATGTTTGGATCTACATACTGGATCGAGCTGCATATACCAACGATAATTAAATAGGATGCACAGACATTCCAAATGCCCCTCTTTTGTCACAGTATGTAACATACATTGGGATCGGTAACTCATGTCCTGAAGCTCAATAGAAAATCACCCTCTCTCTTAGGCTCAGTGTCTCTCTTTACTTATCTACATTCATTCCTTACAAGGTCAACAACAACGGAATCGACTTTATTTCATCAAAGCTATGATGTTAAATTACAAGCAACCAAGAACGGAATAAGCTACCAAAGTCCAAGAGGATATATTAAACCATGCTTTCTTCTAGCTACATGACCCCATCATGATCCTCGTCTTTATAAATAAAAGCGACCAACATCAACAAATAGGGCACACATTAGAAGGACGATGTTAAGACCCACAAAGGGAAGCCAATAGGCAGGAACACCATCTTTTGAGCAAGCACTGCATGATCCACGCAAATCCAGTTCGGTTAAATGACATCGCTTGTAGTTGCCCAGACTCATCCTTGTGCCCATTCAAACCAGAGACTACTAAAGAGAGGTATGGATCTTGAATAATGGTATAAAAAGGGAAAGATGAAGTTAACGAGTAGTCGATAATGATAGCAATTCGGGCTCTAGTAGAATGCATGTCAATATCCCACGGATGGTTGCTCCTGATTACGATGTCATTCCAGACCCTAACATCCTCGCTCTTTACCGAACATGCATACCAATATTATGAGTGGGTTGACAACATGGTAAGTCACCTTTATAATAATAGGGATGTGCATAGACGCACCAGTGATTAATTTCCTTGGTAGATTTCTTATCACTTACCGATGCTATACGTGGACAACATTGCACTAGGCTCCTCAAACTTACTCCTGGTGTATACCCCCCATCACTTTATCAACCCATGCATCATCCCCAACAGACAGAAATACCCACGCCCACAATGCATCATAAGGGGTTGTTGTCGTCGCCCATCATCCTACCACACATCTCTTTCCTCTGTCACTCTCCTTTGATTGCTTGCAAGATCAAACGTCCAAGGTTCGTGTACATCACATCTTTCAGCCTGTGAAAAAGTGTTGATCTTCGTGGGCATTCATAGTGCTTCTTGTAACGTGGTCGTCATTGTGATATTGGTCCCTTATAATGAGGTAAAGCTTGATCATGTTGCTAAATGAGTCACTACTCATACACGCCCCCTTGGTACTTTCTATATAGCTATCTCTCCGTTAAGCATCTGCAAAAGTTGGTTTCGGTGCCATGGTGCATTTGACATGATGCAAATAGCGGCATAAAGGGAATGATCCCCAACTTCTATGGTGGTAACTTGACAGCTTTCCCTGAAAGATCATTCTGGGTTGAGCGCATCGTGCCATATTTTAAGTATTTGGCTACAGTAACCAACACTGTTTTCTCTTGGTACGTCTTTTGTCATTCTTTATTGATGATGAACGCAGGTTGGATCTAACTTTGATTATGTCTTAGGTGCGAAGATCGGATCATAGCATATCGAAGCTCCTAACGCGTTTCTGGCTTATGGACAAACAAGATGAACATCGCTTTTGCTGATGGTGTTGGTCGAGCCAACAACCAAGAAACCATAATGCATAATGGAATCGTCTTCATCATATATTGAGGAAGACATCGACCATACATAGTCTTGTAATACTTTCAAGCTGGTGTTGACGAGAGGTATATTTTTTTGAAGATGGAATTGAAAGCATTATCACAAGTTTCAGAGACTACTGCTTTCCAACGTACTGTATATGATGTGCGGTGCATACAGAATCAAATTTCACTCCTAAAGACAACCCCCGGTCCCGATCATAAATGGCATATGGTTCAACTATGCTCAGCGACTGTCCCTTGCTCGTGGGAGGAGCGTGCACACTCCAAATTCTGCGAGCTATTTTGGTTTACGGTGCTTTGATAGAGAATGAGCAAGACGACGAGGACCATGACGCATCATCCAACAGCTTTTGCCATTACCAACTGGTATCCAAAGTTTGTTGACCAATGCTTATGTCCAAGGAGCACACACTTCACGCACGGCCAAGATCAGATGAGCAGGCGCAGATATTGCCCCTGGACCGGGTTACGAACCCAGTACGGCTCTTAAATTTGTCGAGTGTCTGTTTTTTCTTAAGCAAATCGTGTCGATTCAGCACCTCAATTATTGATCCATTCAATGTTTGAGCAAAAGGATGCCATCATCGTATTACCAACAGGCACAGGTAAAAGTGACATTTTTATTTACCATCAGCACGATCCAAAGATACCAGTTACAAGGATATCACCGTGGTCGTTGTGCCTTTGGTCTCATTGTTGCATGACCTGGACAGACGAGAGGATGAGGCAAATCTTCGAGTTCATATGTGACGTACTATAAGTTCTATCCGTGATCTCCATGAGTTTGGTTTGATCTTGGTCCAACTTGAGCACGTTGAGGAGCCCAACTTTGCCTTGAGCATGCAATTATCACAGCGACATACTGGCCGTGTTGTTATTGAGTGAAGTCACGTATTGGTCACTGATTCTGGATTCCGAGCTCGGCCCGTCAATGCTGTCTTCAAAATGCGTACTGGAAATGCACCCATAATTTGCACCAGTGCCACCATCCCAATGTCAATCAAGCGGATACTAAAGTGAAGATTCTGCATGATCAACCCGTTGTGATCCATCCTGCTCATACACAACGCTTCAATATTCGCTATACCTGCATTGGTTCACGAGGCAACCTCCAGGATCACGTACGAGCCATGGAAATTGATTAGTTTGAATTGCCTTGGGATTCCCCATCTCGAACTTGAAACCTAGTAAGAAGGTTCGCTAGGACATGCTGAGAAATTCCATTCATATAAAAACTAGACGTTTCATTATGAAAAATGTGAATAGGATCATCCAAGTGTAGACTGGATGGGGGTATTATAGGTAGGGTGGACGACCCACCACCCCCGAGATCACTCATCTCGAGCTTGAAACAAGGTGCTTGTGGGCATGCTGATCAAGTTCGTCCTCATAAGCCTCCACAACTCATTATAAAATTCTTGAGAAACAGGTACCTTTATGTTTTTCTTATACTGTAATAAGCGTGATGGAGCTGTTACTGTAAATTGATTGTGCTGAGAGCGCTTTATAGTGCTCCAGCGTGAAATAGCACGTGGTGGTGACACACGCTTCCTTGACAGGTTGCTGCATAAATGGGATGTTGGTTGCCCTTTGGAAAGGTGCTGTAGCATTATAGTCAGCTTTGAGCACTGGAATTACAATTATCACATACCTTTTCCATAAAATCGTCTTAATGCGTTATGGCTTGATTAGCATAATACTCTGGTCAAGGTACTAGTCATGGATGCGGTTGGTGAGAACAAACAACATGCTCCCTATCAACTAGCCAGCGCCAAAAAGGATATGACCATGCCCAGAAAACCCATTCAGATTCATATGTATCAATCATCATCATAATGGGCACAATGCTGCATAGCTCATTATCCCCAAGAAGCTTATTATTAAAACAAAGAGATCACTTGCCTACATACCCTGACGAATGCGTCATTCATCTACATATAACTATCCACTAACCATATTCACAAAGAGCCATTTTACAATCATACTTGAATTTTATTATATCATTTTCGCATCGAGAATAAAATTGTCTAGGAAGTTGGGGTACACGTGTGTTGGTGAACAGTTGGGTGGAAATGGGTGGGATACCTGTTGGCCAATCAAAGTGGCGCGGTCGCTCCGCAGCGGTTGCCTCGCGACTTGTTGCCCAGCAGCGCGCATGCCTTTACATTGCACCTTCCACACGAACACAGCAGCTGTCAATGGTGAACGTCGTCCCTCAAAAGGTATGTGTTAAACGTGTCTACAGCATTGTTTATCAGATAGCTAGCTACTAATGCAACACTCCACATTATCAGATGTGGTAGCGCTATGCTTGCAACAACGGATTTCATTCGGCGCGTGTTTCGGTGAGTCTCGTACAACAAAGGTAAGTCCAGCTCATTACTAAAGATCAAACTGACACGTAACATTATTGTATTTAGACGACCTATTATTTGGAAATGGCTTCATGCTGGTTGAGCAAGGGTGGGTGAGGTTCCAATCGATCTGTTTGAGTTGATCGAGCTCACTTGGCTTCTTTTCGTTGCCACCAACTTCCAGGCCCCTTTAGTTGGTGCATATAGATCAGCAAATGGCTTGACAATATCGTTGGAAGCAGGTATATATGAGTTCCGCTGTATTCGACTGCCATTATTCATATTGGAAGAATGTCCTTGTAGCATTGGAACAAGACCGTGGACAAGAGGCTCATGATGGTATACTCTTAAAAGCATTTGAATAAGTAATGTGTGTTTACAATGTGTGGATCAATCAAGGATCAAGACCGTACTTCAAGAATGGCTTATACTGCTGAGGTCCTTGTGGATTGATGGTGCTCGCTGGCCAGTTGATCGGGATAGTTTTACGTCACTACGTGCTATTTGTTACCGTAAAGGAAACTTTGGGTATTCAACCGGTGGGTGCCATCGTTCGCTTGGAACTCTGTCAGCTCTTCAAGAAGCGTAGTGTTCAAGAAGCGTAGTGTTCAAGATGGCTGTGAATTGTAAGTGGGATTATTATCGCTCTTTGAAGTATGAATGACGGCTAACATACCACGTTTCTAGCGCAGATATGTGGATATGTGGATCAGCAAAATATGTGGATCAGCAAAGATGTGGATCAGCAAAATATAGACCAGCAATACCATCATAGTGAATAAATTGTTATACTTTTCAAAGCACATATTCTTGCCTTAACATATATAAAACATTTGCAATGTAGCACTTGATTGATCTATGTGGGCAGAGAAAACAATGGGAAATAGGTCTCACAGGGGCAAATGTGGATATTATGCATGACGTCCGTGCCTTCGCCTTGAGATTAAATATCTGCATATAATCACGATCATGGCTTTGTTTGAAAGATCTATACAGCCATTTGCGAGAAGAGTGGTCACGTATAGCATTCATGCAATGATGCGTCAACAAGCTTTATTGTTTGGCCATGGTCAATTAGAGTTTATGTTGTTGACAGTTGTCGGGGATCCGAATGCGAGTATGTGCACCACAATGAATATACATATCAGGTTTAGTATCCCAGGAACTTGAATCTCAACATGGGTACGACGATGGTTTTAATACAGGACAACCAAGCCCAGATGGATTGCTTGTTGCATAGCACTTAATTTAACACCATTTAGTACTTAGCCACGCATATGCACGTGTCGTTCCATGTGTTATAAGGTTGTATGCGAAGATCGGAACCCGGGGTTTCTTCTATTTGAGTGATATCGTCAGGAAAGGAAAGATGGAATGGGTTGTTGGATGTTGGCGATGTCGACAAGCATAGCCGAATGTCTAGGCCATGATGATCAGGAACCTTTTCATTGTCGGAGCATAAATGAGTGCGATCGTATGCAAGTCTTTGTACAACGCAGAGCCAAATTGGGAATTTACTTTAGGTTGCAGCTTTGCTCCTTTGCCTCCTCGCATCATTATTCGTCAATCAAGCATCTTTTTTAGCTTTTCATTCTACTCTTTTAAATGTCCAGCAGTTCACTACCACCCTTGCGTGTTGTGTATTGGACACGTTGGTTCAATGGGCTCATGTTTGACGGTAATGGATCCCCTCCTCCCTCATTCTCTTTGAAAAGTAAATGCTCATCGACATTGTATAGGCCAAGATCTCGGCTTAAATGAGCGAGAATGTCCTATACCAAAAGGCTATAATATAAGCGGCGAACCATGGTGCACGATAACGCCTTCCCTGGAGGATGTTGGAAATGCTGCTGGTGTAGTATTCCATGCTGCCGATTATTATCCATCGACGGTACCTGATCGTAAGTGTGTGCCTGTCAATGCGTTGCTAGGATACAAATGGCTGATGATGGTGTTTGTAGGTATCGAGAATCAGCCATGGATCCTTCAAACACAAGAATCGCCACTCACAGCACCCTTTCGAGCTGAAAAGCATCGTATGGAGCCGTTTACCTATCTCGCCTCTTACCACCTCAAAAGCTCGTTCCTGTTTTCATATTACTCGCCGGCTATTATGGACATTGCCAATCGCCCACTTCCTAGCAACTTTATGGATACCAAGACGACAAAGGCGCCCATTGTATGGATCGCACGCAATTGCCAGGCTTCAAGTGGACGACAGCACTATGTCGCTGAATTGATGAAATATATCAAGGTGGATAGCTACAGCACTTGTTTGAACAACCAAGACTTTCCAGATGACAAGACACGCATGGAATTGATGAGCGAGTACAAGTTTTATTTGGCTATTGAGAATGCCAACTGTGATGATTATGGCAAGTCATTTCTTTTCTATTGCGCGTGCCAAGACATCGTCGTGATACTAAAACGAGAATGACTATAATAGTGACGGAGAAACTTTTTGACACCTTTCTTGCTTCTACGGTGCCCATTGTCGATGGACCCAAATCGTATGATGGCTTTATACCCAATGAGAGATCCATTATTCGCATGGATGCCTATCCTGACCCACGTGATCTTGCTGCCTATATCGATTACCTTGACAAGAACGATACAGCCTATTTGGAGCATCTATCATTCCGCACCCAAGTGCTTGATGTAGCACCGAGAGATCGATTGGATCCTTCCTTCATTGGTAATTGGAGTGACCCAGCACTGCATAATCAGCGTAATAGCTGGTGTTCGATTTGTCGAGGCATGGTGCCCTGGTGGAATGCACGAAGCAATCATGGTCCGCCTCCCTCACTGGATGATAATCGTCTTGTCGTCGATGATACTTGCTCACCCAAGGGCAAATGGGATTATGTACTCAATGGTCCACCCTACATCCCCGAATGGGAGCCATCCAAACCATATACCATATCGTCGGCCAATGACACCACCATCAGCAGCAACTTGCCTGAAGAAGATGAATATGATCTATTTGGTACCGTGGATGATATCACCACAGCACGACTCATTTGGATGGTTGAAATTCTAGCGGGCGCCTTATTTATCAGCATTGTCTTTGGTGTCACCTTCAAGAGACGACGACAACAACAGCTCATCAAGAAAAGCAAACAAGCCAAAATGGATCATGAGATGTGTATATAATAAGCCCATTTCCCTTTACTTTAATGTACAATATACAAGGTCCCCACCCGACTCCTTCCTTCCTTCCTCCATCTCGATGCGTGTTCTCTCTCTCTCTCTCATCATGAATCCAAACGAGCTAAATGGTTGTTCATCAGGATATAAAAAAAGAAACTTCTCATTTCACTATACTACAATCAATGTACAAGAGTTTTGATGGATATATTCGGATCAAATAGTGCTATGCAACACGATTGCCTTTTCCTTTGCGTTGATGATGACGACGATGGTCCATGGTGGTGGTAGGTGTAGTAGCAGTAGTAGTAGTGCTGTAAGGAGTTGATATCGCATCTGTTGTTGTGGATGTGGGTGGAATCGAGGGTGGTAATGGAGGTGGTGGTGGAGGTGGTGGTAGAGGGCCATGTGTCAAATCATCAATCACAGGTGGATCGTCTTCGAAATCACTTGTTGCTCCAGAAATGCATTCACCAGCACGACGTGCTTCCACTTCTCTCAATCGCCGTCGCCGTTCACGCCGCCGACGATAGTAACCGCCTTTACGTCGAGCCGCTTCCAATCCACGACACAAGATCTCGTATTGGCAAAACACACATATCCATTCGTCCGGATCAGGATTACGTATCAATGCAATGTCAGATACAAGTGCTTGGTTGCTCTTGTTATGGGAATCGTCGTCATTGACCTTTTTCTTCCTGGATCCTTTTTTCCCACGTTTGGTATTTGCTGATGACACTGTCACTGGTTTATCTACGATGGTCTTACTTGGCTCATTGGGGTGGTGGTCATTTGCTTTTCCTTTTTTCTATCATGTTGGTCAGCCACACATGCCAATAAATAAATAAAAAGGGCAGCGTGATGAACTCACCTTAGTTGTAGCAGTAGATATAGATTCATTTCTCTTTGCTCGTGCGGTGACAGTAGGTAAGGATTGTGTTAATGTCGATGAATGCGGGGGTGGAGGTGGAGGAGGTGATGCAATGGTTGATTTTGTTGTTGATGATGCTGATGGAGGTGCTGGAGGAGGGAGAGGCGGAGTAATAGAAGGTGCAACAGGTGTCATTGCTTGTCGTAGTACATTCGATAATCCCAAAGATGCTGATTTTGGTCGGGGTAAATCATCCAGCGTGGGTAACCCTTTCAGCTGATCACGTGTTCGTTTATCCATGGCAAAGTCAAATGCTGATTCTGGTAATTGAATACCAGGTGTTATCCGCGAACCATCCGCTGCTATGTTGTTGCTATGACTACTGCTGTTGTTGCTGTTATTCCTCCATTTGCGATCCTTTCTTCTGAGAGTTGACTTTCTTTCATCATATTCTGCTGATGGTAATGAGGTTGATTCGCTGCCCGTACTTCGTTTCATCTTTTTGGCGTTATCTCGGTAGCTGGAATCATCACCCGTAAAGACTTCTTGGAAAAGACAATTTGGATCATCTGCCAAAGATAGTCTGCTCATTCCCCAATCTTCATGTTCTGAATATCTTTGTTGTATCTCGCGAGCAGGAGGTGAGAATTGCCAAATGTAAGGTGCTAATGGTGGTGATGATGATGATGATGATGTGGTATTATTGTTTGCTGATTGCTGTTGATCTTTATCATTGGAGGTGGCTTTCTGTAATCCTTTGCGTTTCCATCGAGGTTTTGGGAGAGGAAGGATCTTTCGATGTTGCAAGTGCTGGGGTAACTTTGAAATATCCGAATTGGTAGGAATCATGCTGCCGGAATGTCGACTATGCTGAGCATTTGTTTGTCCATCATCGCTCTCATATTCGTTTTGTTCATCATCATCGTCGCCGTCCTCATCATCGTACGCTGTAGAATAAAAGACATTGGGTGTCGTAATCTTCCCTCCTCCTCCTCTGTATCGACGAATATTGATGTTGCTGCGAGGGCTCGATGTCGCTAAAGGCTCTTTGGATGTGAATGAAAATCGAAAATCTGAAGGTGATAGTGCACTTGGTTTGCTATCTGAAAAATGTGGTTGGTGTCTCAATAGCTGACTAATACCGATATACTCTCTCTTTCTTTACCTGCATTGTCATCGGTATTGTTGGTGGATAAAGAAGACTTGTTGGATTCAAACATGAAATTGAAAATGGTATTGTTGTTGTTGGATGGATGATATTCCTCGGGTGGTATATGATGAAGCGTGTCACGACCCATTTGACGACTCTTCATGATAGCAAGCAAGTGATCAATGTTGGCTGTAGCTTCATTAATGGTATCATTCGGATCCTTCCTTGTGCCATTGCCAGCAAGCATAGATATGAATTCTTCTAGTCCCTCTTGACTTTTGGTCTCGTTATCACTTGCCCTGCTTTCGGTTGCTGTTGTTGTTGCTATGCACTCGGCTGTTGTTGTCGTCGTTGCTGAAGTCTCCTCCAGGCGTAGCAATGATGACTCTGATGTTCGTTGTAGACGTCTGGACATTGTATCGACCTTGACACCATTCAGGTCGGTCAAGTTATAAGCAGTATAAGACCTGGTTCTCGATAATGTATTAACTGGGAGGTTACAACCTGCACAGAGAGAGAGAGACGGACCTTGGGTGTCAGCAGGAACGGAACAAGAGTAGAGCACGTACAATCATACCAGAGATGGGTTGAACTGCAGATACAGGCACGTCCTCTTTGTTCGTTGTTTCAATGAGAGATGACATTGAACAGTGGAGGAGGATACGTTGAGAATGAAGGAAGAGAGAGCAAGAGAGAGGGGAGGGTGGTGCGAGGGAGAGGACGTATATACTTTCACAAGCCTGGCAAAATGACGCTGATAATGAATGAGTCTCCCACTTCCTCACACTGCAACTGCAGCCTTATCCTGAATCAAGCAACTCCGAATACGAGGGGCCATGTTGATGATACAAAGAACATTCAAACATGCATACACGTGATCCCACTTGTCTGTGCAGCAACAAAACATTGTCTTCATTCATTCTGTCTTCCACCTTGCTTCATTGATAAGGATGTTGGGGTTTATTTACCTATTTCGCACCGACAAGATTACGTGTAACAAGTTAGGAAAGATGTTCCTCCTCTTTTTCCCAACTATTTTAACCTTGTTCTTTTTCTTTTCCTCTTTCCCCTTTTCCATCCATCCAACAACCTTCTTCCCCCTTCAACTATGAACTCACTTTGCAATGAAGGCTTATATTACCCTTATAACTAATGACACCTATGCACCGGGAGCACTCGTACTCGCTCATCGACTACGTGATATCGGCAGTATTCATGATCTTGTATGCCTTGTCACTCATCAAGTATCCAATCATGTCCGTGCTCTGTTACTGGATCGTTGCTATACGCGACTCGTGGACGTGCAAGAATTGTTCACCACCCGATTCGAGAATCTTTTGTTACTTGGCCGACCCGAACTTGGTGCAACCTTGACCAAGATCCAGCTATGGGGATTAACTGAGTACACCAAGCTGGTCTTTTTAGATGCTGACACACTTCCTATACGCAACATTGATGATTTGTTTTCAAGACCGGCATTTTCAGCTGCTCCAGATACGGGTTGGCCTGATTGTTTCAACTCGGGTGTCTTTGTGGCTGAACCATCCGATAGCATTTATCAAGGCTTACTGCAAATGGCTACTGATAAGGGCTCATTTGATGGTAAAAACTGATGGGGTACATGATCCTTTGTTGGGCACGCGTTCTAACATTTGATTATGCAAGGTGGTGATCAGGGGTTGTTGAATTCTTTCTTTTGTCATTGGCCAGAAACACCACAACATCGGCTTCCATTCACATACAATACCACTCCATCGGCTGTATATAGGTATATACATGTAAAAACCTACATACCAAGCATCATCTAAAAGTAATCATAGTTATCTTCCTGCATACCGTGAATTTAAGCAAAAGATTTCGGTCATTCATTTCATTGGAAAAGACAAGCCATGGCACCATACACAACGATTCGCTGATGGCTCATTGTTTAAACCAGCTGGTACGGATACCGAGTTTTTACAGCTGTGGTGGGATACATGGGACAGGCATTATGGCAAGCATATTTCACCAACTTCTTTGATATCCCCAGTAAACACTTCATCTGGTCACCATCATCATCATCACGAACAACCACAACAACATCATCTTCATCATCCGCCACCATCAGAGCAAACGATCACATGGGACATGATTAATATACAACCTCCTACTACCACTGCAAAGGACAAAGCCCATACGACGTCAGGAACACATGGCAATGTTAAAGGCCCTCCGCTTATTAAACAAAAGGTACAACCAGCCTTCAATGCATTTCACTGTACGCCTACTCAATATCCATGACATAAATAGGACATTCCCGAAAAGAGTGCGCCTAACACAGTGCAGGCGGATCGCATAGGATTGCACTCTGGCGAGCTACCTCATTATACATTTTTACAATCAAGCACGTTTACAGAAGCCACCATGTTAGAATTTGAATTAGATCATAGAGCACGTATGACAAAATGAATGTGAAATGTACTTTTTTTATATAGTTCATGAAAGTATACATGTGTTAATATTTAAAAAGGGACAATCTAAAGTTCGTCATGATCACGTTGTTCTTCTTGCTTTTCATCATTGTTGCTTGAAGGCTTTTCATCCGTGGGCTCGTCCTTTTCATTTTCTTGATGGGTGGTGGGTTCATCCTCTTGGGAGGTTTCATTCTTTGGAGGTTGTTGTTGTTTCTTGGTTTTGGGTTTCTTTTTGCGCATGAGTTTCATTAAAGCATCATCAAGTTCTTGGCATCTTCGACGTGTCTCGGCAGTGGTGAACACGGGCTCCACATGGTTTGGCAATTGCTCTTGAGCAGTGACCTTTTCATTCTTCCACTTTTCAAGGCGATCCGTGTGCTCCAATAAGCTGTCAAGCTCTTCATCTGTGTGATAACGTTCCTCCTCATCAGTCTTGCTACGAATGCCATCAACAAAGGCACGAGCCAATTCAACACTGGAAGTGATCTTGTCAATGTTGTCACTACGTTGGATATATTCTTGTCGGCGGAAAGTAATAGGACGCTCAAGTTGTCTAAGGAGAATTGCTTGAGTCATCATCTTTCTTCTTCATGAGCCCTTTTCTTCCACTACTTACTGGAGTTTACGCAAGCGTTCAAGGTACACAGCTGTATCAGCAGATTCGCCTTCATCATACAACCAATCCGATGTTTCCGAAAGTTGTTCACGCAAGGTCTCTTGTTGCTCCTCGGTGGAAATGATAGAAACAATGTCGTCGTAAAGGAAATCCTGTACACGGTACACAAATGATTCAAGGTTGTTGCGAGATTCTTCCCAAAGACGTCGCTTTTCATCCAAAGCATCAAGTTCACGAATGCTATCATCCGTCATCATTAGCTATCCACTACATCAACAACCCTCCCATTCGCACACAATGACATACCGCTTTTGTGCCACCACCTTCTCTTGTTGGGTCATTGGAGGAGGGCCTGTAGGAATGACTTGGACTTGAAGAGCAATCTTTTTCATTGTTGGTTCCTTGTCCTTTGTATCCTCGGCCTTTTTGTCATCTTGATTTTCAGATTCGGTCTTGTTTTGGTCTTGAGCAGGAGCCTACAATAAACAATCAGCTACAAACGCACGTCAACAACAGGCACAATCAATACATACCTCCTTGTCATCCTCGTTAGATGATTCTTCATCCTTGGATCCAAAGAAAGATTTGACCTTGTCTAATCATGGTATCAGCATATGGAGTATAAGTACATGGGATGACACTTACCTGAGAAGGTGCTAGAAGAAGGATCCTTGACTTGGATACTGACACTGGCTTCGGCAACGGATACCAAACCAGAGTTGGTCAAATCAATGGCTACCTTCACCTTGGGTGGCTGCTCGGAAGCCTTGATGTCCTCTTGGTACTTTTCAAGTGCTTCAGTAAGACCAGTGACCTTGACCTTGGCGATCTGGTTCATTCCAAGATCACTATAAGCGCAGCATATGTATCATATGAGTATGGGCTATTACACAGAGCTATCCATTTTTCTTCACTTACGCATCCTGCTGTTCCACACTCTTGCCATAGATGAGATCAAAGTCGAAATCGCTCTCGCGCTTAAAAGTCATGATTTTGCGTGTGCCAATAGTGCCAAATTCATTGAAAAGGACGGTATGAATAGGCTTGCGATCTGTGGCAGACAAATGATTAACAACAGTGCTTGTGTGATGATGGATGAGTTTTGCAAACTGACCTTGTGGACCTTCAGGTTGATAAGTAACTTCAATGGGATACACAGTGATATCTTTGATCTTGATTTGCTTGGTCAAGCGGAATTGGTTGCTCAATGAAGCACCGCGGAATGCAGCACCTGGTTGTTTGTGTTATTCACATGACATGTCTTTTTCTGAAAATGATACAACTTACCCAACACTGCGGCTTCGTCGCCATTGACGTTCTTTGCAATCTTGTCACTAGCAATGATAACATATCAATATACATATTCCTCATTCTGGTTTTGATCCAGGGGGTAAACTTACGCTCCAACGGTTTGTGATAAATGTCTTTGGACAGCGGGGATGCGTACACTGCCACCCACCAACACAAGAGACTTGATATTATCCTATAACATTATATGTATAAGCTAATGGTAGTCATACACAACAGCGAATCATGACATACCACTTTCATGCCGGCGGCTTCCAATGCAGCCTGAATTGGACCTTGAACACGATCAAGCAAGTCGGCACACAAGTTTTCAAGTTCGGCGCGAGTGACCTTGACCTTGAAATCAATGTCTTCAAACAAGCTCTCGACCTACAATGATCTCCCCTTGTCAATCTCATGATGACCTCCCTCTTCCTCAAGTAACAATTTCCTTACAGAAGCGCTGGTTTCCTGATTAGCACTCAAGATTTGCTTGACACGAGTAGCTTCCTTGAGGAGACGTGCCATGGCAGTATTGGATTGTCGGATATCGGAAGTTGGCTTGTGTTGTTGCATAAATTTGTCTGCCAGCAGATCACGCAAACGCACATCGAATTCGTGGCCACCCAAAGTGCGATCAAAACCCACAGCTTTGACTTCCAATTGGGGAACCGTCTTTTTGGATTTACCCTCCTTGACATTGGAAAATGACACCAACGATGCAACAGTGGATCCGGCACCCATATCATAAAAGATGTGATATTCAGGCGTGTTGGAGAATTCACGACTCACAGCATAATTGAGAGCCACTAGGACAAATAATGGGTAAGATCCCTGTATCCCGCCTCATATTACTATGTGTATGTATATACCTGCAGTTTCATCATGGATCAAAGACAAGACATTCAATCCAGCCAACTCAGCAGCATCCAAAATCGCTTGTCGTTCATATTGCGTGGCAAAAGGAGTAACCTAGCAACAACAACAACAATATCATGATGAGCCAACCATGTTAACCAATATCAAGGTACCAAACTACATACCGTGATGACCACATCCTTGACATCCTCACCGGCTGTATTTCTAGCTTGTTCACGAGCATTCTGGAATTGATATGCAATCAACTCTTCCACAGTAAGGTCGGTCTTTTCATCCAAGTGAAAGAGGGGTGTGCCACGATCAGGATTGGAGATCATATTGTTGAGGAAACGGTTGCGATACTCGACACAATGCTTGTCATCATAGGGTTTGCCGATAAGGTTCTTGAGGTTGGGAAAAGTCGATTGTGGAAAACGACCGGCCTATATGCATGTATGTTATGTGTCAACGTGGAAGAAGAACGTGGAACCTGTCAACGCGCGTCATTTACCAAAGCAAGCGAATCCGATCCATAGACACGCTGATCATCACGCAAGGTGACCATGGCTTGTGTTTTGCGTTTCGAGTCCTTGTTCAGTGCGACATCGAGAGGAATCCCTGGTTTGATGAGGCCCACTTTGAACCATTCTGTGCCGTAGTCGATCGACATGACAGCAGCGTGAGCCCCTGAGCTGACAAAAGCGAGCATCAGCGCCACCGCCAAGCATAATAACGTTATTATCCGGTTGGGCATAACGCTTTATGTGTGTATATAAAAGAGAGAAAAGAGAGAACTAGGTAGAAAAGAAAGGATAAAGCAAAAAGGATCACTTGGTCTTCTCTCTCTTTACATGCCGAAATGAGGCAACTTGTTAAGATTTCATTGGCTCGGCCTCTGGGTAGCACACTTGCTGGCTGTTGCTGAGCAACCATGGTTCCTGTCAACAACCCTGATCCACGCTTATTAGTTAGAACATGCACATGGCTTCAAGTCATCTTTATACATAAATACAATGATTGTTGGGATTGGACAGCGGTGCTACTTCTTGCATAATACATGTTGCATTTGGAATATCATCACCACCACCACCACCACGCTTGAGCATTTAGAGATTTGTCTTTTTGCTTCTTCCAGCTACGTAGGCCAAGTGAACCCATTTTCAGTGTTTTGGAGAGATTTGGGTTAAAAGCGCGTCATGTGTGGATTTGTTCTTCAGATATCAGATCATGTGGTGTCTTTCTATGCAACCATACACCGACCCAAACTCTCCCCGCAAGATGACTTTTCGGAGTGAAGTACTTGTTCTCGTGTTGTGCCTGTGTGTGTGTATGTGTGTATGACAGGCTATGGTGCCATTGACAGTCCACCCATATGCGTAATAGTGTGTTTTCTATCTTTTGTGCCACCAGGAGATGATGCAGCAATGAAACTGCCAAGCAGCCAAATGCAATTTGCTGTCATTGACCCTGATTACATTCTCACTCTCTCGCTCCCTTGGCATTCATCGTCCACACCCACCCCTTTTCATCCAAGCAATACGCCGTCGTGCGGAGTTGCGTAAAGTAGGACAAGAGGTGTGCAAACAGATATTATACTTGTGCAACCCGTGAAAGCGAAAACATAAATGAAACCACTTTGAATTGCTGTTTTCGTGTTTCTTACTCTCTCTTTCTCTCTTTTTCCTCATCAAATCAATTAGCATGCGTTCCATCTTTGCTACTGCTTTGGCTGCTTTGGCCTGTGCTGCATCTGTTGTTTCAGCCGACATTGTATCTCAAGATGGCCAATACAATATCACCTCTCCCTCCGACCATGGTATCTTTGTTGCAGGTCAAATCTTGCCTGTGACCTATCGTTTGGGTGAATCGTCTCTTGGTAAGATAAAATTGGGTGTGTTCATGTGTGTGTGATCATACAAAAAAGTCTAACGAATCGCTATTATTAGACAGCCTGGGTCTCTCCATCTACTTGACCTCTACCTCTGTGGCCAATTTCACTACCCAAACCATTGCAGCAGCAGCTGATGTTTCCAAGTCCTCTCCACAAACCGATAACGGTGTTACTTTTTATGAGCATAGCATCAACTATGCCATTCCTTCAACCACGCCTGCTGGTTCCTATAATGTAAGTACATAGCTAGAACAGCAACGCGTGTTTTCACATGACGACGACAGAGGTTGATGATGATAACAACTTTTAGGTCGTCTTTGAATCTACCAACACAAACGTGAACACAACGATTCCCATCACAATGAATGCCGCTGTTGCTTCTTCCTCTTCTTCTGCTAGTGCATCTGCTACAGGCTCTTCCGGTAGCTCCAAGTCTTCATCCGCTTCCTCCCCCAAGGATGAATCGAGTGCCTCCAAGCAATCGACCATCCTCTTGACAACCGGTGCGATGGCTTCAATGGCTCTTGTCGTGTTTAATACCTTTTAATGATGTGTGTGTGCTGAATTACAAATGCACCTGTATGTGCACGTCCCTTTTGACCTTCACACCAATTGCCTTACCCCAACTAAAATAAATTTTCCTTAATTGATGTATACCTTCTGCTGTTGTCCCTTTGTGTAACACTTGCTTCATTCGATGATGGAACCTTCTCATACATATCCCACTGGCTTTGTCACTTTGATATGGGATAAGCAATTTAACCCTCATCTAAGTTTATAAGGACGGTACATTCAAAGATGTTGCTTGCATTAGTAGCAGCTGTGTCTCATTTATTATCTTGAATGCTTAGTTCTCGTAGTGAGAGAGGTGGGGGATGATGCAGCAAATGCTAAGCGATTAGAATACGACAGCTGCAAAGGCTTAATTTTCAATTCAGCAGAAAAATGCTTGGCGTATCGGATAACTGGATTCCGATAGAATGACGAGATGATTCTTTACACATCGCTATTTCATAATGGGAGGGATGGGGATGTCGTCATATAATCCAAACACCGTGGCATACAGTATCGTGTCGACGACAATTCAGTGGCCCACCATCGCCACCATGGAATTCGCTGTATATATCATCCGTGGTTTTTCAGGGACAAACCATATATTTGCACCGTCTTCCTTTTGACCCGAATTGCTCGTATTACTTGCTTATGATGCCATAGCAACCCTTGTTCAGTATTACTCATTCATGTATGCATCACTTTTAGTGCATCGTCTATGATGTTGATACGTTCGATCCATCGCCATCATTTCTGCTAACGTGTTGTGGCTCTTGCTATCGCCCGTTTCTTGGTTTTTGATAGACGTATATTTCGGTGATCCATTACTGCTCTGATTTCCAGAATGTCCCATTTATAGACTGTCGAAACGTTTCTATGGATACCGCAAAACAATAAGGAGTACTTTGTTCATTTAACATGTGCTTTGCGTCCCATAATAGCTGCAATCATCCGATTCTCCCATGCAACAAGATCGTTCACAGAAGGTCATTTATTATTAAGCAGTAGCTGCAACGGTGTGCTCATTATCTATACCAGCAAACATATTGTATCAAACAATGGCCACCAATGCCGTCATTATCCTTGACCTCCGCAACTAATGGAATCAAGCAGCCAAGGACAGTCAGCTCTAGATTTAGGTTGAACGGGGCTGGTGTAACCTGTACATTTTGTTCCTCTTTCATGAACCAGTAACCTGGCCACATTGCAAGCATCTTTGACATCAAGTTGGGCATGCCATTCTATACAAGCAATTCTCCTTGACCTCTTTATAAAACATGGCCTTTTATTTATTGCTGGCAGTGTTCCTGCTAATCCAGCTCTTCGCTTGCGTTCATGGTGAGCATTGTTCAGTCATTCATTCCTCTACTCAAGCCTCCATTAACCACCACCCCTTGAATCAGGTTCTTCTCTATTACCGCAACGTATATCAAGGATAGAATCAGTCACCGATCCGAAGCTATCTATACTCACGCCGAGCAGCAGCAACAACAACGACAAACGATCCTCCCTTGTACAGCATACCGATTCATTGGCTTTACAATTTACTGCATTTGATACGCTTTTCACCTTACATCTTGCACCCAACTTGGATTTATTTCATACCAATGCCACAACACGCATATTTAACGACAACGACGACGATGATGATATCGAAGAGACGCTTGAACCCAGCGAGTTTAGGATATTCAGGGGTCATGTAACATCTCAGGAACAGAATAGCTGGGCACGGATCATCTTGCATGAGTATGATGGGTGAGTTTATTATTCCATGTTTGCTACCATGATGTTGTTTATTCACGTGACAATAGTACACAACTTGTCTTTGAAGGTGCATTCATGGTCGATTCGGATATATACCACATTAGAACAAATACCAATTTCCGGCTCACTCGACGCAACGACGATCCAATCGCCTCCAACTCAGCAGCCATGATCATTTATCGCGATTCTGATAATGCCGTTGATCCATCACCATCATCATCATCATCAACCCTATTTGACAAACGCGCCAAGCCTTTCCGAAAACATGGCAACAGCAGTAGTAGCGATTTTATTTGTGCTATGGAAGATATGGAATTCAATCAACTCCTCACTGGTATACGCCATAGCAACAATTCATTGTCAAGTGCAACACCTATCAACGATCCTGACCACATGATGAAACGCGCCATGTCAATGACCCCCAACACAAATGGATGTCCCTCCACGCGACGTATCGCCTACATGGGAGTGGTTGCTGATTGTACCTATGTGCAGTCTTATGGAAGCATTCGACTTGCTCGATTACAGATATTGAACAACTGGAATATTGCATCCGCTGTGTACGAACGCACCTTTAACGTTTCCCTTGGATTGATTTATATTCAAATGTCAACAGCTGATTGTCCTCGTCATCCAAGTCATTCAGCAGCATGGAATCAAAAATGCTCTTCTTTTTATACCATCAATGATCGACTATCGGATTTTAGCTTGTGGCGTGGAAAACGAGGTGACGATGGTGCAGCTTTATGGCATCTCATGACAAAATGCTCGTAAGTACATTGACGACGACGAGGGTATGGTATTCATCTCATCCTCTTTTTATTAGAACTGGCGTCAAAGTTGGGATTGCATGGTTGAGTCAACTTTGTGAAACCCAAGTCTCGCAGCAGATTGAAGGTATTTTCAAAGAGATGTTCACTAAGCAGCAGTGATGAGAATTAAATGTTTGTTTTAGAAAATGGCGCATCGGAATGGGTTTCCGGAACGGGAGTGTCATCCATTACCCGAGATGAATGGAAGGTGGTGGCCCATGAAGTCGGGCATGGCTTTGGTAAGTTTTCCTTTTTCTGTAAAAGTACCATTGTTTACTGATATCGTTTCATAACCTAGGGGCCATTCATGATTGTACCGCACAGACGTGCCCCTGCACATCTTCCGGATGCAGCTGTTGTCCACTCAGCGATGATACTTGTAGCGCTGGCGATACGTATTTGATGAATCCTACAAGCAATGTCACCAGCGAAGATTTTAGTCCCTGTTCGATTTCGGATATATGTGGGTCGTTTCCCAATATCGGGTATTGCCTAAAATGTATGTTTATCCCTGCTAGTAGTAGTAGCATGTGTTTACTTATCATGGTGTGGGTATATAGCACCCGATTTACGCGATACGACATCCTTCACGCTTTGTGGAAATGGCATTTTGGAACCAGGGGAGGAATGCGATTCTGGATTGACCGATAGTGCATGCTGTCATGCGAAAAATTGTACATTGAAGCCGGGTGCAAAGTGCGAGTAAGTCGATGATCATTGTATTGTTTTTTTACCCCATTAAGGATAAGCTAACCCGATTGACGAATAGTGATTATAGCCAGCAATGTTGTTTGAATTGTACCATGGCGACAGCGGATACGGTGTGTCGACCTGCAGTATCGGAATGTGACATTGCGGAATACTGTACAGGGCAATCCTTTTCCTGTCCTCCTGATCAAATGGAAGAGAATGGATCACCGTGTGGCAACAATACAATGCAATGTGCCTCAGGTGTTTGTACATCGCGTGATGAACAATGCATAGCGCGTGGTATGCGACTTGGCGTCACCGAGGACTGCTCGTTTCAACATGACTCGTGCCAAATTAGCTGTGCGGACCCAACGGACCCAGGAAATTGCCTTGTGCTAAGTGGCGTGTTTTTGGATGGCACAGAGTGTGGATTGGCAAGTTTTTGTGAAAAGGGTAACTGTGTAAGCACAGGGGCATGTAAGTTTTGCTGATCAGTTGTTATTGTTACGGTTGATTTTTAACATTCATTTTCTTCTAGTAAATACGCTCAAAGCTTGGGTAGCTCAGAACAAACAAATTGCCATCCCGGTATTTCTCTTTGGAAGTCTCATCATTGTGGCCCTTCTTGGATGGCTTGCATGGTTCCTTGTACGTCGTCATCGGCGCAATCGGCTCGCAACTGCCAAAGATAAAGATTCACGCCCACCATCCACTGTGCACAGCGTGGTTGTCTTTGGTGGTGATGACAATAATGACAGCAGAGCGAGAAGGCGACATAGTCATACCGGAAGCTCGTTTCATGAACATGAACCACCATCATCGTTATTTCAATCTTCGACAGCAATGCATGGCAACGCACGCACAACAAATGAGAACAATATCACTACTACTACCCCTGCCATATTCACCTCATCCTCCTCCTCTTCTTCACCATCACCAGCAACAAGACAAGAGGCTTGGGAACTTCAACCCATATCAGCCAACAATGCTGTTGCTCCTTTAGCCGACAACCGATCCACCTTGTATCAATCAAAAAACCCGTATCTTGCATCAACTACGTATGCAACAAAAGCCAGCCATTTGGGAGATTCACCTATTGCAATGAACACCACAACGGCGGCTGAGTTCTCACGACTCGGTGGTTACACCGACACATCATCCTACTTAGACAATCCTGACAGCGTGGCTGTTGCACTTGCCACTGGCGGCGGCGGCGGCGGTGGCCATCGGCATAGACGCGTTAAATCAACCACTACATAGTCACCTCTAGTACCTTTATACGCTTGTATTTTCTTGTATTTAATCGTAACATACCTTTCATTTTGCATCCAACATGTATTTATGTCGAGTACTTTTTTTTTCTTTAACAACGTTACAAAACAAAAGAGGAAATGATCGATCCGGCTAAACCAGAAAAACACAATCCGAGATTGTCAAACATGTGTGCTCAGGATTTACAGACAAAACATTTCTCACACTCTTTCTCATCCTTTTGTGAGTTATCTTTAAACTCACATATTTCAAAAAGCTGCTCTTTCACTCGCTTTTTTTCTCTTTCTTTCGAAACATAACTTCCGCCACCACCACCACCACCTATACAACGACGACGCTTTTCTTATATCCATCATCATTAACAATGAGCTCTCAAGTTCATCGATCGATCCATCATTCATCATCACTAACGCCATCATCATCAACAACGACCATGGAACAACTACGTCTTGCCAATGAGAAAGCATGGACCACACTAGGTGAGAGAAACGGCATGATGCAAAAAGAAATCAGGAGAAGGGTGGTTGGGGAGGAGGAGAAAAAAGTGTGTTTGGGTGCATGTGTGTTGTTGAAAGACGGTATCAACATCTGGATGATAAACAAACTGAACTTTATGTAAGGGAATCTGGCGGAAATGATGCCGCGTGCAACCACACGAGCCATTAATTTCTACAAGGAAGCCCTGAAACACAATGCAGATTCCGTCAACGCGTTATCTCGGCTTGCATCTCTCTATCGTGACCAAGACCAACTTGATCAGGTAAAAAGCACCGATATCCCGAGGGGCCGGTGACTCAATATTGCGTTACATAATAGGCTGTCAAGTACTTTAAGCGTATACTCACCATAGATGAAAACCATGGTGAAACATGGAGTGCCCTTGGCCATTGTCATTTAATGATGGAGAATCTCGGAGAAGCTTACCACGCCTATCAACAAGCCCTTTCATGTTTGCCTAATCCAAAGGTATCTTGAAAGAAGTTTTTTATATATATTCTGGCGTCCTTTGTGTCTCTCACGCAAATATGGTGTTTTCTCAAAAAAGGACCCCAAACTTTGGTATGGGATCGGCATCCTTTATGATCGATATGGATCGCTTGAATACGCAGAAGAAGCATTCTCGGCGGTGATCCACATGGACAATAGCTTTGAAAAGGTCAACGAGATTTATTTCCGATTGGGTATCATTTACAAGCAACAACAGAAATACGACTTGTCATTACAGGTACATATTTGGAATGAGAGGGGGGTGATGTTCATGCTCTGTTAATTGATGGCGTCAATATTATTAGTGCTTTCGTTACATTCTTGCCAACCCACCACAACCCTTGACACAAGTCGATATCTGGTATCAAATGGGACATGTGTACGAGCAACAAGGAGAATTTGGACCTGCCAAGGAAGCCTATGAACGCGTCCTGAGACACAAGCCCGAAGATGCCAAAGTACTGCAGCAATATGGATGGTTGTTTCATCAACCTGATACGTCATTTTCAAGTGGTCCCAGCGCAATAGACTATCTCACTCGCTCACTCAAATCAGATAGCAATGATGCACAATCATGGTATTTGCTAGGTCGTTGTTATATTGCTGAGCAAAACTATAACAAGGCTTATGAAGCTTATCAACAAGCTGTTTATCGCGATGCTCGAAATCCTGCCTTTTGGTGCTCTATTGGTGTTCTCTATTATCGAATCAACCAGGTTCGCTGCTAAAATGGGATGCAATACGTACAACGTATAACTGATTTCACGTGGCCAACACAGTATCGGGATGCATTAGATGCTTACAACCGTGCTATTCGTCTTGCTCCCTATATGAGCGAAGTATGGTACAATTTAGGAACCCTCTATGAAGCAAGCAACAATCAAGTGCAAGATGCATTAGATGCCTACCAACGTGCAGCACAGCTGGATACCGCCAACCCCCACATTCGAGAGCGTATCGAGTATCTTCGAAGCGGAAAGAAAGGGTATCGTCATTCATTAACTGAGGAACCGCTATAAGTAGTAGGGAGAGCTCATTGTTTTCATTGTTTTATAGGGAAAGCAAACCACCACAGGCACAGGATATTAGTAACCCGTATCAATTTCAGAGCAGTACACGTGGATCAGCTTCGCCAACACCACCAGCTTATATACATAACTATCAGCAGCAGCATCCAACACTATGTCAACCACCCCATACACAAGGTGCACAAGAACCAACACCCATCCCACAATTACCTATAGCACCACCACCACCAGCATCATCAGCACCCACTAATGATAATGATACACACAAAACTTGCCCAACTTCACCTGTTCCTCAACCACCTCCTCGAAAACGAACATTATCCATGCAGCTGAACGCATCACCAATCCATCAACACGATGAAATCCATGCTCGTGGTATACGCTCTTCGACCATACAGCCCATATCCCCAGAAGAAGAACCTGATCGCAAACGAAAAAAAGAGGACCACAGCTCAACAAAACAGCCATTAGAAAGCAACAACAACAACCAACAACAACCCTTAAGCACTACAACCACCCCCAGCTAGTAATAGTACATAGTCATCAATCGTACTTTTGGATTTTGAAAGTTTGTAAATATATTATATTTTCAGTGATGGCCTAGTTATGGGTAACTCGTTCTTGAATATTCTGAGCACGTCGAAGTATATCATGGTCATCCATTTTGTCAAGAATGCGTGAGATAAAGTGCTGGATGTCACCGCCCAATAATTCGTTCCATGACGGCTTGTTGCCTTGATGATGATGGTTCTCTATTTCAAAATGTATGATTAGCCAATAATGAACGTTGGTTGCGTGTTTGTGTGTGTGTGTGTGTGTGTGCGTGCGTGTTACCCACCAGGTGATGTCAAATTATCCATAGCCCGAATGACATGTCGTCGAATGTCTTGTGTGATAGTTTGTTCCTCAATTATGGTCTTCAATGTCGGTAGTACGTTGTATCGGTGTTCGTAGTCATCACAATAACCGAGCATCAATCCATGGTTTTCTTCTGATAAGGGCATTAGCAGCTGTAAGTACATATGTAGATGCGTGCATACTGACTATAAAGTGCCAAATTGGCAAGACAGCGTGTGATATGGCGATAAATCTCCACGTGACCTGGGATAGCAGCGGGTACATTACAGATATATCGAAGAAGTCTTGGTTGTGCTATCAATTTGATCTGCGAGTCCTCTGTAAAATACTCAAAATCAGGCTCTCTCTCTCTCTCTCTCTGTGTGGCCCCTCAACCATACATAGTGGATACTTACGACTGGTAGCAAAATTGGCAAGAGCACAGCAAGCATGTGAAATCGTAGATGGGTTCGGTGGTAGATAAGGCTGGATAGCTTCTTCTTCTTTTTCCTCCACATTCTTTGTCAAGTAGTGGTTGAGATCATATCGACGTTGCTCAGGATGCTGGTCTTGGTGCTGTGGTAACAATGCAATGGTGGACACAAGCGCACGGGCCACATTCTCCGATAGCAATGTCGATTTGCGCTTATCTAAGAGGTCACATGGATGTCAACCCAAGATCGATTCAGCCTTTCCAACAGGAGAGATAAAACTTGCCATTTCTTAGAGATAGATAAGCGATACTTTTGGTCATGTACTTGCGCACTTCGCCATTCGTGGATCGGAAGAGAGATGCGAATTTATCATTGTTGTGGACCCATTCGATCATTCCAGCCTGAAATGCCACTATTGTTGGGGTTGTGAGATCTCCCAATAATATGTAAAGTGACCATTCCTTTCTTGCATACAAACCTTGCCCACTCACAGCTGATAAGGTCTTTGCTGCCAATGCTTGGATGATATCCCCTCGTTCCATTAATCGATTTTGGTCCTCCTCCACATCCTCAGTTCCTCTCGGTGGTTCGAATCCTGAAAGCATCACCAATGTTGCCAAGATGCCGTCTTCCATAACTACGCTATAGGTGAGAATCCCGGCCCGTGCCATGTGAAAAAATACATGGATGCAGTTGATTACAATCTCTAACGCCATTTCTCGCTGTTGTTGTTGCTGTTGCTGCTGTATTCCATTGGTCTTATTCTTGTTCTGGTCATGGTAAATGTTGTGTTCGATAAGGTGTAATAGCGAAGGGAGTGCCCATTTTGTAACCATCACTGGTCGTACAGCCTCTGTGGATAAGAAATATACATTCAAGATCATGATGCTCCATCTCATCAATGCATAAATCATCCTCTTACCTCTTTCAGACAGCATGGCCAGAATAGTGGTTGTCAGATGATGGATCTGAATACTCGTAGACGTTCGGCATAACCAAATCAGAGCATCGATGCCTCCATACATGATCACATTTTGGATATCAATTTCTATACATGCATAAGCATTTGGTTGTTTGATATTGAAATATGATAAGACTCACCATTGCCTTTCTCGACGAGTTCAAGTAATCCTCTCATGCCATGGATCTGGAGGTGGTGGTGGCCATGGAACAAAAAAAAAGGGTCAAACAGAGCTCTATACATGCTGTTGTGTACTTTACCTGAGTGGGTAATCCGTGATCATCATCAATAGCATATGTGACAAGATAGGCAACATCAAAGCAGCCTTTGCAAACTCTGACGGGTTTTGTGCCGTAACCAAGCTGCGGTAATGGGACGCTTCGGGACGAACACTCGTGGCAAAAGATATGTCCACTTGGGCATTATTAGCAACAATAGCACTCGTAACCAACCCCCGTCACCCCACTCACCAATGTCGGCAATGGTGCTAAAGGCAAGGAGCAATAAAAAAAGGGAGAAAGAAAAGGACCAGGTTGAGCTTCAAGTGTAGTTGTCAAGTCAAGTGTCACCTACGCGACGTCGTAAGGGTCCAAAGCAAGTGGTGCATTGCGTGCAATGAGACACATCAGTGTCATTCACCCAGCAAGGGCGAGGCAACAAAAAGGTCTGTCGGTCATCGTAGGGTTGCATGGTTGGAGAAAGAAGAAAAAAGAAGGATAACGGGTGGGATGGATATGTTCTAGAGCCTGTAGAAAGATCATGCGCCCCTTGATTGTGTTCCCATTCCTCATAGTCGACATGTATATCAGGATGTGTTTACGTAGCAGCCTCCAATATTACAACAACGAAATTTTCATTGAACAATATGTAGTAATAGATTTACAGAATATGTATGTGAACAAAGAGATGTAGTAATAAAAAAGCAAATGCATTCAAATTCAATTAGAGATTTTTACGAGATAGTGCTATTGTTGTTATCGTTAATGTTGGATGCTGTGTCTGGTTGACCCGATTCTTCAGAAATTGATGCCACTTGTTCTGCCTGCTGGTGGTGTTGTTCTTCACTTGGTTGATTGTCATTGTCCGATTCACCTTCACTCTCGGATGATGACGATGATGCATGTGCTCCCGAGCTAGATAGATAAAGCATCCATGTGAATAATCAATGATCCAACCACCAAAACAAAAAACTGACTTACCGAGATTGCTCAAGGTATCGGTCGCTTACGACAGCACCGGGGAAAGTATAAAGGCCATCTCGCCGGAATCTCCATATCTTCTTTTCCTTGTGTTTAAGCTCCTTCGTCACGGGATCCACAATCTCGACCCAGTCGCCATCACCATCTTCTTTGCTCTGACGCAAACTCTCATCACTCTGGGCGCTGCCTCCTGGTAACTTTTCATGACGCAAATCCCATCCAAGCATCCGGCAGAGTTCGGGCACAATGACATCGCAGTCGCCTAGCAATTGCATATCAAACGTCATATGGGTGATAGGTGTTCGGTTGATGAGGATTTGTGGCACACTATGCGGGATCTGGGACATGATTTCCGAGACAGGCGATACCTTGAGTGACGACCCCATCACTATTAACAAATCCACCACTTCGGTATCGAGGGCCAATAATCGGTCAAATTCAGCTGGCAAACTCTCGCCAAAGAACGTGATATCCTTCAAAACATACAATCATTAGTACCTTACGCTTACACCAGTATCATCATGGTACTTACAGGTTTCATCACAGAGATTCCTTGATGTTTAGGGCGACCATCGTCATCGTCATCATCGTCATCATCCTTGCGAGGCTTATTCAGGGCATTGTCAGCATCTTCTACTGCACATTTCGGGCATGGAGGAACTTTCTACATATATAAAGGTCATATCAATCAGTATCACCCTTGTTCTTCTCTCTTCCTCTCTCTCCTTTTTACCTGTTGGAAAATATATTGCTCGATTTCCTTTCCATCACACTTGTATCCACACGTCACACAGCTGGCTGTGGCAAAGCTGCCATGACAATTGACAATGCGTTTGATATTGGCCTTGTGCTCGAGTGTGTCAATATTCTGCGTATAATTCCGCAAAAGCTTGCCCTTTTCTTCCATCAACTTTACGAACAAATGACTTGGACTGGGTTCGTAATTGCTTGGATACAACTCTTTGGCAAAAGAATAAAAGATCTGTGGGTTCTCTCGGAAATACTTGATGTCGAACATTTGCTGAGGATCATCAAGCTCGAATTCTTGTAAGCGAGAATAGATGCCGGTTTCTGAGCGGAAATCAGGGATGCCGCATGATACGGATACGCCTGCACCAGTAACAATCATGACATTGTTGGCTTTGGCCAGCAAACTGACAACATCTTCCAACGTATTGACGTGCTCTAACCGATTTCTCTTGCGTAAATGCCGATTGATGACCTGGCGTAGAATGGCACATTGCTGAAGCTCACTTAATGCCAACGCTGCCCCTGGATGCTGTATGTACAACCACAACTCGGTCAGTCATCCACGTGTACGTAATGATACCAATACACACACACACACACATACCATAACCACATTGAATGCTTCCATAAGCTTGAGAGGTGGTACTTGTTGATTCAAAAGATATTTTTCCATGAACTTCATCAAGCCGATTTCCTTCACTTCATCTTGCAAAGCATCACTTTCTTCTTGCGTAAAGCTCGTCCATGCTACAAGTGACCTTTAGTTTCATGATATCTACAGTCAATAACAAACAATCACTTACGGTACTCAAATTCCTCATTCTCGTCATCTTCTGGAATACCAGCGGGCGTGATAAGTTCATAATTGCTGCTTTCGCTTTCATCACTGCTGCTGCTGCCGCCATCATTGTCTTCGTCGTTGTTAGCACCATCTGCCCAATCCTCGTCTGATTCATCATCATCGTCATCATCAAAGTTCTGATCACAAAAGGAGGGATTTTCTTCTGTTGAAGGTCGCTGTTGTTGTACGTCGTTCGAATTGCTGCTGCTGCTACCACCACCACCACCAATATCGATTTGCGAGCTGTCTGATTCCACTGCACCAACGTTCTCTTCAGCATTACTCAAGCTTGCTGCTGCAAGAAAAAGAAATATCAGTATGCTATTTTTGTAACCGGTTTTGACAACTCACTTGTAGAAGACGGCTCATCGATCCTCTGGCGTTTAGGGGAACGTTCATTGACCGAGTCATTTTGAGCAGAGGATAAGGTGGAGTCAGATAACATTGAATTGTGCTGGATGGAGGGGTTGATCTTGTCCGAGGCCGATGGATCTTGCATTCAATGACAAACTGGGTGGGATAAAAGCGATACGGTGGATGAACGTAGCACACCCAGGAAATTCGGCGTTACACCTTGATTTCAGCTTGCCATGCAAATGAAACTTGCCATGCTCTCCAACTTGTATTCTCTGGACTCAGCTACGATGGATGTTTAATGTATTATATACCACTACCCCGCCTTTACTTGGAAATAGAAGATAATGAATGCAATAAACAAAAGGACGTAATGAGTACGTCTTCATTGTTGTAATAATATCACCCAAGGAACTTTCATTATTCCAACATTGCAATCTCTTTAATGGCCATAATAAATTGCAGGATAATTCCTAACATGGGTACTACTATTTGCTTGTTCTTCCATGACTCGCCTATCATGCATGGCCCATTCATCAAATTTACGCATGACGATTTCTTTGCCGTCAAACTTTCCTTCTCGTCGACCATGATCTTCTTGTTGACCCTTGACAGCACCTTCCACGCGTCGTGTTTCTCCCCATGAAAAGTCATCAAAGTTCCAGTAAGCATACGCCGGTAGCAGGAAATTCCATATCGGTAAAGAGAAAAGATAAACGCACATCCATCCAACATAGACCATTTTGCGTGTCGTCAGAGAAATCAAAACAGCGGGTAAACCCAAAATTGCAGCCAACAGTAACAATGGGATGATGGGTACAGGTGTGACGAAAAAGGAGATGATGATCAAGTACAGCGTGAAAGAAATGGCAGCTGGGAGTACCACGGTACCAACAAGCTCCATGAACACCACGAATTGCATCGAAAAGCAAAAAGTGCCACACAAGTCACGAATAAGCACCAATTCCATAAGATTGTGTACCGTAGAATTGATCCATCGTCGTCGTTGAGAAAGCAATACGCTAAATGTATCAGGGACCACTGTTTTGCATACCTACGTGACCCACGTTAGTAAATCATTGTGGATGATAATTACGTGGGAACTCACCGCTTGAGGCACAAACACCATTTTACGCTTAGGGAATGTACGCAGCATTAACGTTGTCAAGTAACGATCCTCGCCCAAGAGTAAAAGGTTCTTTTTGTGTAAGGTATCAACCACATTCTCACAATAGCTCTCGACAATATCCGTGGAACAGATAATGGGTACGTATTGTCCATTCTTGGGTGCAATGATTCGATACATGCAAAAACATCCAGGTAGACAGGTGACACCTCCAAAGATGGATTCAAACGCCTTGCTCATGTGATGTGAAATGTAATATTCAAACACTATCAAGGTATGTGTATGTGAACATCTTTTTACTTTTACGCACATTCCCTTCCTTACCTTGAATCGAAGTGACCCAGCTATCCGCCTTGTTGGCAATCCTTGTTTCTCCACATAAGCCCATGATGGTAGGGTCCCTTGACATGGTAGCTACCATGCGTGCAAGGGAATCTGGATAGACCTTGGTATCTGCATCCACCTATATATACATTTGCTTAATAAATCAATAATATACACACATACACACAAAACACTTGCCATCAAACAGCATTGGAAACGAGCCGGATGCCGATCCACGAGTTTGGCCACTGCCTTACAAAACTGGAATTCGAGCTCACACATGCGATCTTGATAGAAAATCTTTTGCATGGTATTCATGAGAATGACTTGACTATCACGCTTGCCGCGATTGCCTGGTTTCTTTTCCTTCTTCTCAGCTGGCGTACCACACTTTGCAATAACAATCATAGGCACGCGTTGTTGTTCCTCAGGTGGTATAGGTGCTGGTGTCTTTTCTGGATCCTCATTGTACTTGTAATACCCCGCATAGACCTTGGCCATGTTGTGCCGTTTGGTGCCATCGGCAATGGCGACATAGGATACAGGACGTACGCGGTCACGTGGGATAAGATCATCCTTCATCATACTCAAGGCAATATCAGGCGTCGACATGGTGTTTCCGGAACCAGTAATGATGCCATCGCAAATCACAAGCAACACCTTGTGTGTAGACGGGTACTCGGTATTGGCCAGTGAATCAAGCGTTGTACGTAATCCATCCTCGCCTTCCGAATAGCATGTCACCACCATGAACGTGTACAATAAATCAAAGTTGAATCGATGTTCTTGCTGTGCCATGGCATCGGCTTTTGCATCTCTCTGGAGCCGTCCTGTCGATTGAAGTTCAGAAAAGAACTCAGAGTCAAGCACATAGTTGTTATCATTTTGAGCAGATCCAACAGCGGGCGACATGACAGAGCGACGGCTGAAGCTTTTGGGTGTGGCCATCATCATGGATTCAGTGCTTGCACTTCCAGCTGGGAAAAAGGACATGCTGCTATTGTTGCGTGGAGATGGCTGGGTGAATCGAGACGTGGTCGGGAAAAATCGACGCATAGGCTTGTTGCTAGCTGATCGCATCGATCCTACGCTGTTATTATTCAATCCACCATAGTAATCTTGCTGGCCCAAGTGATGGGTGGTAGTAGTAGAAGAGGATCCAGGGATATCTTCCATGGACGAGATACTTTGACGTCGTTGATAATGCATGTGTTCGGCATTATCCATTTCCCACTGTGCCACAGCTTCTTGCCGTTGCCTTCTTTCCTCTGCTGTTTCTTCTCGAATGCTGCCAATCTTCCATGATATAAACCATCCAAATATCAGTGCCAGGAAGAAACGGATCAATACAACACCCAAGATAACGGTCAATGACACCCAAAGCACAATGTCTGAAATGATACATCCCGTGGATCGAGTATCGAGCACACCCACTTTGAGAATATCGGTGAGGCACTTTCCAATAATAAGTCTGTCAGCTGTTGTACTAAGCCAATACGTAGCATCACGGCCAATGAATGCGCTTCCAGGTCCAAATATTTGTGCAATCTCCATAGGCAATGGGATATTGGGTGTGAGATAATTCAAGCGTGATAAATCGAGAACATTGCTATAAAAAGAGGTGTCAAAATACTCTCTCTGTCACCCTAGTGCATCTACTACTTACCCATTGAAAGCTACCAGACTGGTGCCAGGTTTTTGGATATCGGTCCAATTGTAGTAAATGTCACCAGCAACATGTAATTTCCTCAAAGCGCGTCGAGACTTTGGGCTGACATGGCATCCATCACGTTTCGGGTTATCAGTGCCATTGATTCTGGGGTTGTTGCGGTCGAAAGGGACACATGGGAAATAGTTGATGACATTGCCTTGTGGATCGTCAGGTTGAATCGGTTGGAAGATGCCTTTGCAGTGATAATTTACGGTTTGGAACATGAATGAAAGGTCACGACCACCATAACCCATTTCCAAGAGATCGCCACTACCGGGGATACCAGGATAGGGTGTAGCATGTTGAAATGAATTGACATTAAAGACACGTCCAGAGATAATAATCTGATCCTCGTTCACACCAGTGGGTCGTATACGCGTAGGTTGACGTCCACAAATAGTTGCATTGAATCCAAACGTAAGGAAACCCACCGCAAAACACAGGACGACAATGATCATCACCAAAGTAACCTTTTCTCGCCAAGCTTGTTGAGAATATTTATCCTTGATGCCTTTACAAAAGGGAGGAATCATCAGTCATCGTACAAATGATCGGTATGTGATTTCCATCTACCTGCAAGTCGCATTAATGGCGTGGGTATCCACCAAGTCATGACCCAACTTGCAAGGACCCAGCATCCTGGCAACCGTGATCGACGTTGATATCTTCCCATATGTTTTTGTTTTTGTTTTGCAATGTCATCATCGTCATCGTCTCCTTTGCCATTCAATGGTACTGTCAGATAACGTGGTCTTTCATATAATGGTTGAGATTTTTCATTGTCGTTGAATGATGGTGTGGATGTTTCCGGAAGAGATGTGTCGACATGAAGATTGTCATGTGAATCGGATTGTTGTTCTATTGCGTGTTGTTGTGATGGTTGTGGTTGTGGTGGTTGCTGCTGCTGCTGCTGTTGCTGCTGCTGTTGTTGGGGTGGTGATGATGATAATGGTCTATTTTCCGACGGCATCGGGTGGGCAAGGTTGATGTATTTAAGAAAAGGGGAAATCCAATATCAAAAGAGGCGGGTCTCTCTTTTTTTCTTTGTAAATGTTGATTGAGAAACCACTCATAAAATGCACACACTACGCACACACACACGCTCCGCCCATATATGTCCTCTCTCTCACACTCACAGCTTGTCCTTACGTGGAAATCATACAGGGGGGGAGAAAGGGAGAAAAACAAGGAAAGAGTAATAGAACAAATGGCACGTTGCTTCGATGGATCGTTGCGTATGCCATGTTTGCACATAGCACGTTGTATTTGAAATACAATAAAAAAAGCGGTATATAAAGACAATCTTCCGAATGGGGGTCGGGAACTTTTTTAAAGTATGCTGCCGTACAATATCATCAAGAGGAATCGGCCATACGTGCAATCGTGTCGATAACTTCTTGAACATTTTGTAACCGCCACAATGCTCGCGTCTTTTTGTCTTCCGATCCAACCATCACCGAAAAGATTTGATCATCCGTCAGATTCTGAGCCTTGCGAAGTTTCTTGAACATGTCCTCATCCGTCTTATCATCGCCACAACACATAACAAAGTCATAATGATGAGCTGCCAAGAGACGATTGACGACTTCTCCTTTGTTGATCGATGTCGGTCGTACTTCGAGGTTCTTTTTACCAACAAGGACCTCCACTGGCAATTTTGAGAGAATCGCATTTTCCAAATGATTTTGACACTCCTTGGCTTGGAATGCGCCATATTCAGGATCAGCCAGTCGATAATGCCATGTGATTGAACATCGTTTATGCTCAATGAAGCTGCCCGTAGTCCGTTCAGTATAATAGGTGAAGATATCAATGACATCGTGCTTCCAGCCCATGTCAACATGCTCTGTAAGATTGATCCATTTGTCGCTGTGTGGATATTTGATGAAGCACCCGTGCTCTGCACTGAGACCAATACCATCGATGTGACCCAGCCATCGATCTAATGCGGTTTCATCACGTCCTGAAATGACCCAAACGTCGTTCCTTGGATCCTGGCAGAGTTTTTCAAGTGCACGAAGCATATCAGGGGGTGGGACTGCAGCCGAAGGTGTTTTACAAATCGGTGTCAATGTGCCCTAAATAGAGTACTTAGTATGTTGTAAAAGGTGCATGCATCGAGATGGAAAATATTTACATCATAGTCAAAGCAAAGTAAGCGTCGTTTAGATTGTTGATATGCTGGCAAGAGATAATCCATTCGCAAAACGGGCGTATTGCTTGTTTGTTCGGAGCTTGCAATGGATTGGACTAAGAGCTTGATGAATGAATGTGCCCAAAACGAAGCTGTGTGGGATTTGACATGGTCTAGCAGTTGCTAGTAAATAAACTTAGTATCCTGGTGAGATGATAACGATTATTGTAACATACCAAGTGACGAGAGAGCTTATCTTCCTCAGACATGAGTAGTGCATCATTGATGGCTTTGGCAAGACCTGCATAATCCCAGGGATTCACCATAAGTGCTGAGCTCATTGAGCCGGCAGTACCGGTAAATTCCGATAAAATAAGTGGTCCGTGCTTTTCTTGTTGACATATGACGTATTCCAAGCTCGTTGTGTTCATGCCATCACGTACTGCTGTAATCAATGCCGCATCCGCTATTGATAAGAGTGCATATAGGTCGTCGGGTTGTACTTGGTGATGATAATGGTGTACAGGTGTGAATTCAAGTGATCCATAAGTGCCATTGATGTGTGCAACAATCTCGGAGACCTTATTCTCTAGCTTGGCAGATTCGGTTGTGCTACCATCCGTCACCTGGATCAAGACGACCTGATAAAGGAAGAGAAAGAGTTAATGATGCTACCTTTTCACATTCACAAAACACATACTTGGTTTCTCCACTCAGGGTAATCCATTAGAAACTTTTCAAAAGCTGCCAATTTCTGAAGCACGCCCTTAACAAGGTCCAGCTTGTCACGTCCCACAATGATCTTTTTGCCAGTATACATGTCAGCAATCGCCTTCATCTTGTATTGAACGTCTTTGTCCTTCCGCATCGTTTCCACTCGATCCACATCAATTCCAATTGGGAATGTGCCCACGTGACAAAAGTGATCCTCTTCTTCGACACCATCCGGGTTTGATTCGTATCCAAATATGCGGGTACATGTTGAAATAAAATGTCGTGCATAAGAATAAGTCTATAAAAGAGGGGTGAGAAGGATTGTTGATGGGTTGGTGAATCCAATGCCTTACCTGAAAGCCAACAAGGTTTGCACCAAGCATTCCCTTTAGAATCTCCTGTCGTTCTAGAATCATCATAAGTATATAAATACGAAGATAGGCGATCTTGAAGAACTCACTTGGTAAGCATCGAAAGATTTCAGAACTAGGAAATGGAGCATGGATGAATAGGCCTATCCTTGCTTTTGGCAGTTTTTCACGAACCATGCCAGGGACCAATAGCAAATGATAATCATGCACCCAAACTAAAAGCATTGTGAGTCCCCCTTGCCATGGCATCACCCATATCCCCTTGTTTCTCACTTACTGATATCTCCTTCACGATAATGTTGGCAGACAAGCTCTGCATATTTTCGATTGACCATCGCATAAGCCTCCCATTGTTTGCGTTCAAGGCGACCATCTGTGGCATCGTTCCAGATCAAGTAATGAAAAAGAGGCCAAAGCACTACATCCATCCACCCACCATCAGTCTATCATGATTTGATCTCTCATAGATGTAACCAAGAACATACTTGTTTTGCAGTAACCATCGTAATGTCCTGCCACGCTCTCGCTATCAAGATACAGGGGGATGCAGCCATGGGCCTCTTCCAAATCCTTGGCCAAGCGTTCCTTATCATCGTGTGCAAGCTCGAGTGTTGTTTTGTTGTTGGTCTCAGCGTCAGGCTGTCCATGAATCTCGCCAGTCCAGCCAATATGTATCGACTTCCATTCGTTCTTGAGCGATTCGATGCCTGCATACATGGCACCATGACCACGACGCGGTGCAAAGGACCACTGGTGGTTGTCGTCGTTGTCCGTCCTTGAAATCTCAAATGGCAACTGATGGGTCACATGGATGATGCGATCGAAACCCGATTGAGGTAGGTCTTTTGATAAAAGGGGCAGAATGCGTAACGATTCATCCAATTCAGGCATTGTGGGTATCCAGGAACAAGTGGAAGAAAAAGAAAAAAGGCGGGTAAGGTCTTATCCTCCAAATGATAACAACAGTCGGATCCACGGCGCACCCACCACACCACATGTAGCTTGCCCTTATCATTTTCAGCTCGATGACTCATTTGACAACCCTGATCACTTTTTGTTGATATAAAAGCAGCATCCATGCTATGACCCCATTGCAACCTATGTATACACACACACACAACACTTTGTTTAGCTTTTAATTTAATGGCATGACACCACCCATCACTCCTCAATGCTCTAATAAAGCTTTTTTCTGATCCATCATGTGAGACCTGCCGATGGTAATAAAACATTGATGAGAACATTCTGATTCTTTAAATAGGTGTAGTAACCTTAAAATACACACGAACATCATGCATAGGATGAAACACATAGGAGAAGACGTGATCTACTGCATCATCATCATGACGGTCATCATGCAGCCGACCACCTGGTACGTAAGTACGACGCCCATGGTAAAGCCCGAAGTAAGATATGGTGTAACAAACGATGCGTCAATTGATGGCGGTCACGGCAACCACTTCGGTTCAATTTCCAAGATCTTGCTTTACTCATCTCTTTCTCTCTTTCTTCCTTGTCCTTTTTCGTGTTTCTCTTTTTCCTTTTTCCTTCTCGGCATCATATACAATCCATACAAATGTTACCACTTTCTTTGAACTTTAACAAATGGCTTGAGGAAAACGGAGATAAACTTCAACCACCTGTCAACAACTTTCTATTGTTCCAAGGCAAGGATACCACAGTAATGGTTGTTGGCGGGCCTAATCGGCGAACGGATTATCATATCAACGAAACGGAGGTTAGGCCTTAAATAGTTTTTGCGGAGAGATAGAGAGAGATCATCCTGCTGACCCATCTTCTACTATTAGGAATGGTTTTATCAGATCAAAGGCAACATGACACTCAAAGTCGTCGATGATGGCGAATTCCGTGATATAAATGTTGGCGAAGGCGAAATGTTCTTATTACCCGGTAAAATTGCTGACTGAGCCGTCCATAGTATAATAATGACTAATAGGGCAAAAATAGGTAATACGCCTCATAACCCGGTGCGATACGCTGATACCATCGGTATTGTTGTTGAGCGAGTAAGACTTTCGCATCATCGGGGTAAGTCACATGATAATCTAAATGACCTAACCTGTTATTAACAAGTTGTGTGTGTGTGTGTGTGTTAGATGCATTGCGATGGTATTGCGAAAACCCAGATTGCAAAAGAATTGTATATGAAGAATGGTTTCACTGCACAGATCTTGGCACACAACTGAAGCCTATCATTGAACGATTCGAAGCAAACAAGGATCTGCGTACATGCGATCATTGTGGAACCTTGAACCATACCAAATAGCTGTCGCACATCGTATAAGCTTTATCATATGTTGTCCACCCACCCTCCTACTTCTTTTATGCATACCAGATATCGGTCAATAGAATAACCGATGAGCCACCTGCAGCTCCGTTTTTACGTCTGTGTTTTTTTTCTATTTTACTTGCGTCTCCAAACGGCGCTGGGAAAGTTTTCTCTCTTTCTTTTCTTTATACCTCTCACTCTTTGTTAAAAATGGAACGCACTTATATTATGGTCAAGCCCGATGGTATGTGTGGCGTGCTGTTTGTGTATTTTGCCCATGATGGCTGATTTTTGACAGGTGTCCAACGCGGACTCGTTGGTGAAATCATCAAGCGCTTCGAGAGCCGTGGCTATCAACTTATGGCCCTTGAGTTGCTCCACCCCACTAAGGAACACCTTGAGGAACACGTAAGCATTTTTCATACTACATACATACATATATATCTGTGCTCATGTTCATGTTCTATCTATCTAGTACAAGGACTTGGCTGGCAAGCCTTTCTTCCCTGGTTTGATCCAATACATGCTTAGCGGTCCCGTTGTTGGCATGGTCTGGGCTGGTAAGGATGCCGTCAAGACCGGTCGTGTCATGTTGGGTGAAACCAACCCCATGGCCAGTGCCCCTGGTACCATCCGTGGCGACTTTGCTTTGGATGTCGGTAAGTAGACACCATCGCGTGTTTTTTTATTTCTCCCGCATTTACCCGTTTTCTTTTTTAGGTCGCAACATCTGCCACGGCTCTGACTCTGTTGAGTCTGCCGAGCGTGAAATTGCTCTCTGGTTCCCCCGTGGTGTTAACAGCTACGAACGCAGCATCTCCGTCCACGGTCTTATCTACGAGAACTAAGTGCATCATCAACAAATCATTAAATGGATTCATTGATTCCCAGCTTGCTACTAACGTTGAATGTTATCTGTGTATATGTGTAATGGTGCATGCCATGTAGAATGGGTATGGAAGGAGGGAAAAAAGACATTGCCAAAGAAAATGGGATTTACCTACGTTCATACACACTGAGCGCCTGTTTCGATCTGTCAACAGGTGCCATATCAAAGTGAACAAGATTAAATCTACAATTCCTTTTTCAACGCAGTCTTTTTCTTTACTTCGTGTAATGCCGTATCCATGGCTTATGTGATTTTGATAACTGTCGTAGGAATAAATGCAAACACTTTATCTACATTCTTTATTATTTAATATGCTGATGGGTGTGCAAACATGCATGTGTGAGAGTGTGTGTGTGGAAGAATTGGAGGATTGGATGTATGCGTGTGAATGGTGTATATATGGGTGCAGCATGTGTGTGTATATGTTGTGTGTAATGTGCGTGGATGTAATGGGTGTGCGTGTATAGATGATGTGATATTCTCTAGCTTGTATACGGTAAGATTCATTGTGATCATCGCTGGGTCTTAACACCGGTCAATTCGATATTGCTGGATGGTGCCATCAATGATTCAGAAGCTTGTTTCCTGTTGCGTTCAACCGTTTCCACATGGCTATATAGATAACGAGTATAAGATAATCAGATCCGCCTCTACTTGATCACTAACTTACGTGTACCATGCTCCACCTGCAAGTGTAAGCAAAATACCCAAGCCGTTCATCCATGAAATGTTAAGGTTGAAAATGATGACTGCAAGAACGATGGAAAGAACCTGCTTCACGTTGCCTAGATCGAAAAACCCGTTCCTATTAGCCATAATGTCCTTCTCTTTCTTTCCTGCCACATGATCTCCTTTACCTGCAACTGTCATGGTCAATGCACTTGTTTTCTTGTTGGCTGTAAAGCTGACCACGTTCAAAAAGAAGGCAATGATGCCATTCACCAACAAGGCAAAAAAGAGACTTGTGCTGAAACTGGTATGGTAAAACTCAGTCACTTGAGCCATTTCACCCGAGAAATAGGAATAGATCATGGTTTGAATGAAGGCGAGCGGAGACATTCGCAGTAAGAGATCAAGAGGATGAAGCTTGAGACGTCCCACTTGAACACGATTGGTGACCACAGTCTTGACGGCAGCAAGCACAGTTCCGAGCACGGTCAAAAAGAAACCCATGGCTGTATAATCATAATCACCAAATGTGGCAAATGCTACACCTGCTACCACCTTATCATCCATTTGCATAAGTGTCTCTTTCGTATGACAGCAGTGAGCAAATAGGAACTTACTGGAAGCAGAGAGATATAGGTCATGGATGAATATGACTTGTGAAGAAACATGACCGAGAGCATGATGGTAAATACTGGTGTCATGGCACGCACCACTTGATGGAACTATGATGATGATGCTATCAGTGAATTCATTCTTCTCTTCATCATGAATGCGGTTTACTTACTGGAACTGTGACCAAATTACTGCATAAAGAAACATAAAAGACGTCAACGTTGATCCATAGATACAAAAACAAAGAGAGCGAGAGAGACAACTTACAGCGAGACATTACTGATAGCGATATTGATCGTATAAAGGATAGAAAAGAGGAGCATAGTCAAGTTTTCTCTGTCACCAAGCTGAGCGGGTGTGAAGACGCCAGTTTTCCAAAAAGTATAGGAACCGATGGCACCACAAAGAGTATGGATAGCAGTAAGGGTCCATGGAAAGGGGAATTGGAAGACGGACAAAATGATCTTGTTGTATAGAGTCAATGCCAAGTTGAGAACAAAGTAGAGAGCCAACCAAACGAAGGATGAGTCGAGTCTTGATCGTTCTCTTGCAAAGTCAGATGCCATCTTGTGGAGAGCCAAAATGCCTGAGGAAAGAAAGAAAAAAAAAGAGAGACAACTCGCTCCTAGATTTCTAAATTTGGATCCTGCCAAAAATCGGAAGAGCGCCACGAAAAGAGAAAAAAGTGATCGACATGGATCTATAAATCGGCACAAGCACCCGTTACATTCATTGTTGAATAACCATCTTTTTTATTGAAGCCACCATATTTCTTCTTCATGTACAAAGATTTCTTGTTCTTCTTTATCCAAAGTTAATGATTTGCTACATTGTTCAATTAAAAGGGCCTCTTCTTCGTCCACCAAATCTGACCATGATTCATCGGTGTTGCAGATAAAGATGGCGGAATCTACAAGGTCATATGCTTTTGGAACAACTCCAGTCGTAGGAATAGCAACCGGCCATGTTTCATTCTCATCGTCATCATCATCATCCTCCTCACTCCGAACTAATAAATGGTCGATGCCAAGAAACTGTTGCTTCAATTCTTCAATATCAATGGGTCGATCTGATGGATGTTGCACTAATACAGAAACCAGAAAACGATAGGTGGCCATGGAGAGCGAAGGAAATAATTCTTGTTTGAGAATACGTGGGTTACGTTGGAAAGCTTGGAACGTGGCATCGGACTGTGGATTGGCTTCTTGCCAGGGCTGACGACCAAATAGCATAGCGATAAGGAGAATACCCAAACTCCAGACATCGGATGCAGCGGCATCCATCACCGGATTGATACCATTGAAATGCTCAGGTGCGAGATAGCCTACGGATCCACACCCTGTTTCTTGATGAAACCGTTCTCTTGTAGCTAATCCAAAGTCACCGACCTTGACATCCAAGTGAAAGGGATCATCTTCATCGGATGTGGCAAGCAAAATGTTTTCCAATTTGAGGTCGCGATGGTATATGTGGTGATCATGCATGTAACGCACAGCATCCAGAATTTGTACAAAGACGGAAACAACTTGGTCTTCATGAAGTTTGTTGTGCATGCGATAATCAAACAAGTCGCCTTGGTCACAAAGATCCATAATCATAAATAAATGATCTTGATCCTCACACGTCTCGTGAAGTGCCAGTAGATTGGAATGATCAAGTGATGTCTGAATGCTCACTTCCAGTCGCTGTAACTCTAATTGCGAGCGATTTAATCCAGATTTGCAAAGTGCCTTGATAGCAACAAAGGAATTGTCTCGAAGCGATTGCCCTAAAAACAAATATCCAAACGAACCACGCCCGAGTTCTTCCAATATCTGATATTTGCTTTCAATAACCTTGTCGACAAGTGTCAACGCAGGAAGTGGGGTTTGATCATTTTGTGTAACGTTCATGGCTAGCGGATGGGAATTTCTTGTTCGTTATAGTAGTAGTAGTAGCTGCTGTTGCTGCTGCTTGGGATGATATGTAGTTGTTGTTGTGCTGACGATGATGATAGTAGCTTAAAGATTCACGGAGAGTAAAGGAAAACATAAAGACATGATTTGAGAACAAAGGTAAGAGTGATGAGGTATGTTCATGTAGTGGGGAAGAAGGTGGGGAGCGTGGGTGGTGGTGAGGGTGGGGGTGTCTAGCACTGCATGGTTGAAAGAAATAAAAAGAGCTGTAAAACAGCAGAAAAAGAAGGGAAAAAATGATAATGTACAAATTGGATAAGAAAGAAATGCAAACGGGAAAGCAACAAACAACAGAATAAGGGGAGGGGGAGAGGAAATGGGGGACACGAGCACTCTACTGGGAATGGATCGGACACTCCTTGCCCTTTGTAAACCAAGCATGGATACATCGATGATGAAAAGTACAAAGACAACTCAGTCTAGCCATTGTGTCACCTATACAAGACGTCACCAGACATAATTCCATCAATGGCAGGTTTCATTTGTTTCGTTCTTATTACCCATAAATTACCTTGAATAAATTCTTCAAAGCAGATCACGCACTCTTGGCCTAATAACGCTGAATCCAATGCCAACTTGTACACTATCGTTGAATGTGTGTGTGAGAGAGAAACCTTGATAGGATATAATCATGCAGTTCAGCTTACCGACGTATCGTATCCCTGACAAGGCTGCAGGTGTATTCGCATTCAAACATGTCTGTACGTGCTGTTCTTGTTCATTCATGCTCCCAAACTCTTCCAATCCTCTTCCGCACACGGGACATTCCATCATGATACTTTGTACACTGGAAGAACGCCCCATTCTCACACTAGTAGGTCGACTATTGCTGCTAGTGCCTCTTGGCCTCGATAATTCTTCAAAGCATCCATCACATAGACGTTGTGGTTGTAGTGATATCTGATAGTGCTGTTCCATGGGTACTGCTGGGTCTTGTACGATGTGTGAAAAGGGCAGCATCACGCGATTTGTCGAGCACTTGTCGCAAACAACCAGCCCGCATCGTCTAATATTATAGCGTGCATAAGCGATGGATGTTGATCAGCCGACCTTTGTATTTTTCCCATTACCTGCAATGATGCCGACGCACTAAAAAGTTAAACCATCGCCCACATCGCCGGCAATTAGGTGCTTGCTCATTCCGTTCCCATACATAGGCAATCCTGGAAAGTGAAGATGATCGTGTGCTTTGCAAAGAAGGACGTGGTGATGAAATCGATGGGTTCCGCGGCGGTTCTGGTTCCACGGATTGAACATGTGTTTGGCAACCGACAAACACAGATTGTGCTTTTGTCAAGGTCATGCTCACAGTTCCAGATGCAGCTGGTGCATAATTGCTGTTGTTGCTGCTGCTACTACTACTACTATGATTGCCCGATATCGATTGATGATCAACATGGTGAAACGATCCAATATTTCGATGTTGCTCATGACCCGCATCCAATGGCGATACTGCTCCTTCGTTGGTATATTCTCCATCCACTTGTTGTTGTTGTTCATGGGTATTCAAAGGTGCATACAGTACTTCTTCTACACGTCGTTTCATGATGCGGACCCAACGCCGCCTTCTCACCCATCCCGATGTTGGCGTAGGCATGATACCGGTCCAATTTTCATCCTCTTCATCAAAGCTGCGTGAATATTGCCATCCATAGCTGTCGGCAATGGGGTGTGAGAAATCCACTGCCCAATCTGATAACCAAAACCAGGATGTTTGTTGTGGTAATCGAACATGACTCTTGGTGGTCGTCTCTCCTGAAGGATATAAGCTCCAAGCTCCTCGTTGATCATTCCTTGTAAGCGCAGCAGCTGAAAACGTGGGTTTACCAATCGCCAAGAAGGAAGACGTTGCTCGTTGATTCTCATGCAGAATGACAGGTACTGTCACGTGGGATCGTAAAACATCGTATGGCTCATGTGCTAATATTAAATGAATGCGTGTACCACCTGTCAATTCATCGATCTGCCATATATATATACACACAAAGCAGCACTTACATTGTTCACTCCAATAACGTTCAGCTGCCTCAAGCACTTGACACACATAGGCACTTCCAGCAGCAGCCGCTGCATCATAGGCTGTTTCACCAAATGCATTTCGTTGTAAAGGATCGGCATCCGCTTCATGAAGTAAATATTCGACAATGGCCAAATCACCTTTGGAAGCTGCATTAACTGATTACATCTGCGAGTTAGTTTAATGATAATAAGGGTGTGAGTATCTCTACTTACTCAAGGGCGTATGACCCAATCGACTCACAGCATTGACATCCAAATCGGCACCTCCATGTCGTATAAGAAATCGAACCATGGCCAAATGGCCACAGGAACATGCATTGTGGAGCACAGTCCATCCATCTTTATCTTGATGTGTCGCATCCGCCTTGGCTTCATTGATGAGATATTGTACCACAGGAAGATGACCAGCATAAGCTGCCTTGAGCAAAGCGGTCTACACAGAGACAAGAAGAAACCAATTCATAGTCAGCCATCATCACAGCATATACATATACGTTATGTATATATATACCTCGTCTTCTGTATCAACGCCATCCACCGTAGCACCGGCCTTCTCAATCAGAGCTATGCATATATCCAAATAACCCCTTGAAGCAGCATAATGAAGAGGACGTAACCCCGTGGTAGGATTCGGTTTGTCGGGATCCTTGTTGGCATCGATCAGTTCCTGAACCAAAGCAAGATCGCCTCGTGCAGCCGGTTCCACCAATTCAAGATGAGCATGTTGTGGTGTTGCAGTCAATGGTTTGGCATTGGACGTTGGAGGAATGGTCAAACTCTGGACACAACGAATAGCCATTGCGCAGGAGTCAAGAGTAAGGAAAAAGGTAAATATGCACGTTGCATGACCATAACGAAATTGAATCCCACAATCATCCCCGACGACGACATTGTTGCTATCTTCGTCCTCCTCCCCTTCTCCCCACCCAATATATGTATTGATGTCCCAACAAATATTCGATCATCGTCTCTTCCACTGTAAAATAATGCTCCAACATATTCGATCTGGATTATTCAACATACATGGATGATTTATTTTGGGTTGGTTGGATATACATCAAAAACTGGTTGCCATGCCAACAATGGTCTTTTAACAACACGTGATTTCTTCAACGACATCTAGAAATATGAGACAGACACAACGAGGTAGGCAAGATCCATTTACGTCGAGTGGCAGATTCCTTCAGAGCCAAGAGTTGTATAGGTGTGTGTGTGTGCGTGTGCGTGTGTGTGACAAAGTCCTTCCACAACGAGTGCATAACGACTGCTGAATTTATCAGGTCCTCTTTGTACGCCTCTCTATCCTTCCCAAATGACCATTCAAGTAGGCCCACGTGCATTCGCTCTTCCCTTACTACATGCAGCAAAGCATCCTGAGGCTCTTGTTTGTGGTGTCCTGCTTGGTCAAGTCCATGCAGACGGCTCACTTGACGTCAAGACCGGCATTCCCTTTTTCCACCATTGGACTTCCATGAGCCCCATGCTTGAGATTGCCCTTCAACAGGTATAAAACGAGAACGCGAGACAATCCACCATTGTGATATTGATCATCTCTCCAAAGGCGGAATTGGCAGCCAAGCAACTCGATCTCAAAGTTATTGGTTGGTATCAAGCAAACGCACGCAACAAAGATAATGCTCTTCACGAGAACGCTGTACGCGTAGCCAATGTCATAAAAAAGAATTCTGGAGATGCTATTGTATTCATGGTAAGTGGCATTGTGGTGAATTGCTGGCTGGATGGATTATTGATATATACGCGTCTATATATAATACTAGGTCAACAATGATAAGATGGGGCAATTGCATGATATCAAGGATGGCAGTGTCATTTCGGTAAGGATCGATGGATGGAGATGGGATCAGGTAGAAAAAGAAATACTGATATACGTTGTCTATCCAGCCATATATTTTTCGAGAGAACCAATGGAGAGGCGTCAAGCAAGCGTTTTCCAAGGATAGCGAAGTGGTGCTCAGCTATGAAGAAACATATCCAAAAGTACGCGGCATGTTTAGCTCGGGATCATATAACCGCCTTGTCGATTTCGATGAACACCTTGAAGATGTATCATTATCATGGTTAGAATACTGTCAATCAACTTAATAATAAAAGCATTGCACTGTAAAATGGGGAATAAGGAGGGAAGCCCAATGGGTACAATGTTAATCGATGGTCCTTGTCAAGTGCCTTATCAATCTAACCCCCACACGTTTCTTTTCCCTTAATTGCTGAGACCTTCAAATGCCCAGTTTCTATGCGAGGTGGACTTCTTTGTGAGGGAACAATGTACCAATACTTGTGATCTTTATAGTTTCATTGTCATTGTCTAACATATTGGCTATGCCTTTAACCCAGATCACTCAACACTGTTACAAATGAAAGAGCAAATCGAATCTAAGTACATCATTGCTTTATATATCGGATGACTCATTCAAAGATAACGACATGGGATATTAAGAAGTGGTAGTAGATCGATCATGGATGTCGGCAAGTGCCTATATCAACATGTTAATAAAAGTATTTCCCTTTAATGTCTGATGTCCTTTGTCTCTTACCTTTTTAACTGTGGATGGCGATAAATCAGGTAGCCTTCGGGATTGCTCATCAATGTGCACATATAAACGAGATGGTGGGTCCTATTGCATTGGATGTTTAATACTTTTCTCGAATGATCCCTTTGGCCCGATTAACTTACCGTCATGAATTGACAGAGTCCTTCTGGCAAGAAACTACCATGTTGCGCAAACCATCGCCGTCGCTCCTGGTATTCGTCTATAATCCAATATGAGTAGGATATTCACCGTCAATGCCCTTGCTACCCCATGTACCATTGTATGCATCCTCAAACGATTGTGTGAGCTCTTTGACGAGTTCTTCTTGTCGCTCGGTAGCCTTCTTCCTCCTTTCAATTTCCAACACAAGGTGACTGTATGACGCTGCATAAACCTGGTACCATTCTGCCAATGATGTCAACTCCTTAAAGTACGCGGCAAGCTTTTGCTCATGCGTTTTCATCTCGGCCTATCATTCACTTTATTAATGACACAAATGGATCACTCGCACACACACACAACTTACCTCAGCATTGACCATTTTGTCGCATATCGTATCAGCTTGACCTCCAGGTGTGCTGAACTTTTCTTGATGGGCAAGTACCTTCAATAGTTCATCTTGTACTGATAAATAAACTTGCATTCGTACACGGATTTCTTCACTACGTTAAAAGTATCAATCGATGGCGTGTTGCAATACCATCTCGCGTGTACCTGATAGATTCAACGATTTCCAGAGATTCCCTCAAGTCATCCAAAATCCGTGGCACCTGCTCGTGATCCTTTTGTAATACTGGAGCGTATCCATTAGGATCCTTGATATCTGAGATTGCGTTTATCATTTCTTACCTGATATATCCAGTGGGGCATTGGGTTCCGATTGGTATAATCTAATGATATCCCTTTAGCGTCCAACCAACTCGTATCCTCTCACTCTCTTTCTCCATACCTTGTTGCTTCACCGAGTTGTATATAATGGTTGGTCAAGCTGGTCAATATATCTGCCATTTTTGCAATGGTGATTTCTTGTATCTGTGCCTTGTCATCTGAGAATGCGGAGGCTGATTTGTCCAATGAAATCGATAGTGCTGCTTCTTGCATGGATGCGAGTTCAGATATGGTCACAGAGAGCGATTTGGCTGTCGTCATCAAGGAGGAATAGAGGTTCTATAATGAATCACTCGTCAGATGTCGTCTCTATATATCCACATGACAATACAATGTACTTGCCTCGATATCACCAATCTCATCATCCGCCTGCTTTTGTATATCCAACACTGACTGATGGTCGATATAATCAAACAACGTGGCATGCTGTTTCCTCTGATCATCTTGCTGTGTGTTGATAGCCATGATCCCTGGATCAATTGTACAACCCTTAAGGACACGAAAGATGTTTTGCAGATTCAATGATACCTCGGCCAAATTCTCTTCACGATCCTAAAGTAGCATGAGTGAAAACGTAATAAAACTAGTCATGGAGGCAGGAGGCATACCTGAATGCAGCTGCGAACCTCATCGATTTTGACTGAAAGAAATTCGCGAATGCGCTCGAGGGTACTGAGCTGAATGAGCACATGGTTGCGTACAAAGAGAATCTTGGCCCAAGTGCGTTCGATAATTTCAACGTGCCGGTCTGATTCCTGCGAGAGTTCATTGGCTTGAGCACAGATAGCTTGTCCAGTAGACAAGGCCTTTTTGGCAACTAAAAGGAGCTCGATAAGTTCTTGCTCCATTGGGGAAGAGAGAGAGAGAGTGTGTGTGTGTGTGTGAAGAAGACAGAAAAGGAACACGACAGCAAAAGGTCGGGTGTCATGCACCATGGTGACACAATGCAAGCACCGATGATATTCAGCTTTTATTTGTTATTAAGCACTACATTACGAGGCTCAGAAGAAATACATCCATTGGGACTATGAGAACAGCATTTTGAAAAGGCGTACGCACATACTCGAGAGCCACTATTACAAATATTAGTATTGTTGCTGCTGCTTGTAAACAACCCCCAGAAAGAAACTTACCCATCAGTATCGCAAAAAGCATCACACTTTTTACCACTTGGTCCAAGGCAAACAGGTGCATTCTTTAATGTCCCGCATAACACTGGTATCTTTTTATGTTGATCATGTGCAAAAGCCATACATGTCAAGACACCTATACCGCATGCCTCGTCATGTATAAATGCCTTGAGAGCGTCCTCTGTACGATCGTCGTTTTGTGATGTGTTATGCATCGATAGCACAACGCTCGATTCATTTTTCACAGAGTTGGTCACATGATGTGGTTGCTTCCTTAGATAAAATGCATGGATGGTTATGCTGAATACAGCAACAACCATCACCATCATAGCCGACCACCATCGTAGTATCATCGTTCTTGTAGATTGTCTGAGAAAGAGAAAATAGAGATGATAATAGTCCCACTACACCCCAACCCCCCTTGTATATAGCAGCATGGGTCTTTTTGACAAGGAAATTTGTACACATGGGTCATGATCCGCTAGTAATGGTAAAGCATTATACTGTATTATATGTATGTAAATGTGCAATATGAGGTAGTAGTGAATGGCTATATATACAATGCAAGAGGAGTCTGTAGGGCTCAATCTAAGCAGATGACGATGGGTGTTTTGGCGCTTTGATGCTGTTCAATTTTGGCTTTTTTGTTGTTTCCAGATACTGATTGCAGTGACTCGCGAGAGGTGTCATTATCTTTTGGCTGTTGTTGTTGTTGCTCCTTGATACCATCGTTCTTTGTTGGCACCGCTAATGCTTCGATTGAGCTGCCGTGCCATGTTAACGTTTCCAGAGTACTGACATGGATCGTTTTTCGTTTTGAATAGCGTTCTCGAAATTTAGCTGCTGCCCGATCATATTTGGTGGGTTGACTTTTGGTTGGTAGTTCTGGTACAGGATCATTTTCATCCGAGAACAAATAGGTATCTTGGGCTGTGTTGCTTTCATCATCCGCGGACTCGATCAACAAGCTGATACTGCTGCTATCGTTATTACTACTGCTGCTTTGGTTGCCACTGCTGAACACGTCGGCACCATGCAAGCTGAGCAAGTTGCGCATATATTCGACCTGATTCCATTTGCCGTGGGCCACAGTGGCGGTCAATCGTGATGGTCTCACATACTTTATGAATCCAACAATCTCGCTCAAAGATGAATGCATCGAAAATGGAAGCACCTAAAAGAAGATTTGCAATTAGAGGAGGGGGGAAGAAAAATGATGTGCCTTTTCCTCCTCTTACCAGGTATTGATCAAGTTGAGCGTTGCGTGGTAGATCGGTACGCAGCAGATATTCTTCATTTTCGTACAATCGCATGCCAGGATCCGTCGTAGGTTTTGGGTAAATGCAAATGGTCTTGTTGCTGAGTTGACAACATGGAGATTGCCATCGACAGGAATGGAAACGCACGTTGCTGTCAAGAGTCAAAATCTCGTTGTAGCTTGAGTGTGCTGAACAATAGAGATGGTATCGCTCAGGGGAAACATGGATCTAAGTGTTGTCATCAAATGAGTATTATCCCATGGCTGACTGAAAAGGGGTAGGAGGATATTTACCTTGCTATCATAAGTATGAGCAATGGCGAACCATAATTCTTCGTGTCCATACATCCAGAAATCAAAATAGAATTGCTGATCCTTTGGACTCTTTTGAACCAGATCAATCAACAGCTCAATGGCCTTGTCCTATAATCCAATCACGTGTATGAGACAAACCATATTAGGTATGACCTGTGTATGTACCTTTGTAATGAAATTGTCGAATTGTTGAGCGCAAAAGGTGGTGTCCATGTACAAATGGCGTATTTTGAGAGTCTCAAGAACAGATAAGGAATCGTCCACAAAGGCTGGTTCGGCTCGCATATCACCTGCATGAATGAATACATTGAGTGAGTGAGTGGCTTAAGTGAATGATTGACTTCCTTCCTTACCTGTATGAAGCACGGTCCCATTGCATCCCTGAATCAAAATCCTGTACGACGTAGAATCCCGGTTACTATATGAACATCACTCAATGCATCATTCCTTACATAATAGCACCTGGACAATGATTTGCAGGCAAGAATGTAATCGTCAACCTGCCGTACTCGGTGGTCTCCAGAATAAACTCTTCCATCTCGACATGCGTTATCAAAGAAGAATGTAGATATGCAAATGGCTGCTTCTTTCGTATCCTCTTGTTCAATAAAAGCTTCGCTGTGATCTCTGTGCAATGCAGTTTGCCTCTGAACTGGCTATTCTCAAGACCCTGCGTGTGGTCTACAGGAACAACGTCTTGTCAATTGCTGTATAATAAAAGTTGACACCCTGAAAGCGCGAATGCATACCAGCATGAGCATGCGTAAGAAAATAGTATTTGACGCCAGTCTGTGATTTGAAACGATCGATAGCAATGACAGGGTATTCGCGTACTTGGCCATCGAACGTTGTCATGGTTCACGAGGAGAAACAGCCAGGAGAAGACAAAGAGGGGAGGTTTCACCTTTAAGTTTTTCCACACCCCTTTGGAAATTCCGCATTGGGTATTATGCAAAAAGTGATTTCTATCCAAGTCTTTGAAAATTACATTATATTGAAATGATATGGAATAACTTGCGACTAGTAATGATGTAGTAAGGGTTATAAGAAGATATGGAAATGAGAGAAAGAAAAACAGGAAAAAGAAAGTAGGAGGTAGTAAAAGTAGTAGTAGAAGAGAAAAAATCATCATGATTGGACACGCATCATCTTGTTCATCATGGTCATTGTTAATCGCTCCGTGCGGACACGCCATCGTTCAGCCACGCCACGAATAGCCCATTCCATGACACCTTCCTTCCATACAAGATCATGTCCTTCACCTTCGAGAATCTTGAATCGTACGTCACGTAATCCATTAGCAAGCACTTCCACCGCTCGTATAGGGATTAAGCCATCCTTATCACCCCACACAGCTGTGATGGCAGTCTTGATTTCTGAATAGCTGAATCCAAAAGAATGGTACTTTTCCAGAGCCACAAGGACATCCAATGTTTGACCCTGTGCATAGGGCTCCGTCATCCGTAACTTGTTCATGGCAAAATACAAGGACATGTTTTTGGGACGCACGGCATGTCGTAATGGACGATGAGGAGGGAAATCAGTTGGGAGATCAAAATCATCATCATCAAAAGATGCAAGCAGTTCGTCTTCTTCTTCAAGCGTCATGGATGGAATATTCTGCTGTGATACGTTGCTGAAGGTGGGTAATTGGTTGTTTTCATTAAAGCGTGGTGAAGATGGATTGGAAAAGGTGCTGATACTTGCGTCCTCATCGGTGGTTGATGTTGATGTGGTGGATGGGGTTGTTGATGCGGAAGGTGTTGTTGTTGCCATGGTAGGTGCTGATTTGTTAAGCATCCACATGACATCCATTGCTAAGGATACGGTGCGTGTAACCAACATGGCAGGTAATCGACGAGACCATTTGAAGGTATTGGCAGCGTGTGTTGATACCCATGGTGAAATCAGGAATAATGGACCCACGACACGTGTAGGATATTTGTGTGCAATCGCCATGGCAAATACAGCACCCACGGATTGTGCAATAATGCTGAAACGTCGTATATCCAAGTGATCAGCCAGCTGAATCACCACCTCTAACAACAGTAAATTCCTCCCATTTGTGAGCCATCCTATATCCTGCAAACCATGGTCCTCTCCTCTCCTCCCTCCTCTTTTCCATTGATACTACTTACCAGCCCATTCCAAGACACTCATCTCTTGAGCACTGCATTCTTCACTAAGCCCATACCTACAATAGAGAGTTTCAATATCACGTGCATTGGCAACACAATGATGTTGTTACTTACCCAGGTCGCTCTGGCCAAATGGTCCGGATATTATGCCTCTTTGCCAAGTCATCAAACATGACACCCACCAGTCGACTGCATCCATGACCACCAATGATAAATGCTGGATGGCCTGTTTCGACAGCTCCATATTCTGCAAATCCAACACGATGGGCTTTAAGACGTCCCCCTGGTGTTCCTGAAAACTGAAACGTTTGATGCACTCTTGGTTCGCGTAATATGTCGACTCGAGGCGTGCGTGCTGTTGGACTTGTCACTTGTTCCTTCATATCAATAGTGTCATAGACTAGATTCAACGATGCTGGATCGTCGTCTTGTGAGCGCTGTTTGGCAGGTTGAGGTGCATTGCTTCTCGGTAAAGGTGTGGATCGTGAGCCAGTGGGCACATTGACCGATGGGACGGGATCCTGGCAAAGAAAATCCCTTTCCATGGTTCAAGTATTTTCTTGCTGTGTGGTCAAGGTCGATAAATGAGGGGAAAAGGACAAGGAGAGTAACAGCAATAAAGATAGCGAGAGAGAGGGAAGGAAAGAGAGAAAGAGAGAGATATTGCCAATGACTCCGTGTAACCTTTGCATATAAAAGCCCAATCAAATTGCTACCCGAATATGTGCAGAAATACGCAAGACAATTATGTATTAGAACGTCTTCAATGACAAGGCATAATAAGAATTCTTATGCAGTAAAAGGAGTGTATGATAAAAAGAAGGCGGGATATAACATTCGCAGAATGAGATCAGGGGGGGAGAGTGGGGAAATGTCCATTTACGTGATGATGGTGGTGTCTTATGTCTATATGATTCACATTGTCTTTTTCTTTTTGATCCATCCAACAGAGGTTGTACAAACATGGCTTGTGTGGTTCTTTTTCTTTTGTTGCCATAGCAATGAAAGATGGATGTGAACGTGTGTTGGGGTCACGTAGCGATCCTGATCGCTCCCGCTACCCTCATCCACACGATATCCCATTTGCCACACGCTGTTGTTGTTGTTGCTGCTGCTGCTGCCTGGCACCATCCTGTTTGAGCAACTCACATGATGACCCGCTTGAGAGACTTTTAAAGGTCGTTTCTTAGACATTAAGGCATTCGTATTGTTATCCATATCGGCTGTCGTAGGTGTCATGCTATCGAGAGTGTGCCATGATGCCTGTCGTCTGTTTAAAGATTCATGCCGTGGTGATGGTCCACTTTTGTTTGCAGGCTGATGGCCTAAATCGCTCATGCATAAACGACGAAGCGTGGGAAGGGCAGCATAATTGTCATTACGAACGCGCTTGGGTGTGGATATCAATGGTAGAAATGTAGCCATCATCTTTTCTTCATCCAAGGCCTGAAAAAAATAGTGCGTTGTGAAGCGACGACGACCCTCTTGGTCAATCAACGTATTGAGCTGGATTCCAGGCAGCATATAGCGTCGAATTAAATCCACGGCGATACGTCGAAACCTGGGTGTTACAGCTGCAATGGTGCATAGCATCTCAATATCAACATCTTGAATCGAAAGCAAAATCAGTGTGATTATTTCATCCGGTAAATGGTCAATGGTAGCTGCTTCCTTGCTCTGTGGATATATTGTGGTTGCAGAAAATCGCTTAGATCTGAAGAATGGATTGCTGGTGGTGGTGGTGGTATGATGTTGCAGCTTCAATAGTGATTGTGCATGGTTGGGAAAGAATTTTAAGCGCATGATGCTGATGTTGTATTGAAAGGAAAAAGAAGAAGAATGGACATGTCCAGAAGGGCGGATGCAGGAAACCTTTTTTTAAAAAAGATGGAACGCCTGATCTGTGGGGAACGCATATATGCTACTTACCATCATCAAACTCACACCCCCCTTAGCTTAGACACTCGTTTATTCCACGCCTTGTCTCCTTTTTTAGTCATGTCACGATAGCTCATGAGAGAAATGCCAATTCTTCAAGTTGCATTCTTGGCGATTGTATCATAGCAACCACTGTAAAAGGCTCATTGCTGATAACTGCTGAATGGCTCGGCGTCTAATCATCATCATTTTTGAGCTCCAGTACTCCCTTCAATTACCAATTAAATCTGCAGGTGGTGTTGTCGCGTGTGACCTTAAAGACGTCCGAAGCCCTCTTTGTGTATCACTTTTGTGGGCTTATTCATTCAACAATTTATGTTCTCCTGATCACCTGGACGAGCTGCTTCAATGAACAAGCCGGGTGAATACGATATCGTATCACGACCGTGCTCTTTAGGTTCTTCACTTGTTCAACGTTACACTATCTCCACACTCCGTCCGCATTTTTGTATACGAACGTTATAACATCATCCAGCGGCCACTCATTGGTTCTATAAGCACGATATTGTCCACGGATAAAAGATCGACTCTGTTTGTTACATTCTTCAATTTGAATTTTGTTTCTGGTGGTGCCTGTCGACTGCAATTGCTGAATCAAGATGAACAATGGGACTATCATGTGAACAGCAAGCTGATCCTATCATTGAAAATACAATGTACAACGCATCCAGTAAACCGGCCATTCTTGAATTTCCCAGTGCAAAAATAAACGCATGCACCTTTTTCCGGTACTATGGTGAGCAAGGTCTTTTTACCGTGTTAATCGTTACAACTCTTTAGCCAATCAACGAACGATCAACATTACTCCTTGTATGGCAAATGGTGGATCGTCAACCAATGTGAGGTCGCGTGATGGGTGTTTATCCATAGTTGATTAGGGCGCATGCATGTGCATCAGCTGCTGCTGTGCAGCGTCAAATTGTGAAGCACCCGAAAACAAAAGGAATTGGGAGACGATGGCGCCCAGTGAAGGGGGAGTAAAGACATATATTTAGCACATTTAGAAAGGATCTGGTTGCATTGCCACCACCCCTCCTCCATTATACTACATTAACCATAATCCAAACTCGATATTAGCATAGGAAACAAAAGTACTCCAATAATACCATCTACAAGATTCCTGCCTTTAGAATGTAAATCCAACATTACAAACAATGCACATCATCCCCGAAAAAGGGAGGCCATGATCCGCACAATGGAAGTGCCACATTTTTTTAATAGGCATCGAGTACAGCAATCAGCTATTAAAAGTATCTCCTCTTGCGATTATCAAAGACAAATGTTGAACTCGCTAAGCCTCGCACATGTCAAAGTGTTTGACACACCAAGAAACTGACACACCCAACAAGAGGGCAGCAGCGTTGAAGTGTTTGTACCGCATTATCCCGATCCATAGTGGATCTGTTATTTATAGGCATCTCCTCTCTCATTTCCTAGTCTTAGCTTCTATTTCTAGGGATCCCTGTTTCACTGCCTCGCATTATCTTGTTGTTGATATTTCCCCTACCCCAACCCAACTGGTCAAATAGTGCATTGAATGTCAACAACATCCGCATCAGACAAGATAGGAAGGACATGTGAGGACCAGTGGGGTCTTTGATATGTAGTCCTCATACATAGTACATATAAAGGGCTATTCAATGCCAGCGATTCAGGCACATCATGCGTCGTGTGGTTGATTATCGACCACCCTTTGATATACACCGGAACATCTTTTCCCCCACAGGTGCAAACACACATGCACCCATTATGCAGCTTATTCGAAATAGACGTTGGGTTTATTTTCAATCAGGGTGGGAACATCCATACTGCAAGTGATACTCCCAAGTTGCTTCAAGTTTTGTTGGCCCGTATTATCATCCGTGGGCGTTGTTTTATTATCATACTCTCGATTCAACATCCTAGGCACGTGATGATTTCGCTTATACTATCTTTATGTACATGATAGGATACGATATAATTATCTAGCTAAAGACAAGAATGCAAAGGATGTATGATAAATGATGGCTACTATACTACTAGAAGCAATGTCATGGTGGAATGTATTGAGCAAATAGGGATAAATTGAGTTATGTGTGATATGGGATATGATCATACAAATGTGAGCTTTGATCACCCGCTGATTTGTTGCCTCGCGTTGAAACGCGTGTGTCTGCTGAGTAAATGAGCGTGTCATGGCGAAATATTGGCAGGTTGTTCCGCTGCAACAGACTCTTTTTGACACGATCGCCCGCCACCATGCAAACCGATAAGAACAGCAACAACAAACGACCCCTCGAGGAGAAGAATGAAAGCACTGCAAAGAAGCCTGCCACTCGACAAGCATCGCTTTTGAGCATGTTCAAGCCCAAGGTGGTGGAAAAGGACGTTCAAGCACTTGGTGTCAAAACTTCTTCGCGTAAACCCATCGATCTGTTGCCCGACATTAGCGACGAAATGAAGGAGCTCTTGGACTTGGAACTCACGACTATGCAGTATGACTGGTTCAAGGCACTGAAACCAGAGTTCACAAAGCCATACTTTATCGAAGTAAGACCACCCCACCCCTGAATACATGGATATAAGGCCACTCACTCATTTGTTGACATGATCTAGCTCAAGAAATTCCTCAAAGCCGAAAAGGATGCCAAAAACACCATCTTTCCTCCAGGTACGTAAGGGGGGTTGGGATCAGGGCATGGTCATGAAACTCAATACCCTTTACATACAGCACCACAAATATACAGCTGGTCAAACTACACGCCACCATCTAAAGTGAAGGTTGTTATCATTGGCCAAGGTGAGCAGTCCATTTCAGTTGCCTAGCAACGAATGCCTGGTTACATGAACGCGAGTGCCTGACTTTATGTTGCATAGATCCTTATCACAACTATAACCAAGCACATGGTCTCTGCTTTTCTGTTGTCAAAGGCGTCAAGGTGCCTCCCTCCCTCGTCAACATTTATAAGGCTGTTACACGCGATTATCCTGACTTTAAGACACCTAACCATGGGTAAGGATAACGTCAACGGGCATAGAGTGGATATGGATAATAATGAACGTCTGTATAGGTTCCTTGAAAACTGGGCAAAGCAAGGTGTGTTGCTACTCAATACGTCGTTGACAGTCCGTGCGCATCAAGCTGCAAGCCATGCTGGTAAAGGTTGGGAAAAGTTCACAGGTAATATATCAAAAAGACGTTTTTTGGGCTTCGTGTCATTGTTGACGTGGTCATGTATCCTTTAGATGCCGTTATTAGTCATTTGAGTGAAAAGAATGCACACATTGTTTTCATGCTGTGGGGCTCACATGCGCAAAGCAGAAGCGGACGGATCAACAAATCGGTAAGTTTTCTCATATCGCGTCATTTAACATGATATATATATATATATTCATCCTGGTTATATATAATAGAAACATTTGGTGTTGAAATCGGTACATCCTTCACCCCTGTCAGCCCATCGTAAGTTTAACTTTTACAAAGGTACACGCTTAAACCTCCTCGACTCATTCACACACCCTCTCTTTTATTTTGCAACTCAGGTGGTTTCTTTGAATGTGGTCATTTCAAGGCTGCCAATGAATACCTTGTCAAGAACGCTCGTTCGGCTATCAATTGGAATTGCTTGTGCGACTAGGTTCTTGCATCATATTCCTTTTTTCCCCCATCTCGCCATCGTTATCATCATCACCATCATTCAAATCAATATCAATATGTACCTCCTTTTGAAAGCGACATATGATTTGTGATATGCGGAAAACAGAGGGAGAGTGAGGGAGTGAGAGGGACGTATTGTACATATACATGCTTTCGTTGCGTCTCTCGATCTTTTTCAACAGGGTGATTGGCCTCCGTGATCTTTATACGTCATTGGAATAGTGCCATATTTCTGGTATTAGAATCGAGCCGATAGTTATTATTATGATGAACTGTAAGGAGAACAAGGGATACGAGTGAGGATAAAGAGAGAGCCGAAAAGGCGCGGAAGAAAGAAAAACATATAGCTGATAGGAGATGATTGTAAGTAGGGTATAGCGCTTGAAAAGGAGAGGAAAGGGAGTCAGATAGCAGATCTTCACAGTGGTATATCGCATGAGAATGACCTATAGACAAAAACATAAAAGATGCCTGCGTGGGGGTGTGTGTATGTATGTACTCCTTGATCAATGAGGGTAACGTGCTGGGTAAAAAAAAAGTCATCCGTATTGTGCCTTACTGGGAGAAAATAGGCGTCCGTGGATCGCATATATTCACCACAACAGCAAAAAAAGTGAAAGGGGGTGTTGCAGTATATGGAATGAGATGACAGATTCGATCGACACAGCTAAAAGCACTTTATAGACACACACGCGTATGATGTGTGTGATAGGGAGACCTCCCATTTTAAAGTTAGGCTTTATAATGAATTACCCACCTTCTTAAGGAGCATATCCCATTTGTTTGTTGCCCTGTTTTCTTTGATGCCCTAGGTCTCATTTTATTTTCTGCACGTCTTGATCCCAAGAAGAATGAAGAATAAAAGCATGAAGATAGATGCTGAATCGAATCAAAGTGATTCAGGCGATTTGTTGAATATCGATGAGTGCGTGTGTATGTGTGTGTGTGTATGTGGCTGACTGAAAGGAGGTCTACAGGTGCTGGCACACGTACAATCGGGGAAGGTTTGATGGGACCGTAAAAGCAAGGGAGTGTTTTTTTTGAGCACAGCCCTACACCCTAAAAGGGCAGAAGCAACAATCAAAGAGATACGCGTGCGAAAAAAGTAACCCAGGAGGTGAAAAAAGACTCATCAGGCTAATTGAGCGATAAAAGGAACCGGTTTTTTTTTCACTTTTACCTTTCTTCTCTGCCTTCTTCTTTGTACTCGATTTCGACACCGCTTATCGGAAAGCTAAATCAAACAATGGACCCCACAACGAACGAATCTGTGGATGTGCTACGCAATATTGTCATGGAGGTACAGCCGGATACGAGCGAGATCGTATCACAAGGCATTGCTCTCGTATCATGCACCATCATGTGTGCACTCTTTGGCATGAAAACATACAACGTGCAATTCAAATACTTGACCTACTCTCGATGGCTGGTCGTCATGTTATACATCAACTCATGGGCTTTCACCTATACTGCTGTCGTCTTGTCTTCTACCAATAATGGTAAGTGGTAGTAACAAGTTCATATAGGTGGCTCGTGCTGACATGTGTGTGTGCAATAGAAAATCATTTATCTTGTTTGCTCTCCGAGTTGACATGTGATGTGTTTTACGCCGCTACCAAGCTCACGATTTACTTTTGGTATGTTTCAGTAATGCTCTTTAGGAAACGCATGCTAACAGCAAGTTTAATTCAACAACAGGTTGATTGAAAAAGTTTGGGTTGTCTCTGCTGTGCGGAAATCAAGATTGAAGACAGGTTCATACAAGTTCCACCTTTGTTTGATGGCCCCATATGTCATTATTTTTGGTCTTATGGTACGGATCAGCTGCCCACTTTCCCAACAAAGGCAAATACTTATACTTGTCAATTTGACAGCTTATGTACCACATTGCGGAAATTGAAGAGTCAGGCGTTTGCTGGATCGGTCTTCAACCTATCGCCAGTATCCCCTTGCTCGTAAGTAGTACTAGGATCATCATCATTATAGCAGATATTAACCGTTATTCTATAGAGCTATGATTTCGTACGTAAAACTTATAGAGTCCACTGCCAACTTTGACTAACCTTGCTGCATCCAATTTACTATATAGGTCTTCAATTTGTATATGACTATCCTCTTTATCAAGCCCTTGATGAAGGTTAGCAAGAGCGTACACAGCGACTGGAAGCAAACTCGATTGCACGATGTAGCTCGTCGTACACTTATTGCATCGGTTGTATGCTTGCTCGTATCATCCGCCAATATTCTTGCATTGACCATCATGAACGGCCGTGAACGTGGTGTTGTTTGCTTGACATGCTGCACCATTGATGTCACTATTAACGTAATCACCATTCATTGGGTCACGTCCAATCCAACAGGCAAGACAACCAAGGAACAAATCAACAGCACATCGAATCCCAATGAAACTATGCATGGCACATTTGACAATGGCCCTGAAAAGAGAAATGATTTTGATGCTATTGGCATGGAACACGACCCAAGCAACGGCCGATTAATTATGGTAACACCGCATGATGATGATGGCAATTCGTCTCCAAGTTCCAGCATCCATAAGCACTAAGCCCTTCACATATGCAGCCTTTGCAAAATACAGTATAGTAAAACAAAACGCTATTATATGCAGTACCCTGATACAAGTATACACGCACTCTATGTTTGTGCTTTCTCCGTTTATTCAATGAGAGTTGTTCTTAATATAGTAATAAATACCACTACTTTATGTATGGAGTTACAGTAATCTAATGGTCTGGATCATTCAAAAGCATCAAATACCTTACGCACAGCAGCAGGGCAGCATCACCACCACCACCAGCAATCCGTAGATGTGAGGAGGAGGAAGGGGGAAAAGTAGATCGGGTGAACGATGAGAAAATGGCTATGTAGGGGTGATTACGGCACGAATTGCGCGTTGTATATCTCAATGAAAAGAATTAAAGTCGCCCTCTCTCCTCGTACATGCACATGTATGATGTTGCCATATTCATGGGTGTGGTTACTCTGATTCAAAAACCTCCTCATAGAGGATGTACCCGCTCAATCGTAGGGCGAGTAAAGGAGCAAACTTGACTAGAAACACGAAAATTATGCAGGGGGATAGAATGGTGCGAGCAAACAGCTACAAGGGGAACTACAATAAAAAAAATCACTCGCTTGCAATCATAGCGTCGTCAAAGCGCCATAATGCATCACATTTGGAGTCATAGTAGAGATCGATCGACACAAATCCTCGCGTCATTTAATTGTAATAGTCAAACTTGTCTATGCACATGAAGCAAAATCACAAAGGATGCGTTTATTTGATACCACCACCAACAACGGTAGCCACTTGGCATTTGACAGGTTCGCCAGAAGCTGTTCGAATAAGGAAGGGCTTATCCTGATAATGTGCGATTCTATTCTCGTCAGTCTTGAAATCGGGTTGAACGGCTTCAAAGTATTTCTTCTTGGGTGGCAATTGCTTTTCAGGCTCGCCTAAAAAGAGATGATGGATCAATCAGCTTCTATTCACTCATAAACCCAAGAAAAGCTTACCTTCCAATCCTTCAAAGTAGATTCTATCACCTGGCTTGACCTTGCTGGTATCAACAGGGCTCAACAATTCGACCTTGCTGCCATCGGGAGCAGTAGCACAGAAGACCATGGCTTCAGATTTGACACCACGCATACTAGCAGGCTTGAGATTGGCAATGCAAATAACCCATCGGTTCTATATCACACACATTGTCAACCTCATGTTTCCATAGCTGTATATGACCAATGACCTACCTGCATTTCCTCAAGAGGATACCACTTGACCAAACCAGAGACAACAGTACGGTACACACCTTCACCATCACCAAGATCAATCTCCTCAACATACAAGGAATCAGCACCTTCATGCTTCTTGCAGGAACGGATGTAACCGACACGGATATCCAAACGGGAAATGGTGGGTTGCTCAGGAGCAGCGGGAGCAGCTATAAGCCCATGCGTGAGTAGATGTTTTCAAAAGATAGGTCAAACCAAGAGTGTGTATACAACTCACGTTCTTTCTTCTCCTTCTTCTCCTTTTTAGCCTTCTTGTCTTTCTTGTCCTTTTTGCCTTCCTCCTTCTTATCACCGCCTTCCTTCTTGTCTCCTTTCTTGGCTTCCTTATCACCCTTCTTCTTGTCCTTCTATTACAAACATTAGCATGTGCATGTAACCATGATACTATTTACTTACAGCAGCAGCGATCACAGGTTCGGGAACATCGTCCAAGTTGATTGCAACAAGAGGGAACTCGGCAACAAGGTTGTTCTTGGCAACAACAATGTTTTGGATAAGATCAAACCATCGAAGGACATTGGGAGCGTTGGTCACTTTGACGTTTTTCTATAGACATGCGTGTTGGTGAAAGCAATTCTCTTTGGTTGACATGCGTCATCTTACAGAGACACCGTGGACATGGCCAAAGATGATCAAATCGGCAATAGTCAATTGATTGCTGACAACAAATGTACGGTAGCTCAGGTGACCATTCAGTTTCTATCGTTCATGGTTAGTATTGAGGCCTGTGTGTTTTATGCACTTCCACCATCCTACCTGAAGAGCAGCAGTGATATCCTTGCTTGAACCACTCTTGAAAGCTGAAACACCCCAAGTAGCCCATTCTTCAACCTATGATAATGATGATAAAACAAATCAGCTCACACTTCACCCCATCTATTATCCATCCCACACCTTACCTCAGCTTGGTTGTCTTTACCATCACCAAGAAGTTCAGGTTGAGTCTTGGATGCAAGGTATTTGGCAATAGTCACGGGACCTTCATACTTTTCACCAGACACCTTGAAGGGATTTTTCAAATGTCAATTTCGGGCATGAAGAGTGGTGTCATTTCAACGCGTTACCTCCAATGCCAAGTTGTCAGCTGTTTGAAGCTTAGCAATGCCTTCAGCCTTGGTGTACTTGTAGACCAACAAGAGGTCCTTTGAAGTTTTTTCGGGAAGACTCAAGGTCGCCATATCTCGTGTGTGTGTGGTGTTGTGAAAAAGTTCGATCAAACGAGAGAAGAGAAGAGACAGCGACGGGATCTCAAAAAGTCACGATAATCCACTCAGTGGCTCATTACTGCGCTACATACTGCACCACCATCACCCTCACTCACACCATATCGCCCAACTCATCATGACTCAAGAAAAACAAATACCCCTATTCTTTGAAAGAAAACTATGTACAAATAAATGGATACTATTACTACGAAGAATGGCTAAGGTTAAGCATGTGTAGTAGTAGTGGTGCTGGTGGCGGTGGAGGTGGAGGGTGGCAAAGTGTCTGTTTGACGTGATAAGACTTCTTTTGCTGTTGCTGTTGACATTTCAATAAGACGATGTTTGGCATCACAGACGAATGATAGGCGCTGCCTCGTGTTATTCATCATGTACTGGAAGGTATTCTGGTATAGCTCAAACACGGTACAAAAGATGTTCTTGCGTCGCCTTGATCCATCATCGCAACCACCCTCCTCCACGCTATTGCGTTCCTTCTCTCGTTTACGGCATTTGTATTCACACCTTTTCTTTGTCTTTTTCGACTTGACTTTTTCTTCTTCTTCTTCTTCCTTCTCCTCATCCTTGATGGTTTTGGTAGGAGCTGATTTATGATCCAGATCGGCTTCCTTTTGCTGGATAACATTGTCGAGTGTAGATATGAGTAATTCTGCAGGCGTCATGGTTTGATCAATAACCATCGACATGAGAGCAGGAGCGAGCAATGGATATCGTTGAAAGAGCCAAGCTGCATATTGTTGGGCGTTTGGATCGGTATCTTTGGAAAGTGACATGAGACGAGGTAAATCCCATCGTGGCATGCTTGTATGTGATAACCAAGTAGTCATCAAAGGCATAGATAGCTCATCAAATGCGTTGGGTGCAAACAAGTCGCCTGGTGGGCTGCTGGTGCTTGCCATTATTTGCTGGTGTAATTGTTTCAGTTGTTCATTTTCTTGCAGCAGCTGAGTCACTAATTCTTGAACTCGCTTCAACTCGAGAGCCATTTCACCCTTGTCAGCTTTAAGCTGTTCCACCTCTTGCTCAAGCGAGGTAATATAGCCTTTCATCATACATCATGGTTAGAGACATGTTGGCATAATATACAATAAACACACACACACACACACACCTTTTGCTTTCTGGCGTGAGTTACGAGCTGAGATTTTGTTTCGCAGTTTACGACGGTCTTTGGATGACATGTTTCGCCATTGTGCTTCAGGTACTTCAGTTGCTGCTCCGGATACAATGCTCGATCTAAAATCAAGTCGACCTGTCATTTTGGCAAGTTGTTGCTGTTTGCTGCTACTGTTGTTGTTTTGTGTTTCATCATCGTCGTCATCCTTGCCGGGTGTGGATGGTGATACGCCGCGATCTCGAGAAGGACTACTGCCAGTGGTATTACTTTGTCCCGAAGTGCTTGCACTTGAAGAGGGTAATGATGCAAGTGGTAGGTTGTTACCCACTTGCCAGTCGCTGGCAGTAGCCAGCTCACCCAACAACGCGTTTATATCAAGGGCTGGTGTTGGTGTTGTTGTTAGATCAGCTTCATGACCAGTATTCGAGGATTGCTGTTGTTCATTATCGTTCAGAAAAGAGGATTCTGTATCAAGAAGCCAGTCGTTCAAATCCATGGATAATCGCAAGCGGAAAAGATGAAGGGAAAAAAAGTGGACTTGAGTACCACCAATAAATCAATGCACGGAATACTCAGATGGAATAAAAGTGGGTTAATAATCGGTAAAAGGACGTCACAAGACAACTTGGCAAAGAACGTGGTGGTCTGTGTTTCTCCTTTTCCCCGCCCCAAAAAAGTTGATGCCACGTCGACGTTTCCTTTTTCATCATGTCACGTTGCACCGGTCCCCTTTACCCTAAGCACCACCCAATTTCGATCGCCTGTGCTAATTATGCATTTGGTATGATTCATCGGCGCTATATAAATGATTCCATTGTTATCAAATAATACATAATAGAGATAGCTAAAAGTAACTAATAACGACGATTGAAAACAATATCCAGGTTTTCAATAGTAATCATGCCGAAAACGATGCCGCGTTTCTCGATATCGTTCTTGTGGATGGTATCTTTTGGTAGTTCAAATGTATATTTACGCACTAAAAAGATCCCAAGTCAGTGGTCTTGACTCATTACAATGATCCATGACCGAACTTACGTAGCATAGCCAAAACAACACGCTGTTGTGCGAGGGAAAAGTTCATACCTATACACTGACGTCCGCCATTACTAAGGATGCAGTATCATGAGTTAATACAATGCGTGTTCTTGTTCAAGGTTTCATTGATCAGTATACGTACCTGAAAGGCACCCAAGCCAAGCCTGAGCCAGGTTGACGTTCTGCTTCACCTCCGGGTGCATATCGATCAGGAATGAATTCGTCAGGGTTACTCCACACACGAGGATTACGGTGAAGGTTATAAATGTCAACATCAATCTTTGTGTCTTTTGGGATAAAGACGCCGCCCAATTCGCAATCTTCCACAGTGGTACGTGTGGTCATTGTTAATAGAGGATTATGCAATCTCAGTGTCTATGATACATATATATCTCAAGTCAATCAATGGCCATCGAAATCATGGTGGTAGTAGTACCTCTTTGATGATGGTATTTAAATAGGTCATTTCCTTTGTTTGTTCAACCGAGGGCAAAACATCGCATGACTCATCGCCTAAAATGCGAATGACCTCTTGTCGTGCCTTTTCTTGAACATCCTAGTGTGTGCTGCAATCAGCAATACTACTTTTTTTTTATCAATCTATGTATGAACTTACCGGGTTCTTTGCAAGTTCATATATAGCGCATGATAATGCAAAGGCGGTGGTATCATGGCCAGCTAAGAAAAAGATGCACAAATTGCTCTGTATGCGGTGTGTGTGTAACTATGAATGAATACATATACCTGGGGAAAGCAATGATTTATGCAAACCTTGAGTTCTTCGTTGGACATGACAGCGCCCTCCGATTCCGGATTCATTTCACTTTCAATCATGAGCGTGAGCAAGTCCTTTTCATGGTCTTCAATATCAGCTGCTTTCTTGGCAGCAATCTGCTCGCGCTTGTCATTGATAATGGTATCGAGCATGTTGAGGAAATCAGTGAGGTTGTCGTGCGCCTTTTGTCGGTCGGGAATCAGATGCACAAACTTGGTATCGAAGATAGGCATTAAGATATAGAGCGGCTTGACCATGCCCTCTCTGATGCTATTATACCCAGAAACCCACTTGTTGTCCTTATCCCCCAAAGCATTAAAGTTGAAGCCTTTGAAGAAAGAGGTAAGCATCGAACCATGCATGTATATGCATTCACATACCAAAACCGGCAGTGCCAATGGCATCCAATGTCAATCTCGTAAAGATATCGAGCACATTAATCTTGCCATTGCTGTCATCATCAATTGCCTTAAACATGTTTTGTGCCAAAGTGCCAAAGAGCTTCACTGGGAATGCACGATGGAATGCTGGATTGGCAATCTAACGTCATTGGAGGATTGTTTGATAAGATATGCAACTTTAAAGTTTTCGTGCATGCATGAAATTACCTTTCGATGGCGCTTCCAATCATGGCCATTAAGGAATACAATGTTAGGCCCACCGACATAACGTTCAATCAAGGTGCCTTGAACACCCATGGTCGTCTCCGATTTCGGAAAGTTATCTGCGCGCACACATGTTTAGAGCAAGCTGTATCTAATGCACAAGAATTATTACCTGTCTTTAAAAGCATTTGTTTTGCTGCTATTGGATCAGCAATATCAACAACCCAACCTTCAGGGCCAAATCGCTACATACATCCATGTCATATGAGCCTTTCATATCTTCATGTTTACATGTCTACATCATCCTTACTGCAAAGACACCTGAACCTGCTGCCAGTGTTGGGAGGATGACTTGATGTGAATAATCTTGTACAAGGCCATTGGTCATGTAGTACTTGATGGTGGTCCAAAAATCACAATAGGGCAAGTGACTGAGAGAGGCGGGAGGTCGGCTAATCTTTCGATAGAAGCGATAAAGAGTGAGTGTCATTGTTGCCATAGCAATAAGGGGGACAACGAATGCTTTTCTTTGACGTAGGTGGGGCATAACAACTGTAGAATAAACATGAATAATTTTTTCAAGTCCTGGCAACAGCCATGTACTGGCTCGGTGAGCAAGTGTGGACACAATAGGCATGATTTGAAGAAACTAAGGTGTAAATGTTTTTGATGTGTGTGTGTGTGCGGATTTCTCGGGTGTCCCCCAGCGTATTTAAGTGAAAAAGAAGCGGGTGAAATGAAGGTTGCGTGGGATTAAGTGTGCCTGGAATGGAATTGTTTTCCACAATATCGTTCATCACCTCGGCTTAAGATGATCTGTAGAGCCGCGCACAGCGGCAGAATCCTATCCCAGATGATAGTTGACGGTTACACGAGGTAGCTGGCGTTTGTTTGATGTCATTCTATCATTGAGCATCCTACCATCTTCGACAGCTATGCGTACCAAGGTCAATTGACTCATATGCTCCATGTTCACATTCCTCACGAGGTCTGCTTTGTATTAACCCCCAATAGTAGTATCACATATCCAAATATCCGGATCATACAAGATGATCCTTCAGCCATAAACAAGTTACACTAGCAGCAGTCTAATTATTTGTTCGATAAGAAAAACAATGGTGGTGGTGCATGATATGCATTATTGATGGAATTGGATTATGAAAATGGAGAAGAGAAAGACGCGGAAGACAGACAGAGAGAGAGAGAGAGAGAGAAAGAGAGAGTAAGATGTAAACTATGTACATGACTTTCGATGCAAGGGGGGATATATCTATGGAACAAAGTATGTGGAGGAAATGGATCTAATATTAACTCACTGATGATACATAAGAGCACGAGCCCATTCGTCTGCCACTGAGATGAGTTGAAACGTATAATCAGCCGGCTCAATATTCTTTGGAGGACCCGATGTTGGTGGACCAACTGCACCCACGGCTGCTGCTGCTGCTGCTTTGGCAGCTGCTGTATTAGATGGGGCTGAAGTAGCTGCTGCCGCTGCCGCTGCTACTGCTGCTGCTGTAGCTGCAGATGTGGAAGGTGTAGAAGGCAAACATGTTGTTGGATCAAAAGTAAATGCTGTGGCAGAAGGTGGTGCCATCGCCGTACTATAAGCCATCGATGGAGAAAATAGAGATGCAGGACTTGTAGCAGCTGTAGTAGTACTTGCAGAAGAAGTAGTAGTAGTTGTAGTAGCGGTTGCGGTGGTTGCAGTGGTGTTAGTGGCTGTAGAGAATAACATGTTGGGATCTGGTTGTTCCTGACACAAATCGGTGATGGCTGAAAATGCACTTGTGTAGGTCGCATTGGATGTGCTGGTGCCATTGGTGCCCAAGATAGCATGCGTGAGATCAACCAAGCGAGTAAGATTACGCATATCACGTAGCGGGACACGCTGTAAAATAGTGCGTACATCTTCGAGACTCTTTCGGAATTGCATGCGTGCATCATCGGCCAGCAAAGGATGATCAAAGTCCGCCACGTGAGTAAGGGATGCAAAGATGGCTGCAAAGGCTGACACAGTGCTTGTATACATAAGGCGTGGATGCTCCACCGTCAATGATACCAGTTGTGTAATAGCGTTGGCAAGTCCACGACGACGTTCTCGATGCATTTGCTCATCCTGATATCGACAACACATCACCAATGATAACTCAAGGCAACAGCATACAAGATGAAGATTGGCTACCACGTGCGAGGATGGGATGGGTGATGGTATAAAGTGATGATGGGTCCCACCATTCCCATTTGCAGCAGCTGTACCAGGACTTGTGGGTGACCAACGTAAGGAGCTTGGGAGATTGTCACGCCATTGAGATACTTGCTCCAATAGTTGCAGTGTCTGGGATTCCTCATGCATTGTCCATACTCCTTTGTTGCGCGTGTCATATGCAAATGTATGTAGCACCTTTTCAATCAGGATCATTAATCGGCATAATTGACTGAATCCATCAAGTACAATACGCTCATCGGTTGTATCTTCAGGTAATGGCGTAGGGAAATCGAGTGAAATATCCTTAGCCCGTAGCATCCAAGGTCGCTCCGTCATGCAACTCTCCAGTTTATCCATCACATAACACGTCCATAACACACGTCGCCTGAGCTCGATATCGAATTGTGACATTTGACTGCTATAGTTGGCTGTGTGTAATCCCAATTCCAAACACATGCGCACGGCCATTCCACTATACATCCAAGCTCGACTCGATCGTGCCCCTGTCTCGCTTCCAGTTGCATTGTACTCGTAGGCTGCCATGTACAATAACGCAATAACGGTGCTCACGCGTGGTGTATCCAAAAAGTCGTCAATCAATCGTCGTGCTCGGACATAAAAAACGTTGCCTTGCGTAGATGCATTGTCGGGATGTGAAAGAAATGATGGATCATCGACGTGTTTAGCTGCATGGGCGTACATGACATTGAGCAGTAATGGTGTAACAAGCGGGCCTTTGGCATTCAATTGTTCAAAAAACATGCTGCGTGATAATGTCGGTAAAGTATGATGACAATGAGCAAAGAATACATTGATAAGGTTTTCCTGGATCTGACGTGCTGGCATGTCAATAGGTGCTGTATAGTAACTCGGCAATCCTGGTTCTGGTGTCCATCGTACAAAGTCTCCATAGCTACGCCAGGGTGTCACATTGTCGTCGGCCAGCTTGTAAGGCTCATTATGTAATGTCAATCGCACAAGACCATCTGCCAGTTGTTCAATCATTCGATCGGGTCGAGTTGCTGGATGCTGTATGTGATCATTCTTTTGTGTCCCTGAAAACAGTGCATCCCCTTTATCTGCAATATAGATGGCTTGTTGCGTTGATCCATTACTTTGTGGTGTTGATGCCTGGGAATAGTCGTCAGGTGTCTGCTGTCGTTGATAGCGTTGATGTTGCTCCTGAGTTTGCTCGGCAATGTCTTGCAAAAATGAAGCATCCGCAACTGGGTCGAGCTTTATATACGTTTCATCCGTGTTCTTCAAGTACATGCATTTACGTCGACGAGCTAATGAATACACGCCATTAATCCATCTATCCATGGTGATGCCAACCATTCCCCCAATACTTTACCTTTACACTGATAATGAATAGCCAAACAACAAGAAGAATAAAGAAAAAACCAATTAGCTTGATGTTGCATTGTGCCCATAGTGTAACACGAGCGTTTTTTACCTGCATACATGGTTGCTTGCCATCGCACTACAATACAAGAGATTAGTACCTGGAGTCTTTAGAGTAGAGCAATGTCGTACCTTGATCTTTTTCATTCGACAAGGATGACAAGCCCTGCCAACCTTGAGACGCTTGTGTCTGCTGTCGTCTGATAGAACCCCGTTCCGAAAAGATGATCAGTTTTCGAGTTGTTGCAATGTTATAAAGGGGACAATTCACCTCTCAACGGCAGCTCCAAAGTTGCAAACATAAGGGCCCAATCGGTATACGATGTAAAAGAGCAACTCTCAAGGGGAGAAAAAAAAGAGAGAGAGAGAAAGAAAGAAATAAAGAGAGCGAGAGAGGAGTAACTGGTGTGTGAGTGTGTAGGTCGGGTATGCTTTTTGGGGGAACGATGAATGGGGCGATTGAGACTGCAGCCAATCATAATGCGCTTATTGGATGAGCAAGCCCACAAGTGGTTCCCAACCAGCAGAGAGTGAGTGCAGTTGAGTGAATGAGTGACAGAGCTGAATGAGCAAAAGTATAACCGGGATCGCTCACTCCTTCCTCGGTGTTTCACACAGCACACATACAATAATAATAACACATCTTTGGGGTAGACCTATATACTTCTTGGCATTTCCATGTCCCTGTATCCTTCTTCTTTGCTTGATCCAACACAAGAAATCTTTTTTCGTCTCTGCAAAACAAAATGCTATTGGACCACACACTTTTGTAACAATTGCCCCTCGGGTTAGTCTTAGCCAATGAGCAACTCGGTCATTTTATGATCCCCATATATTCTGTTTAAAAGTTACGAAGACACTTATACCATTTTATTGTTACACGACTGCTGCCACGCGATTAAGTTCTAGTCAATCGGTGTATGAGAACGATCCACTGACACATGGCATTTATATAGATTGATATTGAGACAATCCCGACCCACTTGTACAAGGTAGGGAAAGTACTTTGTGAAAATGGTCACGTGTACAAGGTGTCATTGGCCTCAGGGTTAGTTGTTGTGCACCTGTGCACCCACATTAAGGAATCTCATCAAGAAAATGATATCCAAGGTAGTACAAGTAGAATGATATAGCGGATCATATTGTAGATATGGAAATGAATCATGGATAACAATAAAGGTGTTTATGTGTCTTTGTGACAAGTTGAACAAAGAGCAATCCTAGATGGATCTGTGGAGTACTACGCTACCGTCAATAAAGCCTTGGAAGGAATCACCATCAATGAAGCTTGAGTTGAGGATATCGCAATCTGTGGTCGATACAAGCACGGGTGTCGTTTGTTGTTGTTCTTATTCCATTCCCTCCTATACGTTTGTTACTTTGCTGGTAACTTACAAAAAATGGCACAAAAGAGCTTTTCCATCAACATTTCGCTCAGCAAACACCAAACTCATGCTCCTATATATAAGCATCCATCCGTGATAGGTGCACATGTAAACCAATTTCATTGATAATATCTTCGTGATTGGATGCTGTTTACTATACATACTTCCTTTCTAAAGGCAATCATCATCCCATTTATGCAGCAACCTGTCAAACGATGCGTGCCACCACCCCGTACCCACGTGTCATTTCATCCAGCCTATCAGCTTGTCTAGGGTGTTCTTGACTCAATCAATCAGCAGCAAACAGCTCCACCGCGCTTATTACAGTATCGGTAAAACATGCAGATATCAGTTTCTAGCGGTGAGGCTTTATGAGAATGAAATTGTTCAGCATGCCTGAGAGCATCTTGTGGGAAAGTTTCAATGTCGAGATGGGCAATCTGAAGGTTATGGACCGTCCAGCCTGCTTATCTCCTCGTCCCGTTCATCGCGGATGCTATCATTCAAAAATATCATAATGAAGCATGCGGTTTTTAAATGAATGGAGTTGATCAGCATGACTCAGCGGACCTTCTTACCAAGTTTCACCTTTGAAATGGGGAATCCCAAGGTGATTCATACTAAATGACATTTCATGATTTTGGGCGGGTACGGAATTTCCGTCCATCATAGTAAACCCCACATTATATCCTCTCATTCAAGATTTTCAAATGAAGTATGGATTCTTTATTAAGACAAAGTTGATCAGCATGTCCAAGAGCATCTTGTGTGCAAGTTTGAGGTGTGAGAGAGGCAATCTCAATGTTATGGATCAATTACAGTGTTCATGCATTTGTATGACATTGTCTGACAGCTCAACCTACTTTGATTTCCAGCTCTTCCACTCCCTGCTTATTGTCTTTTCTCTCATTCCCAACTGTTGCCCCATTCAAGTACAACTACCATCGGCAAACGATTGTCCTGCTTCAACCCATCATGTCGATCCTACAACTATCTTGATCCGATTGTCGTTGACTGGATTGCTAGTTCATGGCGTGTGTACCTCGCTACAACACTCGCGTCCCTTGACACTGCACGTTCTCTTGCACTCTCATCCGACACAACCAATCATAACAACGTTCCTTCCAGCAGATGCTATTAGCAAACTCTTTGCTCCACTGTCTCGAACAGCGTTCTTTACTTGCAGCCTTTGTTACGTAGACAGCAGATAGCCATAATATAGAAGCAGCTTTATTTATGCGTAGTAACATGTTTCAATACATTCAACTACTTATGGATATGGATACTGCATTGTTTTGGTACATGGAGTGGTATATTGAATGGCTTGGGTTCCTTGGCACATTTCGAACGTGATGTCTGGTTTGGCCATCAACTACGCCTTAATACAAGCAATCTTTACCTGGTTGAGCTGCGATGGGAAATGACCAAGGAAGTAGCTGACCGAGGCCCAAATTGGAAAAGGTTGCATAAAGCAGCGATCACACGGCTCTTTTCAGCAACGTATTGGCTTTGCAATGGTTGTGGATGGATGGGTGTAACCAAGCGCAGTGGTAGGGTGACCCTGAAATGTCACTTTGATTACTTGGCATGCTTCCAGTAAGAGGAAGGAAGGATCATATCAAGTGGCTACAGCTGAGAATGATGATCGATTGGAATGGGATCGACGAGAGGGCTTTGTATATGACGAAGGTAGATTTACAGCCATCGATGATATTTGGAATACTCGAGTCAGCGCACTAAGCAGCTATTTTACGATCATGGATGAGGTGTTTACATAATATCGACACGCAACAAAAGAAGGTAAATGAAGGGATTTGTACATACGAGAACGAGGAGCCATTGCACTTACTGCTGCATTTTTCAACGCAGACCAATACCGATGCATGTTACCATGATGGATCAACAACAATGCCACAGCTTACAGATTTAATCTCATGGAATATGGGCATACGCGATGTCCAGTCAAGTCTTATGATATGCACGCTATTTCCCGCATTACCATGGTGATAAGGAAAACAGCAATCGAAGATATCGAGAGGAGGGAAAAGGGTACCAAAGATCTTCGCGGCATCATACTGTATATACCCAAGAAGGAATCAGTATCAGCTCAAGGGGGTTGGAACGGTAAGAAGGTCCCATTCGATTGAATGGAATAACTAAGCTCATCTTTCCTATCGTTTGTAGCTCAGTTGGGCGAATAGCTAGCTATTATTACGCTACTGTAATGTAATTTGAAATCAAGATTATTATACAAGATGAACATGAAAGGTTTATTTTTCACAAATGCAAAAGTATCAAGGGAGGGATGATGGGGGATAATGTAACTATGAGGGAAGGGGGATATCGTTTTTTTGTTTTTCATTATTATTCACAAGTGAAATCGTCATCAAAGTTTGCAAATTCGAACCAGCCATTATCGGATTGATCTTGCTGTGCATTAGTGACGATTGACGACGGGGTCATTAAACCAATTTCTTCTTCTGGAAGCGTCAATGGATCCGAAAACAACAGGGAGGGTGGTAAATCAGACAAATTCCACGGTGAAGTATCCTCAGTGACTGGAAGCATGGGCCACCAATTTGGATCTTGCATATCTGTAGTGGGCACAAGTACCGGTGTCGTTTGTTCTTCTTGCTGTTGTTGTTCCATCTTGACGACTGGAGGTGGAGGAGGAGAGCAACGAGGACATGAGAATGATTCATGCGTGGTGATTTCAACACATGCTGTATGGAACCAACAATCACAAGTATCACAAAGGACCATGGGCTTTTCAATATCCTGCCGATCACAAATGCAATTGATGGTAGCTTTGCAACGTTGAAGATGGTACATCAATCCGCTTCGGTTCTTGTATCGTTTGTTGCATGGTTGACAAGCAAATGGATGCGTTGTGGCTAATCGTTACATATAAGTAAAAAAAAAAAGCAAAAGAAAAAAGGCCAAAAAAGTCTTTTACCATCTTCTGATTTGATCTTGTTGGACTTTTTGGCAGCGTTGGAGGTGGCCGGTCGTTTGCGTTTTTTGCTATTTGCAGGAGAAGGTGGTGGAGTGACAGCCACGGAGAGTTTACCGGAATCATCAGTGACGAGTCTGACATTGTTACGCAGAGAAGTTGCTGCTGCTGCGGATGATCCTGGTGCACGGCGTTGACGTGGTTGGAATGTAAGATTCTTTCCATTGCCGACAGTGACTGGAAGCGTGGATTGATGTCGTTTATGAGACAGGGTAATCTTTTGACGCATCATCATAGTAAAAGGCCAAGAGTCATCGCTTTCGGTCTTGAGTTGTGCATAGAGTGGATCATTACGACCATCATCATTGGCTTCGAGTGCAGCAATCAATCGAAACTTGGCTTGCGAAAGACGCACCTTGAGCAATTCACTCAAACATTTGACATTATCATGATTCAAATCACCCAATGAAGGAGCACCAGGCCATATATCAAAGCATGTCTGAAAGAGTTGAGGTTTTGGTGTATGAAAAGAAGGGAGCGTAGTTGATGGTATAGGACATTTGGGTTGTTTCTGTTGAAGTCGACTACGTTTGCGAGGGGAAGGGCTGTAAAGTACAGGTAAAGCTGGCTTGGAGGGCGATGTATGGGGTGATGGTAAAGGTTGCTTTGGATCAATACGACGACTCATCAATCGAAGCTGTTCAGGTGACATGCGTTTGCGTCTTTGTTGAATCTTGGGCTTGATTGTTGTAGTACGTGTAGAAGAAGGAGGAGGAGACAATGAATTCAAAGGTGATACATCACCAAGAGCATTGGATAATCGACATCTTGCAGCCCCTGCACTTGGCATGTTTTCTAAATCATCAACACCTCTTTCACCAAGGCTGCCAGAGTGCTTCTCCACTATACGGAGGTCATCAGGTCGATTGTCAAGCGATGCGAGTGCTGCCATTTTTCTAGACAAGTCAACGCGCCATTAGAACATGACACAAGAAGCAGATTGACATGGGGAAGAGGACATGGGTTGAGCAGGGGACAACATACTTTGGGTAGACTTTGGGAGTAGCAAGCATGGCGAGAAACCACACAAAAGACAAGTGAGGAGTGTGTGAGTGTGTGTGAGAGAGAAAACAACGCGCCGAGACGGCTTCTTCCAAGGACTCTCCTTTTTAAATCGACAAATTTTGAAAGCACAGCTACACACGCACCCAACTCAGTTTTGTTTTCGCCGCTTAACGGAATAACAATAGATAGAGAGAGAGAGAGAGAGAGGCAGAGAGTATTGGGTCTGGAGCATGTTGTATGCAATGGCGATATGCGGTATCATCTTGTATATGAATGACGTTAAATCTTGGACAGCACACTACTCTCACTCTCACACATACAAATATTAAGCATGCATGCAGGGTTTGCATACTTGTTAGTTGACCTGTGCACTACTACGAATATTAGTCTTCCTTGCCTCACACACCATGTTGTATCGTTTTCATTCCCATCAACCATAAATTTACGTAGTTACTACTATGATTCTATCTTAATCACTTGGATGCTGCCTCTCGTCATTGTTGATCTTGGATCAGAAAAAGAATCATGCAAAAAGGGGGAGATCTTCTGCTTGTCCCTGGCTACTCGTCAATTCAATCAGTCCTTTTTGAAATAGTTTGCCGCTGTTGCACATGTGTATATTACTGTAATGCGCAGCAGCTATTAAACCAAAATGCCCTCCTACATTGCTACTAAATCCAAAGCTACTGCAATATCTAGTCTTGACGTGCAGTGGCATACATGGGATCCATCCATCATCATCATTCATGGACTGCCGTGGTTTATATATACAATAACCCCACCATCATTCATTTCGGTGATTCATATCCAATGGTTTAGGTTGGTTAGCACATTGTGTAAAAGTGTAACACTGATGTTGATCTCTCTTGCATCACCACCAAAAAGTTGGTGGCACCATGATGTGTGTTGTGTATATGTTTGTTGTTATTGTATTGCATGTATTGCTGCGTAAAACAAGTAGAATACATATCAAATGACGATTACTATTCATTGTTATGATGAAGGAGAAAATAAGCACATGTTTATAAAAATGAAGCATATGTTATATAACATGAGAAGATTGAAATGAATGCATTGACAGTGAAATTATCGGGAAAACCGGATTCGGAATTGCCGTGACGTTAAGAGTTTGGGAAGGGTCCGGACAATCCAAGGTCCGGTGGGAGTTGTGCGAGGCAGCGTTGGGAGGGGAGTGTCTTGGTAGAGGAGGTAGGTGGCCCAAAGATTGCCTCCCCCTCTTTCATATCGGTTCGCGATGGTACGAATAAATCAGCAACAAGATATACAGAAAAAGGATTAAAGGATGGATGGATGACCTGGATTGACTAATGGATGGATGGATTGGATAATTTCAGGTTAACATTCCCAAGACCAGAAACACCTTCTGCAAGGGCAAGAAGTGCAGAAAGCACACTCCCCACAAGGTCACCCAGTACAAGACTGGTAAGGCCTCTCTCTATGCCCAGGGTAAGAGACGTTACGACCGTAAGCAATCCGGTTATGGTGGTCAAACCAAGCCCGTTTTCCACAAGAAGGCAAAGACTACCAAGAAGATCGTCCTTCGTCTTGAATGCACTGGTAAATTGTTATACATTTATTATTCGACTCATTATCAGGTGAACTAAACTACGGAATGTATCTAGCCTGCAAGTACAAGATGCAACTTCCTATCAAGCGCTGCAAGCACTTTGAGTTGGGTGGTGACAAGAAGACTAAGGGTGCCGCTCTCGTCTTCTAAGCTCGTTAATCATACGTCGCGACAGAATAAACTTCAGCTTGATCCAAAAAAAAAAGTTCCATGTTTTTATTTAGTCGTAACGAGTGGGATCCCATTCGGTCACAAAGTATTCATCAAACTTATCCAACTGCTTCATATCCTCCTCGCTGATCTCAAAGTCAAACACTTGGGCGTTGCTTTCAATGCGTTCCTTGTGTACTGATTTAGGCAATGGCACATATCCATGTTGGATGGACCTAAGATAAGGAGTATATATATGAGTAAGAGAGATAACGTGAAAAGAGAGAGATTGCATCCATTACCAGCGAATCAAGATTTGAGCAGTTGTCTTGTTGTATTTCTTGGCTATTGCCACCAAACGATCATCCTTGAGCTTCTCACCCATGGTCAGTGGAGAAAACTGAAAACAACCAATGAATGTTAACTGTACAGCAGTCAATAGTCATCATCAGCCATGTAATCCTTACAGCTTCCAGCAGGATACCATGCTCCTTGCAAAACTTTTCAATCTCGGTACGAGCAAGATAAGGTGAGATCTGTTGACAATGGTTAGAATGACATATCATGCATTTGGTCGACTTGCTACTTGCCTCAATTTGATTCACTGCAGGCTTGACAGTGCAGACTTCAAGCAATTCCTTGAGATGATGGATACCATAGTTACTGACACCTGTTTTCTCCCTCTTGGATGAATACGTTTTGTTTGGTGATGATGATCATGCTTACCAATGCTCTTGACCTTGCCCGACTTTTGGATCTCTTCCAAGGCTTTCCAACTTTCGAGACGTAGCTTCTTGCCAGGGGAGGGGCTATGGACCAAATAGAGATCGATGTAATCAAGGCCTAGCGCTGTGATGCTCTTTTCAAAGGCTGCTTTGGCTTCTTGATAACCCTGCGATGTATCCCACAACTTTGTAGTGACAAAGATCTAATAAATGCATGGTTAAAATCCGTTTTATATATGGAACCATTTGCTATACCTCGTCACGTGGGACGTTGCTAAGAAATTGATGATAACCATGTCTTAGATAAGATAATGCATATGGCATGAAACACCTTACGTTTTCTTGAGAGCATCACCAACGCTCTTTTCGTTTTCATAAATAGTAGCAGTATCGATATGACGATAACCAGCCTATGAACGCATGCCAATGGTAGGTTAGTTGAAGCATGGGGGGCGGTTGCCATGGCATGCAGCAACTTACATCAAGTGCCCAAAGGACCGCTTGTTCAGTCTCTTTCCCAGGTCTGGTATTGTAGACACCAAAGCCAACCAAAGGAATGGCATTGCCGTCGTTCAAGAGTCGTCTACTAGCGAGGCCGTTCATACGTGAAAAAAGTGTACGTGTTCGATTCATGGAAACGCGACGCCGGATAATGCCGTGTTGATTTACCGCCGTTTCCCTTTCTCCCAATAAAATCCGCAATTGACTCATCGTTTAATTCTCCACCCAAACAGTTTTACGTACAAGTAACGTATGCACTTTGTCATCAAGGGTTGCTGTACAGCTACGGCTTGCTCACTACTATCATCGTAATACACACTTCGCTGGCAACAATAATGCAAGGCTATTAATCTCATGATATCCGTCGCTATAGAAACCTGCAATCCCTTTTTTGGCAACATCCACGTCCACATATCTAATATAAAAAAGATGCCGTCGCCCATGCTTTTATTCGCGTGCATACAGTATCTTTCTTTCCAACATCACACTCTTTGATTTCTGGCTGCTTTTAAGGTCCCAGTAAATGTGAGTATGTACCATGTGGATGATAGTTTGTGAGCGATCCATGTACTAATACTTGTGATGATCTTTAGATTTGCTTCATTGTCACTGGAGTCATTGTTGCACTTGGATCTTTTCATGAGGTAAAACCTGGTTATCTTGCTTAACGAAACAGCAACATCAGCATGCGAGGTCTCCCACCGCCTAAGCTAGTTTCGCCGCAAAACGCAATCTCAAACTAGCGGTAAAAGCAGCTTTAGGAATAAAACATTGATTGAAGGATTGTCTATCGTGTATTATGAATGGTTGATTGTATCAAAGTCAAAAGCAAGGGGAAAGGGTGTATGATATAATTAAGTGCATTATTCCTCATCTTGAGATCTTTCTCTACTAGAGATCATCTTCTTCTTCTTGTGAGTGAATCCAATACATAAAATCCTTTATAGCCGGGCTTCATCTTGATAGCTTGCTGTATGCATAATCGAGCATTCGGCTTAATCCCATGTCAATCCCACTATGTCTGAGTCAACTCAGGTGACACATACTCGATGCGTGCGTTGAAAAGCATTTCGGCTACCTTTCCTTTCATCTCTTGTTCCCTTCCCTCCCTCTCTTTCCCTCTTGCACACACACCAACCTCTTTCAGCGATAAATGGTAACGCTTCGCGATATACAGCGTTCAATAAGCCATGCCATTCGCACAGCCACAGCTGAATCGGACGGTCAAGCAACTTTGGACGAAATCGACGAGTATTTGGTGCAGCAATCTGACAACTCCAATCCAGGCACTTCAGCATCGACCACTGCTACAGCCGAAACAGCGGCCATTGATCGATTGTCAAACGAACTTGTTCAGACATGTCAGTCCCAGATTCTCTCGCACAAGCTGGTCAATGTCGTGTCAGCCAAACCTGAAGCTCAACGAGTGCATAATCAACACTACCTGATCCTTCGCTTTGTTCGGCAACTTTTGCCTGTTTTACAGCCTCGACGTGTGTGTAACGACTGGTGGAAACCTATCTTGATGCCGATATTGCAGACGACATCGTATATCGACAAGGTGAAGAACGAAGCAAAGAGTATCGTCACTGAAAGCATGGTGCTCGACTCGAGTGATGAGTTTGTTCGCATGATCGTCAATGAGTATCTTGCATGGTCCGAAAACCATCACAAACGCGAAGTGGATCTACTGGAGCAGTCTTATGAGCAGGATGAAACAACGCAACTTCGCCAACAACATCAAGCATTATTGGATCTGGAGCAGGATGAATGGTCAAAGAATCTTGTATCTGTACTCTTAAGCTATGGAGCATCCGAGACCAAGGTACTTTTGTGGCTATCAGCAAATCATTCGTGATATTGATATTTTCTTTTCTTCCTCAGCGTCTTTTCATGATGTTGAATGATTACTTCCTTTCCAGCAAACATCGTCTTCAAATCGTGTACTTGTTGAGCGAATTCCTCTTACGCAAGGTTGGTATAGTGACGAGGAGAGCGTTTCCATGGAAAAAGTTGCTAATCTCTGGATACAGCGTACGCATTTGCATGAAATCTTGGAGACCGAACTCTTTACTTCTATGCTGAAATCACTCATGGTGAGTCTTTTCATCCAAGGTGCTTATCCTATGGAGCAATATCACTGAGCAATATTTTTTTTCGCTAGTACGACAATTCTACAACCTTGATCGCCATTTCTGTGACCAACCTGATTATGCTCCTCCCTCGTATGTGTACATCGTTGCCACCATACCTTCCACAACTATTCTATATCTTTGCGAGAGCACTTTGCTGGGATCAACTACGTGATTTACGTCAAAAGCAAGGCATTACAAAGGAAGAAGAACCCAAAAGCAGCAGCACATCGGCGACACGGAAAGCAGCGGATGGATGGGATTGTGCTGGTAAATATCTGTTTACTAGTCAAATGCTATACAACAAGTAACATGATCTGCTTTTTTTAGATTATACCTTTTCGAAACTATCAGCACCCCCTTCCAATCCGCAAACGGGCCCTTTCTTTACGTCTCTCTATGGTCTTTATCCATGTAACTTTTTAAAGTTCCTTCACAAGCCATATGCGTACTTTGAGGAGAACAAATTTGATATACCTGAAGAATTCGATGAAGAAACATTCCGCACGCGTACAATTGTAAGTGATCTTCTTTGATGCATCTTTATCACAACTTGATGAGTAACCAATCCAACCATAGGCACAAGTCTCCCGGCATATGTTACATCCAAGCTTGGTGACCATGGATACGGAGAGTGAGCTGACCGACCGATCAAGGTGGATGAAAATGGAACCGCCCGATGTGATAGCGCAAATCATGAGCTTGGATTTGACCAATGCTGCATCACGTGTGGCGTTCAGCACTGGCAAGGATCAAAAACGAGAACAACAAGAGGATTTGCTTGATGAATCGGTGTGGGCTCACACAGAGAATGTATCCGAAGACGATCAGCAGTATACCCAACAACCTCCTCCTCCTCATGATGAAGAAGACAAACCATCACATGATGAACCACCCACAGCCACAGTGCAAGTCGACCTTGGCAACGATTCATTAATGGCCCGTGACAGGCGTTCCAACAAGGCGATCAAGAATATTTTGGATATGCATCAAGCATTGAGGAGCGGCACTGAAGTATTGATCGGCGATGATGTATGGGTACGTTAATTATATCCACGTTATGGGATGATGAAAAAACCAACACTTCAATTCATAAAGGATGCTGGCCTTGAATCTTTTGCATCACCATCTCCCTCGACATCAACATCACCTGTTATTGCAGACCCTATCACGCTTACAGTATCAGCAGCGACAGCAGACGAGCTCCGTGCAAACCATGGCAACACGTCCGAGACATCTCTGGCATCTTCAAACATATCCCCTGAAACAAGGCTTTTGATTGCTGCTCTCAAGCGTGAGGTCTTACTGCTAAGAAACGAGCTCAATTTTGAATTGTTTGTCAAGCAACAACACCTTCAACACATGGGTCGTTTGCATCGAGAACACATGGTTGATAGCTCAGTCGAAGCTGAACGACAACGCACAGTAAGTCATGATAAAAGTCACATGATAAAAGTCTCTCATGGATGATCGAATAGTATAACGCAACACGAATGCTGCGAGCGCAACTCAAGCAAGCTACAGCAGCCCTGAACAAGCTCAAGACTGAATCTGCACGCACAAAGCAAAAGCACGTCAATTGGGAGAATGAACAATCCGAGAAGCTACGTGGTTATCGAGAAGCACGCAAAAAGTGGCAAGCCGACATGGAAGAGGCGAGACAAAAACTCCAGGAATATGAAAAAGCAGCTGAAGCTCGAAGTGCAGAACTCCTTGAAGCTCAAAAGCGGTAAGTATCATGGGGTGTTATGATTCAGTACGTTACTGACATGCGTTTGTGATAGTGTATTCGAATTGGAGAGCGAGCTCAAAACGCACGAGCCATTATTAGAGAAGGCGGAAGAAAACGAGCATCGTGTAATGCAGTTGACCAAGCAAATGCTATTATGGTAAGTAGGATTTTATGGTTTATCATGAACGCATGTATTGATTCTATTTCTTTAGGCAAGAAGACACCACCCATCTTGAAGAACAAAAAGAGTACATCAAGGGGCTCCTATCTCAATGGCGCAGTATGGAAGAGCTCGTTGAAAGTTTGCAAGCGGAAAACCAAAAACTAAGTGCACGACAAAGGTAATGCGGAACGTCCTTGTGTGTTTATGCCCAAAACTAAACATCCTATTTGCTTTTGTCAGTGAACTGGAAGCTGAACAAGATCGTTTAAAGGCCAAAATGGCCGAACAGCAAACCACATCCCCCAACAATGCACTCGAGGAGGACGAGAAGGTAACGTGGAACGTCACCATTGTTGAAACACCAGTCATTTAATGATTCTGTACAGGTTCAAAATCATTGCAAGAAGCAAGTTCAAGAACAACAGCAGATGATCAGCAAGCTGAAAGAAAGGATTGAAACATTAGAGGTGAGGATGACGGATACAACAAGTCCAACCGGATACTAATCATTTATTTATATATCTACGAACAGATGGAGAGATTAGAATTGCTAGCAAAAGAAGAAAGGGACATTAAAGACGAGTGAGATATATACCTGTGTTTACCAAAGCAAACGATGCGAAGGACTATGGTTTTTGATGGGAGGGATGTAAGCCGAATATCACCTTATAGGTTCAATGCAGTATTCGTTTTTATCAGGAACTGCATTTGGGGTTTGGATCTTTGAATGGAAGATGAGCTGTAAAGTACAATGTACATAGATATGTGGTTGTTCTAAAAGAAGGCTAGCGGCTCGAGTTGCTCGCTTCGCTTGTAACTTTTGATTTCTCATTGAACACTACCTATTGCATAACGACTCTATCTATGTTACCGATGCTTCCTCAGGAGTTGGACCTCATCGTTTGTGGGCATGTAATGTATTGCACTATAGGAAGATTTATGGTACATATGGCAAATACAAAGAGAACGGGTCTGATTGATTCAGTGTGTTTCGAACAAAGCCCATATTCGATAGCGTAACTCATCTCGCTTTTTTGTGATTACATAAGATCCTGTAAGAGAGTTCGTTTAGCAGTATACGGGGGCTGATGAGTAGGATGATCATACCGGAAAGCGGCAGAATCACATGACGTGCATAAACCATCAAGGCTTCACCTACATGATCACATAGCATCAGGTTCATACAGATAAAGCCCGCCGATGCATACACGTCGTTATGTACACCGCACCTCTAACGTATGCCACCTCCCATGATCCTTCTATTATTACTTTTCATCTTGGATTTTGGTGAGAGAATTGCGGTTGTGAATCCTCGCTTGTGTATACGTTCATCATACATGCAAAATGAAACCAACGGAATTCAGCAAATAGGGTGGAAACATGCCTGTGATATGACAATAGCTTTATTCATTTGCTTCAGCTCGTGTAGCTTAATATCCGAGAGCCATAGGTATGACTTCATCCATCAATCGCTTGGCATCGTTGGGAACGGGTCCTTCGGCAGTGATTTTGGCGAGATCCTGGTTATTTGTTGCAAAGAAGGCCTTCAATTGGAGGGTGTCGACTTCACACGAAAAGCCTCTGTCGTTGTCTGCTGCACCACCAGATGTTAAATAAGTTTCTATTATAGTGGCTTCATCGTTTAATTCAAAAGATCAAATCTGCGTGTTGATATCGCCCTCGTCAACATCTGGCTTGTAATATACACGGACTTGGAAAGTGTCTATGGTTTGTTGATTAGTACAAACTCCAGGTACCAACATATGCAATATCAATGCTATCTACCTGACATGATGAAGCAATGATAAATGTGACAATGGAAAGAGAACTATGAAAAAAAAGCAGTATGAACGATCGCCTTCTTATATAGCATGCAAGCGTGTGTGCAATGCAAGGCTGAGTGATAAGCTGAGAAAAGGAAGTTACGTTGCCATCAACCCTAAACGGGAAAAAGACCGAGATCAACCTCTCGTTGGATTCATAAACAAAAGTGCAAAGAACGAACATAGCATAAGAAACGGCGATGTTCAATGCACACTATGTGATACAGCGTACCTCGCCCCTGATGTCATCTCCGCTTATGCCAATCCTTAAAGGCCACCTTTCCGAATTTTTGGAGCATAGCTACATAGTAGCGTCATGTGAAGGTGTTGTTCAACTTGATCCTTATGGCTAATTAGAGAATGTTTACATGCGAGAGAGGCGTCAACTACTATCATGCTGCGCATGAGCGAAGATAATGGATTGGTATACAATATATGCTGTATCCCGCTCTTTAATTTACTGCTGCATTGTCCGATAGTGATAAAAGTGCAATGAGTGATAACCGTGGGTTGATTGTTGATTGTTCCTCAATGTGGCATGTCTTTATGTCTCATTGAGAAGATGTATAAAAGGATGGTTGGGATTATCCTCGCTACAAGAGTCAATTGTATCACAATGAATGATGACGACAATGAAAATAAGATAACAATCAAACACTGTAAATGATCACAAAGACCAGATTAACAATATTTATGAGCAATCAAACAAGTGTGATAGTAGAGCAGGGATATGTATGTGCAGAAGCATATATGGAGGTGACATCCCACGCACCTTGTGAATGAGGTTTCACGATCACGCTTGCCAACAATCTTAGATCTAGGCAGATTTGCGGGATGAGTGGTTGTTCGAATGAGCTGATAAAAAAGGGTGTGTGGTTGGGTCAACTGGTAGACTGGTTCATGCATAAATCAGCCCCTCTGAGGAAGCCAAAATGTGACAAAGGAAACAGGCTTATATGCGTCATTAATAGTTTATTCGAGCAAAGGATGGTCTTTCTATTTTTACATTTGGCATGGGTCGTTCTACTTCATGTGGGACTACCATAGTCTTAAGAGTGGTTTTGATTTCCTTGACTCGAATACCTCTGTACATGAGCTCACGCTTTCCATCATCAATGTCCTCTTCAGATGGCCTTGGCTCTTCAACAATTGCATCATTGATTTTTTTGGATGTTTCTGGTGGTGTTGTGGTGGTGGTGGATGAGGAGGAAGAGGGTGGATTGATCAGCCATGAAAATCGAGCTGGATAACGATGGGTCGAAGCTGACGAGGAACGTCTCGGTGTAGGAAGGCTATGTTGACTACTCATACTACTGCTTCGTTTTGGTCGAATCGTCATGCCCGGTGTCTTTTCAGTGTTGTCGGTGGTCTTTGTCTTTGATTGCGATGGAGCTGATTGACGAGATGAGCCAGTGAAAAAGGAACGTACACTGGTACTCCTGCTTCGGTTAAGTTGAGCTGTGGTTGTAGTAGTTGAGCTTGAAGAAGGAATAATAGATGCATGACCAAGAGATAAAGAAGACGCCCCACGACCTTTACTGGACATTTCTATAGCAGCAGCTATCATGGCTGACATGGATTCAAGTGATATGTCGTCTTGTGTTGTCGATCGTCTGTCAGCATTCTCTGCACTCTCTGAAGGGGTGGATGCAATGGATTGATTATCAGTCATAGAAAGTGTATGCACTTGGAGTGAAAAGAAAAAAGTGAATTGGTTAATTAGTTTTGTGGTGCAATAAACTCACATTCAACGTTGTACAACAACATCCACTTTACCACCTGTCTTCCCGACCTCCTCGTTTCCCAATAGCTCAATCAGAGTATCTTGACAACCCGCCATCATCTATCAGTGATTGATTAGTATATGATTCAGGCATCCTCTTTTGAGAGAAACCATATTTCAGGTACGTACTTGCATGTGATTCGCTGAGATGGGGTATCGCATTATGAATAAACCAAGCGTAGACGATATTTGAAATACTTTTGAGTCAGGATCGGATCCTTTGTATCACCTTTCTTTCTCCCCCACACACATAGTCTCCAATATGCACGGAAGCTCGTCGTCAAGCGAACATGCACAATCCACTGCTCATCTCTCATTGACCGCTCGATCACAACCTCCTATCCGTCAACATATGTCTCCTGCTCTTTCGGAATCAAGGACACCTAGCGACATTATGCGACTCCACAAGACAGCTTTCAACCGTATCAATGGCAACGACCGATCCAGGGCTCGCGTCTCCACTACCAAATTGAAGCACATGTTTGTAAATAACCGTGAGCGTGAAGAGCTCATGTCGGCATGCTCCATTGGTGATGTTGATAAAGGTATGTATCATTTGATAGGCGTGGATAATGGTATTGCCGTCCACCCCCCGGTATTAACTCGTTTATTATCAAATAGTCAATCATATCCTCACATACACAAAACCCAACGTGAACCCGGATCTGGTGCGTGATTCCAAGTTGAGGACACCTTTATTGGTTGCTTGTGCTGGTGGCAAGGCAGATGTTGTACGGCTTCTTATCCGTTGGGGAGCTGATGTGAACAATCCAATGGGTGATATTATTGGCAACAAACCTCTTGATTTGGCCGTGATATCAAGCAATGTCGATACCGTTCTTGCTGTTCTTGAAGCTGGTAAGTTGTACGAAGCACGCTTACATAAGAAACATGCACAGAGAGAGAGAGACATTCGGCTGACCATAAGGGGAAATTTTCACAGGTGCCAAAGTGATGCGACCAGGGTTATCTTCTTCAAGCGATGACCAACTTCCAGGCTCTTTACGACAGCGACAAACAAGATCCCCCTTACGACTTGCCGAATCTAGACTAGACTTGCTCATTGCAAAACGACAAGAACAAGGCTCATCCATGTTAGAAGAGGGAAAACAGGACAAGAATATGGATCAGATCATTCAAGTAAGTCATGGGATATATATGTATGTATGTATATACAAGGCTGGATTATTTATTTCTCAATTAGATCATCAAGCTGCTAAAGTACTTTTCCCCATCATCCACCAACCCAAGCGATGACTCCAAGGATACGGTTGCCAATGAGCTAGATGAGCTTACATCCAAACTTTCAAGCATTGCCCTGAATTCCACTGCAGAGAAGCCGGCCGATGATCTGGAAATCATGATGGGATTACGAGATGTTATTACCAAGCTCCATATATAGCATTGCTGTTTTATTCCTCTTCTCCACTTGTCAATATTGAAATGAGATGTGAACCAGCTTGCTTGATTGGGGTCTTGCCATTCTTCAGCAGATAGGCTGATATCCGCCCATAATCTTCCTCGGTGATAAACATGAATGTGGATCCAGACCAGAGAGATAATGAGAATTCGGGTGATGTGGCACAGAGCTCACGAAGGATCTCTTCTGTTTCCTATATATATTAACCCACCGCCGCCACAATCAGCATCGACGCTCCTTATTATGTAGTCAACTTTTTTTCTTTACCTCGAGAGTAAGCCTGACGACGTCACTTAGCGATTCCATCGTGCACACGCGCATTTTCTGAAATAAATCATAATGAATCACGTGCATCTCTTTCAAAGACCATTGTAATTTACCTTGACAGCATCCGTTATGCGACCTTGATACTTTTCAAACCTTGATCGCTTCTTTTTCAATTCCTTTTCCTCAGCCTTCTCTCGTTTTTGCCGTTCCTTCTCTTCTTGCTTGGCCTTTTTTGCTTGTTGCTTTTTCCGTTTCTCTTCCTAACGTACCATGATCAGTATTAAAGCAGATGGAAAAATTACCATGGATAATACCTCTTGTGCTCGACGAATGGCTTCCTCTGCTTTTCGCCTTCTAAACTCTTCTTCCAAAACCTCATCCTGTGCTCGACGCAATTCTCGTTGCTGGTTCATGTACTATATGTATGTCAAATCAGTACCACCATCATACTATAATATCATCATCCGTTACCTCATGATATTGTCGCATTTGCTCTTTCCTCCTTAACTTTTCGCCTTTCTTCTTGCCAATCTTCTTCACTCGTACAGCTGTAGATGATCCTTCTCCCACGTCTTCTCTTTGTTCCACCGCATCCTCTTGTATGGTGTCATCCAGATAATCCTCTTCCTCGCTGAAATCTCCCACTGCCTGAGTAGAATATGTATCTTTAAGCGTGGTGTTAACGTAACGTTATTGGGAAGAACCATGCATCTCAACTTGTACCATCTGATCGTTGTTGCTGTTGCTTGCGTATCTCGAGTAGAACTAGAATCCCAAGGACACAAATGGCGACTGGAATAAGGAGAATGGCGGAAAACTCATTGCTGCCAGCCATGACTACCAAGAAAGAGAGAAAGAGAATTGAATATGCGGTGTTGACGGCATGTCCGTAATTATCCACTCCCAACTCCACGGTTAAGGCTGCCCTCTAATGCATGATAGTAATATCCATGTACCTTCATCGATGTGTGAATAAACCACAAATTAGGATATTATGGCTCGTTTAGAGGGACAATACTACATTCTCTGTAATTAATTACAACTTGCTGTCTGACTCACCCATTCATATTAAAGCATATTTGCTCATTGACCCTGAAAAGGCATTATGGCGCGATTTGGGAATTGTAATTGATCTTCGAATATAATCAGCTTGACATAATATTGATTCACTTTTGTTGAACGGTGATTTGAGTCGAGATACTGTAGTACGAATAAGACTCTACGATCACCTGCGGCGTATACGAAGAAATGCTATACATATAAGGCAATCTTTTAGTATGTATAGTCATGTATGCGTCAACCAAAAGTAACGTATGTAGGTAATCAACACAGCTTTAATAAAAGACTTTATTATGATGGAATTTGTTATGGGTACACCAAAGATGCTATTTCATGGATGATAGCTTTAATCGCCACAGCTACCGCTCTCCTCGTCGCCGTTTACTGGGTTTGGTACGCCACAGCACTTCAAAAAGTTGTTACGATTGATATCGTCCTTTGCATCCTCGGCAGTTTTAGGGAAGTAACATTCGCCATCCTTCATATCGCCGAGTCGGCCACCACCAACAAGGGGGAGTCCGCCTGTGATTGTACGACAGCAATGTTCAGTAAGGGGACCCGTGCCTTCAGACGAACCGCGATTTCTGCACTCGCAGTGATAGGTATCATCCGCTTGAACAAGAAGAGAGTTGCTTGTGAAAAGGGCGAGACAAGCAAGTCCCAATGCCATGAAAGAATATTTGGTCATTATCGTCGATCGAATATAAAAAAAGATTGGTATAGATGAATAATAAGTGGATGGGGTTGACGATCGACTCGACATGCTTTTATATCTTGAAAATGATCCTTGTACCTATCACTCCTTACGTTCCCCGGGTGCTCTTTGTATGTATAATGGCACAATGTACATATCGTATGTACGTAGTTCCAGGAGAGCCACCTACGCCATCTGCATAATCACCCTTTATGCGGAAGTCTACAAAGAGCACCATCCCCCTTTTCTTCCAAGCAAGAAACGGTAGAATGAAGCTTGTTGAGTTGAAAGAATAAGGATCAAGGGCGGAACAGGTCTCCTCCTTAAACCTTGTCGTTACATAACTGTCAACCTCCACGAGAAATGAAGATCCTTCATAGCAGCGGGAAAACTCATTATCGAAATATCATTACATTGTTGTGAATCAGCAGCAGGAGGAGGAGGTTATGGTTGTGGTTGTCATGTCCTTGACATAGGGAACACATGCACAAATTTCATGTGGGCGGTATGGATCCATTCATTATGCACTGATCCATATCTGTGTTTCTTTGTTCAATTTTTGTTTGTTTCTTGTTTTATAAACGCACAGCAACTCATGAAGCGATCTCATATCGATTCGAAAGATAACACGCACAGCAAGCAGCAAACCGAGAAAGCGAACTCTCAACATGGCATCACTGGAGGAAAAGAGAATGTGCATTTACAGCCTGGTATCCAAGTGACGAACGCGTCTACACCAGGTAACCCATCCAGTGGTCATGATGGTCCATAGCAACGGCGTCTGACAATCGCGTTACTATTCTATAGAGACTATGCTACACTCGTCTTGGAAGTTTCTTTACAGCTATCACTTTCTTTCTCTCTTTGCATCGGCACTCCATATTTCATCACTAAAACTTGACACGCTTGAGTCGGCTATGCTTACTTCGCTCCCTTCAACCAACACCGGCAATGGGTTATTACGCACTATGAGCAGTATGCTTGCTGATGATTTTACCGAGAACTGCAATATCAACCACGAGACGGATACACAGCGATTTCATCATTTGGTGGAGAATATCATCCAATCTCTGTTTGATGCAAGTCGTTTACGACATAAAAAGTAAGATGTCAATTCGAGAGAGCGAGAGAGAGGGGTTGGCACGCAGGAGTAAAAAGGAAACATTCTTACCACTATCATGGATTATAGCAGCAAGAGCAATGGCCATTTAGCATTGTACGAGCATCTATCAGAGACTACCCCGATATCCATCCCGAAGGAATCATGGTCATTTTGGGAACTTGATTTGCTTGGCCGTATCCATGCACTAAAGTGGCTGATTGATCAAGTTGACTGGCAGCATCTTCAAAGTTGGCAAATCGGTATGGCTGAAGATAAAATGGTAAGGAGAAAAAGTACCCGTCATCATCACCACCACTCCTTACATACGCACGCACACACAAATACATCTGTTGTTGGAATTTGTGAGATGTTCCCCCGCGTCCCCTTCTCCTCTCTCACCCACTTTACCCCTACTGCTACCTACCACGACCAATAACAGCCGATTTCTATTCTAGAGATTAACACCGCTCGGGACGGATCGACAAGGATGGACGTATTGGATGTTTGATGGTAAGCAACTCTAGTGGCCTTCTCCTTTTTTTCTTCTGTGGGTGGCAAATAGCTGACATTTTTCATGCAGATACCCGGTTATATCGTGAGTTGCCAATGAATTTGCTTCAACGAAAGACCATTGCTTTGCTTGAATCAACAGACTACACATTCGAATTGGTTAGTTATTAACTTTTCTCTCTCTCCTTCAATATGCTCATTTCAGAATTATATAGGTATGCCGTACCATTGATGATTGGAAAGAACTCAAATCTCGATTTTCAACCACATCACGCAAACCCGCTGAAAAGGCTCTCGCGCTCAACTTGGAAACGATTGTTCCAGAGGCCATCCAGCGATTGGAAGCACTACAATTAAAAAAGGAACGTGAAGAAGCTCGTCGAGAAAGAGCACGGCAATTGGAAGCACTGCCTCGAAAACGGAGTCGACGATTGGAAGCCAAGGTAAGTTTAATCATGCTGTCGAGAAGAGGGTCCATTAAACGCCTATTTTCATCAAGGAAAATGAGCTCAACAAGCGACGAAAAGTCAAAGAAGTGGAGGAACAACGAATGGCGATGCAAGTATTCGAGCAACAGCAAGCAGTACAGCAAAAGTCACATGACGAGCATCTATTGAAGGACGTGGTATGTTCATTTATTCATCGTTACAAGCAATCAGTAACACGTGTTGGATGGCGTGTAGGAAAGAGGACTCAAGAAGTATATACATGACCATATTCAAGAGGAAATCGATCGTATTTTGGAAGAGGACACAGCTGCATTGGAGAAGGATGAAGGAGATCTTGCAGATAAAATACGCAGCACACGACGATCACCTGCTGTACGCCACAATCCACGACTTGCTTTCCTAAGGGACCTTGACGAGGTGTTAAGTAAAAAGGCGGGAATCGAGCAGCGGGTGGAAAAGATGCGAGGATGGTCAACACTGCTTGATGATCAGCATGGCGTCAAGGTATCTCGAGGTGACAACCCTGATGCACCACTTGTACTCGGCTATGGATTAAAGTTGGATGGTCCTGGTACCAAAGGAGGTATGCGAGAATACATACATACACACAACAAACGAAGGATCACATACTAACGATTGTATTGTAGATATCACATCACCTATACTGAAGAATATCTTGCGTGTATTTCTCACCACGTTACCATCGGCCAGCAATGATACCGGCATGGACATACCAACAATACGCAGAAAGTTGTTATTGGGCGATTACAAGAAGCAAGGACAATTTTCAGGATTCGAAAGCTTTATACAGGATTTAGATTTAGCTTTACCACATTCATCATCAAAGGCAGCGTTTTCACCACAAGCCCATGCTGCTGAAATTCTGGTACGCATTTTCAGTTGATTTGTATATTGATATTGTTTGAATATAACTACCGTTGCTGGACAATATAATGGAAGAGGAGTGTAATGGGATATGTTGGATTGAATGTTCTCGCATGTCGTGGCTAGCGGTATAGAAACCCGAATCTCCAAGCTGGTTGTGTATCGTCTTCATTGGTAGGCACGCCAATCTGGGTTTTCCGACTTGCTGGGATAATAAGCTCTAATGTTTGCTACTTTGTGACATTCATGACCACACAACTTGAAAATGACATTAAGGTTCAAAAAGGGCTGTGATATGAGCAAATCTTTAAATCAGATATAGCGGCTAATAATGTCTGTGTGTGGTACTGCAGCAGTGAATGAGGCTGTTCATGTGCAACATCTCGATCTTTCCTCCGCCTCTGTGTGTTCGGGGACATGCGGGAATTATAGCACGGGATGAAAAGAGGAAAAAAAAAAAGAGCTGGCAAGCTGTTGCGTTGTGCGTGTGATACTATTGTGTGTTGATTCGTCGCCTTGATATAATCACTATAAGGGAATAAGGTATCTCTCACGCAAGATATGCCTTTATACCCAAAAGAGGTAAAAATCACACACAATGAAGCACACACAGGAGAATTTCATCCAACTCGGCACCGCCACCACGCTTGGTTAAATAATAGTTTATGTACAAGTGCGCGGACAACCTCCCCGGATGTGTAAAAAAGGAGGGAGGAGGGGTCCACACACACAGTGCAATATGGTGTCATTGTGTGCAAAGGTCCTCGGGGAAAGTTCCACCGAATCACAATACCGCAATCTTGATAATGTGGCCATTATCAAACTCCTATTATAATACATGGATGGTATGGAAGGTAATCAAGATTGCTTATATTGGAAAAACATTCCCTGAAGGCTCTTTGTGCATGGCAATCATTGTGGTGATAGCCTATTATGCGAGTCTCACTTGGACAGGTACCACAATGGAATTCTTTTACCTCGTGGGATCGTGTACAATGATTTATCGGATGGAAAAGGAAGAAGCAGCCAACATAGGTGGCGCGCTAGAGACCAGTAGCTTCGTTTCAATTCTCACTATGAATAGGAAGCTGCCTATCGTAAAGGTGGAGGCTTCGAGAACTAGAGTTCATGTACGTCGTCGATGCTGAAACAAGGACTCGTATCTTTTATATTTGTTGCAAAATGGCAAACATGTTTTCGTTTGATACGTAATTAACATGCTCTACATTCGAACTTTCCAGCTACACTGGTGGTCGCGTGACCATTCAAATCCATGTGTACGGGACCAGCTGTAACCCACGTGTTCACCTCTCTCTTTTTTTTTCCCAATTAGAGATCAAGATATCATAGCAGCAAAAGTAGTAGTAATAGTAGCAGCAGCAGCGACGTTTTATGATACAGCTATTTACATCATGTACAGTTTGTTGCGAGCGTGGTCAAGGTGAATCAATGAGGGAGAATAAAGTGGGGTGAGGAGGAAAGTGATGGGGATATTGCTTATGGCTTTTGAAGCTTCTTTTGAAGATCTGAAGGCAAGACAAAGCAAGAATGGCCTTCAAGAACTGTCTTTGGTTTTCTACCTCGCTTTTTTCGAGGAGCTTGTACTTCGTTTTGATTCCTCTTACCAGAAGAGGATGGTGCCTTGCGCTGTAGTGAAGTGGCAGGTACATTCCATGTTGTGGGTGTCAAAAACGTTAAACTGCTACCGTGGTCGTTTTCTTGCATGAACATTGGGTACGATGAGTTTCTTCTTGTCGTGTTACTCGCACTTTCCGTTGACGTGTTGCTGACACTTCGTGGTCTCCCACGTCGTGGTTTTGGTTGTTCAAAAGACAAAGGTGCCGATTTCATTGTGGAAAGGGTATCCTTAATGCTCCAAGGGGCAGCTTCAGGCTCACCAGCAGAGGACACTCGACGTAAAGGGCTGAGAGGTGGATCATGACCTTGAAGCGGTGGCAGCTCATATTCATCCATCGACATGGCTGGTGGAAGGTTTGGTGACATTGAAGCACATGATTCTATCGGGGACGGCATAAAACTCGGTGAAGGAAATGAAGATGGCGAAAAGGCACTTTGGACAAGCGGTGGTGTGGGTGGTGTTGGTGATGGCGGGACGAAATTTAATGCCGGCGGCGGTGTAGGCCGAGTATCATTAAGCAAGTTGGAAATGGATGGTAGCATTGCAAGTGTTGAAAATGAAAGGTGTGGAACAACAGGTGAAAAAATCAAGATGAGGGTGGTGCTCTTTATAAAGGAAACGACGACGGCTGATCGGACTACCATACAAATCATAAATAATACTCAATACCAATCATATCTACGATAATGAAAAAGAAACAGTAAACTTATCGTTCTTTTCTCGTGCTTCCTGAATCCCAGGTTTGGTCAATTTCTTGCCCTGCTTTGTGTGTAACACGTGCTCAGCTAGTGGATGCCATTTACACTAGACCCTACAAGTTTTCAACATCCGTTTATCCTCCCCCCAATTTCCTCTGCGTTATTTTTGCTATTCCATTCATGCAATGCTTCTCATTTCTATATAGCCTTGTGTAATGATTTTATCTTCAAAGGACGTTATCCAATCATAGCAATGAGGCCAGGGCTATACACCCCACGTTTCAATCGAGAGGTGATTCATCAGATCAAACGAGTAACACTGCACAAAGATTGCGTGTGAATTGAGCCATATTGAGCCATCGCGTAATCGGGGGTCTTTTCCGGAGAAAGGGTGGATGGGCCTTTTTGCTCTCCACTCGTTTCAGACAACACAACAAATCGGTGCGGAGAAACACTTCCGAATGAGCGATACGTCTTGCGAATCCATTCATATCATTGGAAAGACTGGATTATGCCCATGCCAATCCCTGATTGGACCCCATTACTTTGCATGAAACAATATTGCTTTTCCATCTTTCTTATCACTCTACATACATTGTCCGCCGTAGAGGCAAGATTACGATACCATGAGTGAAACCGCACGCAGCAGCGTGGGACACACACTCAGCGTTTTGAGTATTTTTCTATTATACAGGGAATGTTGCACATTAGATACAAAAGCTGATGCCATCATCAAAGCTTTCCCGTTGTTTTTGATTCCAGAAGCGTGATGCATTAATGTCAGAAAATCTTGATTTTATAGTGCTTTTTAGCTTGTGTCCCATAACGTGAGCTGAGATGAGACTAAATCAGCGCCAAAGCGCACTATCCCTTTAAGAATCAATATATACATTAGAACGAGGCCTAAGCATTTTCCCTTTTTTCCCTTGATCCAAACTTCCCAAATGTCGATAGCAGCCAGGAAATATGCCTGATTGCCTTGATGAAGAGCACAAAGTACAAGCACTAAATCGGTCATTGGAATTAAAAGTGTGCTATCCATGTTAGCACAAAGCCTAATATGAATACTGATTCTCTTTCTCCGAAGCTTTGATAACCAAGACACTGATGGTAGCGATCCAGTAACACAAACGTGATGATCACTACAAGCCATCAATTGTATACCCTCCAATTATCTTGCTTGTCACCCTTGTCAAGGTCACTGATACCGATTAGGAGTAAGGGATAAGATGCACGAATCAAGTAGACTGAGAAGAAAAAGAGACGCCTCATGCTTCTAAACACCTTGGTGACACAAGTCTTCAAGATCTGTGTATGTATGTATGTAGATGGCAGATGTGCGTATTATGCTGTGACAAAAAGACATATAACGCCCCCTCATGTTGGCACATCCTAGGCCATTATGATGAAATATAGATGAATACGACATATACAAAGATTATTGTTAACGTGGGTCAAAAGGAAAACGAAGTCGGCTGCAAGCAGCTGCTGTGTTGCCTGAACCACAAAGAAGGGGTTACCATGTGACAAAAAATCAGGCCCATGCTAAAGCATGGGTCGCTGCTTGTTTTTTCCTATTTGTCAAGGTCTGTATCCGCTCATTACATACCACGCGTGCTCGTCCCTTTTATTCATTTGACAGCTGTCAATGGGCATATCAGTGTACGAGAAGAAGTTGGGGATCATGCAGGTCGACAAGTGTGGGAATAGTGCTGTGATTGAGCATCCAATGAGCGGCACTTGCTCCTATCCTATCCTTAACCCCCCTCCTTCTTGTCATCCATATATGGGTAAAAATCCTACTTGCCGGTGATCGACTATGCAAGTGTCAAAGACAATGAATATGATCGTGTCGTTCCCGTTATAAGCAACCTTTTTGAGGATGGTATTCTCATCTCCATCATCTCCCTCTCTCTCTTCCATTACGAATTGCATACCTAAATGTCCTCTACTCAAAAACACATCATTGTGATCGGTGCTGGTGCAGGCGGTACAGCAACAGCAGCTCGATTGGCACGTGAAGGATACCGTGTTACTGTGGTAGAGAAGAATGACTTTAACGGTGGACGTTGTTCTCTCATACATCACAATGGCCACCGCTTTGACCAAGGTCCATCATTATACCTGATGCCTGAGCTCTTTAAGGAATGTTTTCGTGACCTGGATGAGCGCATTGAGGATCATCTTGAGCTACTCAGGTGCCACAACAACTACAAGGTCCACTTTGACGACGGCGATACTATCCAACTTTCCTCCGATTTGACGCGTATGAGACCTGAAATGGATCGTTTTGAAGGCGAGGACGGATTTGGCCGTTTTTTGCAATTCCTCAAAGAATCTCAAGTGCATTACGATCGTGGAACCTTTGTAGCCATCAAGCGCAATTTTGCATCCATTTGGGACATGATCAAGATCCAATACCTTCCTGACATTTTTCGACTTCACTTGTTTGACATGATTTATTCACGTGCGTCCAAGTATTTCAAGACGAAAAAGATGCGCATGGCATTTACTTTCCAAACCATGTACATGGGGTAAGTACGAATACAGTGATTCACAATGCGATTTTCTTTATTCACAATGACTTTAATTTCATAGCATGTCTCCTTATGATGCACCAGCGGTGTATAGTCTCTTGCAGTTTACCGAGTTTGCGGAAGGAATTTGGTATCCACGGGGTGGATTCAACATGGTCGTGCAAAAGCTGGAGATGATTGCCAAGGATAAGGGAGCTGAATTCAAGTATAGTGCTCCTGTGGCGAAGATCAACACGACTGAACGCAGTGTTACTGGTGTCACTTTGGAGAACGGTGAAGTGATTGATGCGGATGCTGTGGTGTGCAATGCCGACCTTGTCTATGCATACAATCGCCTATTACCACCATGCTCTTGGGCACAAAACACCTTGGCTAACAAAAAGTTGACGTCTTCATCCATCTCATTTTATTGGTCAATGAAGCGCACCATCCCTGAACTTGATGTTCACAATATCTTTTTGGCGGAAGCGTACCGTGAGAGCTTTGATGAGATTTTCAAGGACTACACTTTGCCATCGGAACCATCCTTTTATGTCAATGTGCCTTCACGTATCGATCCATCAGCTGCACCTGCTGACAAGGACTCAATCATTGTGTTGGTGCCCATTGGATATATGCGTAGTACAGAGCCTGATCAAGATTATCCACTCTTGGTGAAACGAGCTCGTGATATGGTGCTTGAAGTATTGCAGCGTCGTATCAAGGTGGATATGGAGCCATTGATTGAGCATGAAATCGTCAATGATCCCGGTGTATGGCAAGAAAAGTTCAATTTGTGGCGTGGATCTATCCTTGGTCTCTCCCATGATGTATCCCAAGTACTATGGTTCCGCCCATCCACAAAAGATTCCACAGGCCGATTTGATAACTTGTTCTTTGTTGGTGCTTCTACTCACCCTGGTACTGGTGTGCCCATTGTTTTGGCTGGAAGCAAACTCACAGCCACCCAAGTGTGTGAGCATTTCGGTCGAAAGGGTCTTAAACCAAGCAAGCTGGTGGAGCACAAACGAGTTTACGAGCCAGAGAGTGGAAGCACATTGATGAGCAACTTGGTGACATTTATCATTTCATTGTTTGTGTTGCTATTTGCTTTCTTTGTAAGCTTCCCTACGTCCAGCGTGTATCCAACTCCTGCTGCTTTTATCAATGCCTGTCTTCCTTCCACTTTCCGGGTTGTCATGGCAGCTGATATCGAATAGTTGTCAAGGATGGCCGCCTTTAGTGATTAGCTAGTTGCTCACAACAACCGCATTGGTCCAATCTTTGAATAATAAAGACATCTCGTATAATTGTTTCTTGATATTGCCACTCTCATCCTTTCACACACAACACCTTCGGATGCACTGATCATTCAGGATGATAGCATTAATCAAGGTCAAGTGGTCAATGGAAACACCCTATTCCCACCCAACATTGTATGTATCCAATCCGTTCCATTCCATGTACCAAACCGATAGTCAGATCCATATCCATAAAAAGTCGTTTGTATTGAAAGCAAGTTGCTAAGCATAAATAAAGCTGCTTCTATACAATGGCTATCTGATGTCCATATCAAAGGAGTTGTGCAACAGCATACGTTGTAGTAGAATGACAAGGCTGTGAATGCTGTTCGAGTGCTATGGAGTAAAGACCTTGCTAATGGCAACTGCTGGAATGAATGCTGTAACGATTGGTTGTGGCAGAAGGGTATACAAGGGAACGTGCAGTGTCAAGGAATGCGGGTGCTGTTGTAGTGGAGTGCACACGCCATGAACTTGCCCATTCGTCCAAGGCTTTCAGATCAAGACAGTTGCAGGATTGACATGACGGGTTGAAGCAGCACAATCGTTCGCAGGTGGTAGTTGTACTTGAATGGGCAAACAGTTGAGAATGGGAAGAAGAGGGAAATAAAGTGGGTGTGGAAGAGGTGGAAATTAAATCTGTCAGGCAGTCAGACATATCAATATACACTGATATTAATGCATGATATTGGGGATTGCCTGCCATGAACCTCAAACTTCCACACAATATGCTGTAGGACATGCTGAACAACTTTGTATTAATAAAGAACCCACACTTCATTTGAAAAATTCGAAAGGGAGAGCATAATGTGGGGTTGACTATGACGGAGGAAAATTGGGAAAGCGCCGGATTTATGAAAAAGTCAATTAGTATGTAGTTTCTTGGGATCCCCCATCTCGCACTTGAAACTTGCTCAGAAGGTACTCTCGCACATGCTGATCAACTCCATTCATTTAAAAACCGCATGGTTCATTATGTACATTTTGAATGCGGGGCAGCCCAAAAGTAGGAGAAAGTAGGGTAGACGCTCCTGTTCCCCAAGATTGCCCACCTCGAACCTGAAACTTTCACACAACACTCTTTCGACCATCCCGAGCAATTTCGTTCCCATAAAGACCCCAGGGTTCATTATGAAAACCTTGAATGTGGAAGAGACGACGAATGGTTGGTAACATAAATAGGGTGTACGACCGTGCGCGCCGATATTGCCAATCGCGACCTCGAAACTTGGTCAGGCCGTGGGCTTCGACATGCTGATCAACATCGTCTCATAAAGCCTCACACATCATTATGGAGATTTGCAGAAACAGGCACCTCCATGTTTTACCTATGTTGTAAGCGTGATGCTATATGGAGAGTGGTGTTTGTTCATTGTCAAGTAGGTAGACCCCGATAGAGCCGAAGATGCAGACGGACTTCTTTGTGCAACACAGCTCATTTGCATGATACTTCCCAATGAACAAACGCCACTCTCCATATAGCATTACGCGTACATCATATGTAAAACATAAAGATGCCCATAACTAAAAATCCTACAATGAAACGTGGGGTCTACAATCGAACAAAGTTGCGCGGCGGGGTGAAGCGCACCTTGGGTGCAAGTTTCACGATCGTCGTGGCCATTCTCAGATTCACCCAATGTCACCACCAGCCAAACTGAATCGGGTCCACCTCTTGGATTTTTTTTCGACGAGGCTGGTGGTGACATTGGGTGAATCTGAGAATGGCCACGACGATCGTGAAACTTGCACCCAAGGCGCGCTTCACCCCGCCGCGCAACTTTGTTCGATTGTAGACCCCACGTTTCATTGTAGGATTTTTAGTTATGGGCATCTTTATGTTTTACATATGATGTACGCGTAATGCTATATGGAGAGTGGCGTTTGTTCATTGGGAAGTATCATGCAAATGAGCTGTGTTGCACAAAGAAGTCCGTCTGCATCTTCGGCTCTATCGGGGTCTACCTACTTGACAATGAACAAACACCACTCTCCATATAGCATCACGCTTACAACATAGGTAAAACATGGAGGTGCCTGTTTCTGCAAATCTCCATAATGATGTGTGAGGCTTTATGAGACGATGTTGATCAGCATGTCGAAGCCCACGGCCTGACCAAGTTTCGAGGTCGCGATTGGCAATATCGGCGCGCACGGTCGTACACCCTATTTATGTTACCAACCATTCGTCGTCTCTTCCACATTCAAGGTTTTCATAATGAACCCTGGGGTCTTTATGGGAACGAAATTGCTCGGGATGGTCGAAAGAGTGTTGTGTGAAAGTTTCAGGTTCGAGGTGGGCAATCTTGGGGAACAGGAGCGTCTACCCTACTTTCTCCTACTTTTGGGCTGCCCCGCATTCAAAATGTACATAATGAACCATGCGGTTTTTAAATGAATGGAGTTGATCAGCATGTGCGAGAGTACCTTCTGAGCAAGTTTCAAGTGCGAGATGGGG